>CM076575.1:2023477175-2023799282 GCA_034641835.2 Pinus albicaulis | reverse complement strand
CCTTCCTAGACCTTTCATGTTCTGCTGTATCAATTCAACCAAACAAATAAACAAACACCTGCACTTAATAACTAGTTTAAAACCAATACTCAAAGCACACAAGGTAAACCTTTGCAAACAAATATTTGAGAGATCCCTCTCTGAGAACAGGAGGACTAGATCCTGGAACTCTAAATATTGGTTCTGTTGTTGCCTTGTCTTTTGATTTGCCAAACTATCAAAACACGAGACACCAACAATGGGTAATGACCAGAACTCCTTGTAGCTTCTGGACCCAATTACACACATGATGAAAATGTTAATGAACCAAAACCTAAATCTATGACTAGGCCTCACCATCCCCAACTGGGACTAACATTTTTTCAAACACTTGGCGTCAATTAAATCTACAGGTCTAGGATACAATATAGAGCATGAATGACTAAAACCACTTATGCGACATGAAAATAACGATCACCACCTTCTACCTTGAATTTTTATGAAATCAATTAGGTCTTGCATCCAGTATCCTTACAATTACAATTAAATACATTAAATAACCATGACTTGAAACAATCATATAACCATGCTTATAAACAACATAAAACCATATAAATAAAAATTATATAAAAACCATTAAAGCCACACATTAATAAGTACAAAAGTGAGATAGATTAGTTTTTATTAAACATAGGCAATAACTGACCAGGTTTAGGACTTCCACGTACCACCTGACCATAGAAATTGTTGTACCAAATATCTCTTCAACTAATTGCCCTTGTTCCATATTCTAAGCATGAATGCCGGATATCATGGATAAACCAATCCAAAAACAAGCAAGAGAATCCAAAGGTTAAACCACCTCCACCCTGACCATACCGTGATCACACCAAAACCGGTGTTGAGATCACAAAACCGAACCAAGATTGGAATGACATATAGAAATTCATCACTATCCTTGAGGAATGTTTCGGCTCCTTGTCCCTCAAGCTTTACCACAATCCAAACTAGATCACTAGTCCCTAAACAAATTGACGACCCTCATTCTTTACCATCTATCCCACCAAAATTGGTCAAGGGATTCCTAGTCCTTTGGGAATTTCCTAAGACCACCTCTACTCCAAATTTTGAATACCATCTGAAAACTCCAAAGCTTGAAAAGAGATCAATCCCATCACACCATGGCTATCGAGAAAAAGGAAAGGAAAGGCTTAAACCCACTGTGGAATCCCAACAAAACCATGCCGACGATAACAAGATATAAAAATACCAACGTGTATAAGCCATGGATGTCCAAACTAGCTAAGAAATGGCACATGCAATATGTTTCTTGCAAGTATTCATTTTGAACCTACTAGATCCTTCCCTTCCCTCCTTGAAATTTTCTTTCCTTTCCTTTTAGTATCCTCCCTTTGGTTTCCTTCCTCTTTCTTGGTTCAATGCTGAAAGTGCCCCAAGAAAACTCAAAGTGTCTTGAAGTGTAAGAAAGAGATAATGATGAGAGAGTTCCAAAACTGAATTGAAAAAATGTACCAAAAGATCCTTTGAAGCCTTTTTATCAATTAGGCCTCTATTTTCTTCATTTTCCACTATTTTCTTTCAATTTCCTCCTCACATGCAACCTATGACATTTCACCTTCCTTTTCTCTAAATTTTCCTTTATTTTCATAAATAAATGTGCCAAAAATGCATTTTCCCTCTTTAATGCCTTATCCATTTCCTTTTTCAATCTACCTTATCCATAAACCAATCCAGTGATGCCCACTAGGATATTTGTGCCCAAAATTCAGCTTGGAATTTGTTTCCCTTAACTGAGGTCTTATTTTTTCCATGTGTTCGATGTAAACCCTAGGGAACCTGTATCTTGGAAACGTGAAGCTATGGTTTCTTGGAGTTTGGTGGGATCATACCTACTAATATGACCTCCATTATGCCTCCTCTACTCACTGGTTTCATAATCCATTGCTAACCCTAGCTCAATGGGAAGGGAAATTAGGGTTTAGTGAAGAAAAAAAAAGGGGATTTGGGTAGTTTTTGGGAATGAAGGGAGATGAAGGGGTTAAGGGCTTCCTAAATTCTTGGGGAACTTTAGGGAGGTAGGGAGAGATGCTAGGGAGTGGAGAAAAGTGAAATTTGAGGGAATGAGTGAGAGAAAGGGGTGAAAAGAGGGAAAAAATAGTCCTAACCTAGAAATGTCTAGTTTGGGTTAGGGTTTGTGGGAAAATAGTGAAAATGAGGGATAGGAGTGACAGAAGGTGATTGGGAAGGTCTATAGCAAGTGATGGAAAGTGATTGATCTTCAATATTGGGGGTTTACTCAGTAATTTTTCAATGAGAACATGAAACCAAGAAAATGTACTAGAAACCCATAGAAAAAGAGAATTTCTCTTTCCAAGCTTTAAATGCAGAAACAAGAGGTGATTTGGATGCCCAGTTACTTGTCCCTGATACACTCTACCTTGCTATTGATGAAGGATACATATGTAATGAATTTTTATGTCTCCTGAAGAAGATTGGGAACACAATATGTTGTTCTGAGGGTGCAAGTGGTTTGTCAAGGTGGAGATAAGTCTCTTGAATATGAAAAGAGAGAATGAAAGCTCTTTTTGGTCTCTTTGTAGCTTGGAAGTCCTTTTTTTCATTGTGGTGTGGTGGTGGCCCACCATGTGATTTTCACTTTTTCTTTGAAAACTATGCAGCTTTGGAAAAAATAGAACTTGTTTCATCATTATTGAATAAAATTAAATATGAAACAAAATTTATTGAGAAAATTCCTATTACTACTCCTTCATTTGCTGGATTTATTAGTGAAATGACTAATTTTGGTGACTGAAACATTAATGACCTAATGGTGACACTGTGATGAATGAGAACCATGGTGACATGGCTGAGATGAAAAGTATGACTTTGCAATGATGACTTATCCAATTGAGATATGGCAATGACCAGCACAATTTTTTTTTTTTGAATGGAGTAGTAATAGACCTAGACACACTATCCAGTGACAAAAATTTTATTTGAAGACCTACTGGAACCATGAAAATTTGACTCGACACCCTAATAAATTTTTTTAAAAAGCCCATTTGATCACTAGTGATAGGCATAATTAACTGGCAATAACACAAAAGAAGTGCAAAAATTTGGGGATGTAGGTCATAAAATTCCTCATATTTATGCAGTTGTGGATGGTACGCAGATAGACCATCAGACATTTATCATTGAGATGGACAGTAATTTTTGTGATCACGTTATTTAAATTTTTATTTTCCTTGGTTATAATTATAGCTATATTAACGCTGACCTAGTGCATAAGTGTCGTTTCAGAAAAGAAGTGCATTCATAATCTTGGTTGGTATAGTGGGCTATGGTTACGAAGAAGCGAGTTCACGATTTGGGTAAAATATTTTTCATTTGAGTTAAATGGTATGCCTACAAAAAAAATTTGAACATATTTCCATTGGGATCATATAGTATGCTATTGGGTATGGATTGGAAATACCTTCACAAGACCAAGGTGGATTTCTATGACAAATCCATTGAGTGATTGAATGAAAATGGGGAACCAAGAGTCTTATAGGGAAAGAAAAAAGCCAAATTAGTTAGTATAGTGACAACTATGAAGTCCAAGCATAGTCTCATGAAAGGGTGTGTGTTATTCATAGTACATATCTCTAGTGACAAAGGTAAATAAGTTGACGATGCAGATGTTTTTAGTAGGTACCCAGTTCTACAACAGTTTTAGGATATATTTCCGGTAGAAATTTCAGAGTTTCCACCTCACATGGAAGTATAATTTTATATGGAGTTGGTACCAAGGGAAGTGACAACATCTAAGGCACCTTAAAGGATGAGTACATCTAATTTGGTAGAGCTAAAGTTGCAAATGAAGGAGATGATTGAAAAATTACACATTAGGCCAAGTGTATCACCATTGGGAACACCAGTGTTGTTCATGAAGAATAAGGATGGTAGTCTCATATTATGCATTGATTAGAGGTATTTGAAAAAAGTGACCATTAAGAACATGTATCTGTTGTTGAGGGTTCATGATTTGTTTGATCAACTAAAGGGAGAAACAATGTTCTCTAAGATCAACTTGAGTTCAGGATACCATCAGGTATGCATCAAACAAGAGGAAATCTATAATACAACCTTCTGGACTAGGTATGGGCATTATGAGTTTGTTGTAGTTCCATTTAGTTTGAATAATGCTCCAACTACCTTTATGTGTTTGATTAATAATGTGTTTCATTCTTAGTTGGACAAGTTTTTTATTGTCTTCATTGATGACATATTGATATATTTTAAAAATGAGGAAGAGCATGTTGAGCATTTGGAAACAGTTTTGAGATTTTTGAGAGAGTGTAAGTTGTATGATAAGTTCAATTTGTGCAATTTCTTTCAGAAAAAATTACACTACTTGGGACATGTTGTCTCCAAGGAAGGAATAGCAGTGGATCCAGAAAAGGTAAGAGCTATCATGGAGTTAGAAACTCCTACAAATGAATATGGGGTGAGATCCTTCCTAGGATTGACAGGTTATTATAGGAGGTTCATCAAGAAATTCTTAGAGATTTATTATCCTATTGCATCATTGAAAAGGAAAGGTAAGAAGTTTGAATGGATAGAGGAATGTGAGGAACATTTTGAGTAGCTTAATAAGTTGTGCAAACATGCTCCATTGTTAAAGATCACAGATCTGGAAAAAGAGTTTGTGGTATGTACAAATTCTTGCAAGAGAGGACTTGGTGGAGTCCTTATGTAGGATGGACAAGTGATGTGTTCTGAGTCACGAAAAATACATGAACATGAGAAGAAATATTTGAGCATGACCTTGAGATACTAGTGATCATACATTAATTGAGGATGTGGATTCATTATATTTTTGGTTGAATGTTTGTACTGATGAGTGATCACAGTGGATTGAGGTATTTTTTTTATCAGCCAAATATGAATTCCAAACAAACTAGATGATTGGATATGATCAGTGAGTCTGAATTTCAAATCAGTAGCATGAAAGGTAAATAGAATAGGGTCACAGATTAGCTTAGCAGATGGATACATGTAAATCACATTGCATCTATGAGATCCTATGGGAAAAATTTACATGATAGGATCTTTTAGGCCAGACAACGTGATGACAGATATATAGAGATTGTGCACCAGTTGTAGTAGGGTACATTTATAGGTATAGGTACAGGTACATGTATAGGTAAAGGTATAGGTGAAGGTGTATAGGATGTGTACTCTACTCTCAGGACAGATAGATTAATCAAGTTTAGAGATAGGATATATGTGCCAGATAACAACGCGCTCAAGAAGGTGATATTGAGGGAGTTTCATGTGAAACCATATTCAGGTCACCCGGGCTTTAAGAAGACATTGAATGCACTAAATATGTTCTATTATTGGCATAATATGATGAAGGATGTGGCAAAGTTTGTAGCCATATGTTTGGATTGTCACTAGGTGAAGGCGGAATGTAAACAACCAAGTGGACTACTACAACATATTGCGATTCCAGAATGGAAATGGGAGGTCATTTACATTTACTTTATCACAGGTTTTCTGAGGATAGTGAGACAACATGATTCTATCATGCTTTTCGTGGATAGGTTAACTAAGGAAGCACATTTCATTCTAGTGAAGACTACATAGTTATCTAGTGATGTAGTACAAGTTTTCATCAAACATGTGGTCATATTGCATGGTGTTCCAAAGAATATTGTATCAGATAGGGATGAAAAGTTCACTTCCAAGTTTAGGAAGGAGTTGTTTGCAAGTTTGGATACAAATTTTTCCCTTAGTAAAACTTATCATCCACAAATAGATGGAAAAAATGAGAGGGTTAAGAGGATCTTGGAGGACATGATGAGGATGTATGTGACGCATCAATAGTGGAAGTGGGAAGATTATCTACCATTGGTTGAGTTTACATACAAAAATGGGTATCAAGATTCATTTGGGATGAGTCCCTTCGAGGTATTGTCTGGGCAGAGTTGTAATACTCACATCAGTTAAAGTGATCCAATTAACAAGGTGTTGATTGGACCAGACATGTTGGCATACATGGAACATGAAATTTAGGTTTTAATGAAGAATATAAAGGAAACACATGAAATACAAACGAGTTATGTAGACAAACACAGGGAATTTAAGGAGTTTCATGTTGGGGAGAATGCTTATCTGTGCATGAAGCCCAAGAAGAGCTCCTTAAGGATCATATCATGTGCCAAGTTGGCACCAAGATATTGCGGGCATTTTGGGATCCTTGATAGGATTATACCAATGGCCTATCGACTTGCACTGCCTCCAACAATGAAATTCCATGATGTGTTTCATGTTTCATTACTTAATATGTATATATATGATGTTTATTATGCTATTTATTGGTCTATATTATAGGTGGAGCAAGGAGAATTATAAGAAGAACCTTAGTGCATATTGTAGCGGAAGCAACTCATGCTCAGGAAGAGAGGCATCAATCAAGTGAAAGTGCAGTGGAAACACTTTGGGCCTGATGGAGATACATGGGAGATGGAGGATTAGATGTGGCCTATGTATCCTTCATTGTTTACCTGTTGAGGCAAAGTAGTTTTCATGTAATGTTTGGTTTATGTTTTGCAAATGTTTTCGTATATGTACATGGATGTAAATTCTGCCATGATCTAAGATAAAAAATTCCAATAAGCGGTATGGATGTTATATGGTCATGTTATCATGGCGTTTTTCTTTGAGTAGTTCATTCATTATAAATACTACAACAACATAAGTTATAAAGCTCCATGATTAGTATGTCTCTTTTCAGTGTTTTTTTGAGGTGTAGGTGTGGCTTAACACCGAGGACGATGTTCCCTAATGGGGAGGGATCTGTAATAGACCTAGGCTAAAATTTCATGTAATAAAAGTTAATAAAGGAAAAATAAGACCATGCTAGGGACATGTATTCCAAGATGAATTTTGGAAAAAGCTATCTTAGTGGTCATCACTGGATGTGTTTATGACTTAAGGAAATTGGAAAAGGAAAGGAATGAGGCATTAAAGAATGAAAAAGTATTTTTGGCACATTTATTTATGAAAATAAAGGAAAATGGAAGAAGAGGAAGGTGAAAGGTCATAGGTTTCATGTGAGAAGGAAATTGAAGAAAAATAATGGAAAATGAAGAAAATAGAATCCTAATTGATGAAAAGGCTTACGATGGTGAGTTGGTTTGTGAGTTCAGTTTTGAAGCTTTCTCATTATTCTTTCTCTCTCACACTCTAGGACACTTAAAGTTTATTGGAGAATTTTCAACATTGAGCCAAGATAGAGGAAAGGAATCAAAGGAAGGACAAGGAAAGGAAAGGAAAGAAAATATCAAGAAGGGAAGAGAAAGATCTAGTCGCTTCAATGAGATTACTTACAAGTAACATGTTGTAGGTGTAATTTCATAGTTGGTTTATACATGCATGTCTTATGCTTGTTGGTATTTGTTTCTCTTTCTTTTAGTGGCATGGTTTTGTCAAGTTTTGACAGTGGTTTTCATCCTTTCCTTTCCTTTTTCTTGATAGACATGGTGTGATGGTATTTATCTCTGTTTGAACTTTGGATTTGTCAAATGGATTTCAGAATCTGGGGTGGAAGTGGTCTCAGGAAATTACCAAAGATATAGGAATCCCTTGACTGGTTTTAGTGGGATACTTGGTAAATCCTAAGGGCGATGTCTCAGTTCATGGCCTAGTGATCCATTCTGGATTATGTAAAATCCCGAGAGACAAGGAGATTGAAAATTCCTCAAGGATAGTGATGAATTTTTTTATGGAATTCCAAGCTCATTTTAGTTTTGTGATCTCGACATTGGTTTTGGTGTGATCGCGGTATGGTGAGGGTGGAGGTGGTTTAAGCTACAGATACCCTTGGTTTCTTTTGGACTGGTTTATCCACGAGATCCGAAATATATGCTTGGAATATGGTATAGGGATGACTGGCTGAAGATAGATTTAGCTAAGCCATGTCTATGTTTAGATGGTATGTGGAAGTCATGAACCTAGTTAGTTATGGCATATGTTTAATAAAAGCTAAGTTCTATTGCTTTTGTACTTATTCATGTGTGGCTTTAATTGACGTTATCTTATTTTTACTTATATGGTTTCATGCTTGTTATAAGCATGGTTATATGACTGGTTCAAGTCACATTTATTTCATGTATTTACCTCTAATTGTAAGGATAATGGATGGAAGACCTAATTGATGTCATAATATTTCAAGGGAGAAGGTGTTGATCATTCTTGTAATGTCTTATAATATTTTTCAATCATTCATGATCTGTCTTGTATTCTAGACCTATAGATTGCATTGATTCCAAGTGTTTGAAATAATGTCAGCTCCAATCGGGGATGGTCAGGGAGTTATATTTTGGTTTATTATCATTGTCATTATGTGTGTAATGGATTCTATAAGCTACATGGAATTCTGGGCTGTACCCAGAATTCCAGGCTTAAAAGGTGGCATAAATCCTATAGACGTTGGCACATGCCTATTGGGAAAAGTCCCTAGATGCAAGAATGCCATGCTGTGGGAGCATATAGAGCCTCCTAGATGCAGCTATGTTCATATCAAGGGAGATTTTGGTGGTTTTATTCATTAAAATCTAGTGGTACTTAAGGATAAGTAAATTGGATGACTGGGACAGCCTCTGGGGGTCCTGTAGCAAGTGGTATAGGTTTATGTTATGGTTTTACACTTCGATTCCACTTTCTTAAATTCACCAAGGAGGTTGAGTCTATATTAACCACCCCTCATATCATGTTTACCCTAGGTTTCCAGTTACTTGGGTACGTGTGACGGGAGGTGGGCGTTACATATACAATATTCCATTTCATAAAAATAAAAAATAAAATAAAAATTATGTTTTTGACATACGTACTCTTAGAAGGTTCAAATGGTCATGTGATTTCAACACCAACAAATGGTCTTCCATAGTGAATAAGTGTCATAGTGAATACCCATATAAACAAGGCACCATCACACATTGTAAATGTCTTTGCCAAAGAAATATCATGTTTCTTTAAAATCCATGGAATATCACCTTGTTTCAAATACCAAGATGGACTGGCCTCTCTGTGAGTTTATTATCTTGGGAAATATTTATTTTTAGTTTTTGAAGAAATAAGATCACTCCTAACAACTAATGTGTCATTTTATTTCGATGATATGTGCCTCCATAAATAATATGAAACATTTTTAAATACATGCATGGTGTCTAGTAAGTGGGAAATATTAAGATGCTCCAAATATGGGAGGTCATAAAGGACATATTTCCTTTTCATCCCAATGGGAAATTTCTCAACATAGGTGTCAAAGGACTCTAGATCATCGAACATGTCGCTCCCCATTTGAATCAAATATTTATTCAAAATTTTTATCCTCCTCTCTCTCATATTCTCCAGAAGAAATTCATCTTGTGTCATTATTGCAGGTCTTTGGGTTCTCTTTGGTCTACCATTGAAACTGAATTTTTCTATTCTGTAAGGGCATTATGCTGGGATGAATACTCCAAAGCAGTCATATATTCGATTTCATAGGTGGTTAGAACACCTAGCCTTCAGAGAAGGCCCACAACGTTTACAGCCATGATGCCCTTTTGTTACAAGACCTGTGAAATTATTGTATATAGACCAACACATTAGAAACCAGGAAGACCCAAAAAAACATAGAAAATTAAATTAATATGTGAAACAATATTTTTATGTATATAAATGAATAAATAAAAATTTAATTTACTAGAGAAAAATCCTAAGCCTAGATAATCATGTATGGTGTAAGCAAATATGCCATAAAACATAAAACTCCTCTTTGTTGTGATGGGCCTTGACACATCATACACATGCATCACTTCTAATAATTCCTTCTATTAATCTACCAATGGATATAAGTATACATCCATATTCTTAACTTGTCTTCTACCAAGGGCTATGAGAGCCAACAAAATATGTTCATTCCTCACGAAAACTCATGGGGGGATATTTTTGTTGATCACTAATACAAAAAAAACATTATAATTGGTGTTTTCGAGCGAATATGGGTTGACACCATCCATGGCTATGCTGATTCGTAGACTTCATACTTCATCCTTCAATTTTTCAAGATATGTATCCTCTATATGATTCATGGCTATTTAATCTATTGGGATTCACATAACTCCCAACTCACTTTTGTGTGAGGCCTTCCATCCATACAACATATCTAATTCTTTGCAATGAATGATCCTTTGAATCCGTGGGATTATAGGCATGTTCCTCAATATATTATGAGGAGGACCATGTGTTTTATCTTTTTTTTTCAATTATAGTACCTATCATGCCCATATTTCAGACATATCTATTTTTCGCCATATTCTTCTCTATATAGACTAAAATCATTCAAACATGCATGATATGATATTTATTCAACACCCAACATTTTCAAAAACTTATTTGCCTCTTCGTAGCTACTCAGAAATACATTATCACTCATAATAACCTTATCTTTGAATAATCTGCAATTGGTGGGAAATATTACTGTACAATGTCAATATTAAATGTTCATAAAATTAACCATTTTGAATGTTGATTGTGTGACAATATTTATCAAAATATAAGGGACTTGATTTCTCATGCAAGTGAATTACCTCAATATTTTCGAGAAACATGCATTCTACATGCCAAAATTTTCTTTAAAGTTGTACGACAACATCATTCTCCCCAACTGAGTAAAATTTGACTTTTCTCCATGTCCAAAGAGAGAAGTGGTGAAAGCTGATTTGAGGCTTTTGAATAAGGTATCAGTGATATCAACATCATCCCCTAACTCATCATTCTAAAATTCATCTAATAACATTTCCTTCACGAAATTCATATCTCGTAAGTAATTGGTTTCCTCCATTGGAAACTTCTGATGAAGAACCACTATTGTTGTAGTCATTACTAATTGGTGAATATGGACGTAGTGGGAATTGTATAGGTGGTTGATTAAACAATTATTTGTATGCTTCCTATTCGATTCTTGCTCTTAATGCAATTTTCTCTCAATTTGACGTTGTAGTGGGGTGCACCAAAATATTGAGGGTGGGTTTTTATATGAACAATTTACTTCTGTAGACGAAAATGAACTCCCTAGATCTAGTGGTATGATTTAGAACAATAAAGGGAAAAAAGATCTATGTTTTCCTTAGAGAGATTGGAATACATAAAAGATACTTACCTGGAAGTCTTAGCAATTCATCTTCTTATCTTCACTTGTAAGCTCCAATCCTAGCTCCACACACTGCAAATTGAACATGTAAGAATGAGTAAAACAAGAAAAGGAAATACAATATACACATACTATAATTGAATATATATATATATATATTGAATGAATAAACATGGCATCAAAATACATAAGCATGAACATGCCACAAGTATAGGAAAATATAGTGCATTATGTATTAGCAAATAAAGGAGAGAGTTACAACCATATATAGAAGCTGACTTTGTGGATGTCTCCCTAAGTGTCTTGTCCATCCTTCCCACAAGGAAAACATTCACACTCAACCCTAATGAAAATGGATGATGATTATTTAATCTCAAAGCAATATCATGAGGGAACTAGAAATCTCCAAAATCCATCTCAGACTCCATGGGAGGCCGTAAATTTATAAAGTAAACATGGCAGTTTAGGATTTACCAATCTAGGCTTGAGATCCAATTATGAGGGAGGATAATCTCAAGATTTAAGAGATATTACCACTAAAGTAGGATCATATAAGAATTGGAGATTCATATCCATGTTAAATGGTTAAACCACCTTATAAGTTTCTGGAAGGAGAATATTCGAAAATATTTTTTAATTTTTGTGGAGTTTTAGAATCGATGCACTTGCAGAATGGAGAAACTTGCGCTAATTAGTTTATACTCTTAGGTATGCAACCTGCATCCAACACAAGTGGAAAGGAACACAAAGTGAAGTGGGGCAAACAACATGGATTTTCAGCAGATATACGCAGAAGATCATACTTTTTGGAGAAGTCATGCTTAGGTATTTGAAAATTTATTATGACTAAGTGTTAAAGTATGTTGATTGATCTAGTTTTTAGGTGAATTGAGTAGGTGTGAAAAAAATGGAATGTAAAAAATTTTCCCCTAAATTACAAAGTCTGAAGTAAAGATACCCCTCATAAATCAATAAATGAGCAGGGTGAAGGATTCAGGAAAGGGAGCATAAAATGTTGTGAATGTGGAGAAAACCATCTACAAATAAATTATACTTTAGTGTATAATATTGTGAAGAAGTTACATAACACAAAATAGATGTAAATTGTGAACGATGTGGCGCAAAGAACCCCATGATATATGTTGCATTGGATATAAGAATTTCTGATGAGATTTGGTTATGTCATATACTACTTGGTCATTTAAATCTTAATCACATAATAGAACTTTACAAAAAGGGATTCATGAGGGATTTACATAAGATCACAAAGCCATCCAACACTATTTTCAAATCATGTAAAGCTGGAAAAAAAGTTCAATTTCAATTGGATACTAAAGAGAATTCATCTATTAGGGCACTTCAGATTGTTCGCATGGACTTAGTAGAAATGTTAGTAGTGAGACTCCAAGTGGTCAAATATACTCTCTGTTGATAATTGATGACTATATAAGACCTACATGGGTATCCTTTTCTAAGGATAAATGTGAAGAATTCAATAAGTTTAAAACTTTTAAATCCCTATTTAACAACCCCCCATCCACTCCATAACCCATACTAGTCATAGAAGAAGGTGATACTAGCACTAACCAAACCTCCATATCCCTGTCATGGAAATGAGGTCTCGAAAATTTTCCATATTTTGAACTCCTAAAAGATGAAAATAAACATCACCATAGGGTATGAATCATCGAGAGATTTATGGAAATATAACTTTTTCCTCAATCAGAATTTCATATCAAAACATATGGCCATTTAAAGAGTTGACCAATAACCCTTTTCTAAGTCAACCATGTTGCACCCATGTGGACCCCACATGGAAATCCTCCATTTCATGTTGATTAGTCCACATTGCTCCACATGGCCATGTGTTAACCCTGAATATAAGTGGCAGACACATCAAGTTATTTCCACTGGTAAGCATTCACACACCCCAAAATTACTGAGGCAAGATCAACTTGTCCACATCAAATGATGGGAACGTTCTCATCTCGGTCCCATCACTTAGCTTATTTATTAAGTGGTAAAAAATGTGACGAATTCAAAATGTTAGAGACGATATGGGATTTTCCATGTCAAATGATAGGAAGTTTCTCATCTTGACCCTATCTCTCAGCCATTTTCCTTAGTTCTCAACCATGGTACTCTTCCAAAATATCTCTAGATAGAACTCCCTATTTACATCATTTGCGTGGATTTTCTCCATCTAGGCATAGGTCTTCGATGATTTCATTCTAACTTCATCTCAAAAAATCCTAAGACAAAAATTCCATTTTGCATCATTTACCAGAATTTTCTCCGTCCAAGCATTAAAACCTCATTAACATCATTTTGACGTCATCCCATCTACATGGATTCATCCATGCATGTCATGTGTCATTCATTTTTATGCCTTTCAACCCTCCATTGTGGCCAAATTTAGATACCATGTGGCATAAAATCGTAGTGCCACATCAACCTAGATAAATGTCACTTGCCATTATGGTTTTCTCCTCGTTGGTCCAACAATATGGTGAAAAATAGGGATTTCACATTATAATATTTTGGCATTGACTATTATACTTTCGTCCATCTTGGCCTCCTACCTTGGACTTTCATAGTGGTGCACACATTAGAAATATCCAAGGTTCCATGACCCTAAGTGTAGAAATTATACAAACAATATGTATACCAATGGATTCAATCCAATCATGCAATATTCTAGAGAAAGATACTGAATCCTTCTACAATTAATTTGCGGAAATTAAACACGATCGCACAATCACACCAATTAAGAGAAAGAATAAAATCCACAACACATGAAATTTTTTGGGGATAGAAATATGCTAAAAACCCCTCTATATGTATTTTATAAAACCAAGGAATCATGAAACAATTACAATGTGCTCTTCTCACAATAGTCTGTTGCACTCTACCAACTATCTCACACTGATCCAGACAAAATAGACCAACACTTACCCAATTTCCCACGTCTTCTTATCCTGCCTTGATTTCGCAATTCTAAGAACAATTGATCCCTCTTAATTTGGAAATTAAACCTTCCAAAACTGCGTAATATATCATGGGAAATCCTATGGTTGTCTAATTGTGTGCTGACAATTTACCAATAATACAACTGATAGATAACATCTCTTTAACCTCTATCTCAACTATGTCTTCATCAAAACTAACATGCATGCATCTATTAATAGTAAATAATCAATCACTTGACATATCACTGCATGTGAATTAAATACGATTTAATTCAATTGACCTCTCACTAGTACAACAATCATTTACAACTTGTTAGACTAAATTTAACTCACTTAATTGAGTTACCTGATTTTTCATGCATTAAACTAATACACTAACTGCAACTTGGACTCTAAAACAAATATAATCACTCTACATGCCTCACCGACCACCCTCAACTCGAATTTCATGAGCTAGCTGATTCTATCACACTCATTTAACTATTACAAGTGATTATGAGGTAAGATTACAATTTATTGTCCAATTTTATTAAGGGAAAATTAAATTAGACACACATTTATTGTTTACTTTTCAACACTAAGGTCCTGAGATTGGAATTCATATTTGTCTCTTGCTAGTCCCTTATCTCTATCTTGGAACATAATTTTTCCCATCACCTAGAAATAATATATGTATGTTTATTTTAGTGAATTCCATCTATAAATTTTCCAATCAACCACCCCTCTAGACATTTGCATTATGTATAGGATATATCACTCTTGAGCCTTGATTCCCTTGTGTCAGCTTATATATGTGTGTATATATATATATATATATATATATATATATATATATATATATATATATATATATATATATATATATATATATATATATATATATATATATATATATATATATATATATATAATCTAGAACATATCATTGGCAAGGTTATCATTCCCAAGCTTATATTTTATGCATAATTCTATCTCCCATGAGCTTGAATTATATATGTATAAATAAAAATTCCTATCTCTATTGATATTTAAAACTCTCAGCCTAGGCTATTATGCAAATCATTTCAAAGTGATAATTTGATCAAACAATAGATATTCTACCCATCCCTTGCACTTAGGCACCTAAACTGAATTTAGCTTATATGTATGCAAAAGAGTTAGCCTTTCATCGGCATTCACATACGAATTAAACCATTACTCATGATCACATAGGAAATGCATTCCCCATTATTAAAATAGGAAACAAAAATTCCCCAAAATAATATAGGAAGTAAAATTCAACAATAATACAACAAATAACACTCCTTAGCATTAGCAAGAGAATTTTAACAACCCAATAGGCGTGTACAAAATATTCAAATGCATGGAAGAATAAATAATAACTTATGTTATAATCTTGAGTCTAGAAACTGATATTGGGACCTAAAATATCTACCCAACCATAAATGAATTGTAGCCAATATTTTTTGTGGCTATCACCCCTATGCTAGATTCACGATCCAAGGGAATTTTTCAGTTAGACTTAGCTACAATTCATACTAATTTCCATGAGAATAAGAATAATTTAATAGATGGTTTCTCAACTATCATAATTCAAGGAAATCACCATAGGTCCTTTGTAACTCATGATTCCCTGGTGGGTTTTCAACTTACTTAACAAGCTCCAATTGGCTTACCAACCCTCCTTGTAGAGCATTTCAAAATCTTATTAGTCTTTTTCAGAAATCACCCTATGAATTCTACCTTCTTGGTGGTTTCTTATCATTGTTAGGATGCACTAAGGGATATATCAACTCTCCCAACTATCCCTTCGTGGTTTATATTCCACACAATAAGAACCTTCATTGATGGTTCTCATTTGAGCCTATTAATGAATTCTCCAAGTTAGGACACTCCATAATCCACAACTTCATAGTTTCATACAAGGAAATTCCCATCCCTCAACCTCAGTAGGACATTTCCAGTGTGTAACATGCACTTTTCTATAACTTAGCATATACTCAAGTGTTTCATTACTTTGAAATTTTCTCTACGCTGGGTGGTCTCCGATCTCTCACTCCATTTAAACATCCAACACTTTCCCATTCCATTTTTTATCCTTTTTTCTTATTTTCCCTTCACATTATGTGGTTGTTAATTTTCCAAAACATTATCCTTTTAGCATGCATGTGAAACATGGGAGACATGGGAGATTCTCTGCATAATATTATTTCTAGTCTTCGACTGAGGTGTGTGGGTAGTTATTGCATCCCAAAACCACTCATCCCTCCTCTCAAATCATGGATATATGTCCCCTTTTCTCATTTATATCTAAATAAAACTTTTATTTATATTTTTAATAACACATTGAAAAAATTGGGTTATATCCCAGGGGTGTTACAAAGCCCACCCCCTTAAAAGGGAACACCATAATGAGTGTTATCTATAATAGAAGATAAAATAAATTAAAAACTTGAGCTTTATATGAACAACTTTTACATGTATTTATCCAACAAACAAAATATGGGTACAACACCCATAATTGTTGAACCATTTAATAGGTGGCTTCATCAGGACGAAGATGCTTCCATTGCACCTTAACTTGCTCTATTAATCAATTCGAGAGTGTGATTTTCATCCAATACAAAATCCATAGTGGTTCTAGTTAGAACTCTTCCTTGGTTTCATATTGTATCATAAGCCAATAAACAACGTGATTAGAATCATGAACATACTTCTTAATTACTGAAACATGAAAAACATCGTGTCCTCTCATTGTAGCTGGTAGGGAAAAATTTTAAGCCACTCTCCCTGCTCTTTTTATAATATGAAAAGGTCCACAATATCTGGGTGCGATCTTAGCACATGATCCTAATTTCAGTGAAATTTTATTTCGCTTAATGTAGAGATAAACATGTTCTCCCACTTGAAATTATTTATGTGTTATTTATTGTTCTGCATGGATCTTCTTTTTGTTATGGTTTGTATTTAAATTTTTATTTATTTTGACCCTCTTCTATTCCATTTATTTTACCATGTCTAGTCCAATGAGTAATCTATTCACTAGATCACCCCACCTGAAAGGAGTATTGCATTTTCTACCATATAGTGCCTCAAATGGACTCATTCCTAATGAATCTAGATAGCCATTGTTATATGAAAAATCTAGAAGTGTAAGGTAATATTCCCACTCCCTTAGATAATGCATGGCATACATCCTTAACATGTCTTCCATGCTTGTTTTCACTCTCTTTTTTTACCATTTGTTTAAGGATGGTAAGTAGCGCTAAAAGTTAGATAGGTTCCAAAGCCATAAAACAATTATTTCTAGAGTTTTTAAGTGAACTTGTAATCTATGTTTGATATTATATTTTTAGGTACTCCATGCAACCAAATATTTCCTTCATGAATATATTAGCTATATCAATTTATTTATGAGTATATTTAACAACTATAAAGTGAGCTTCCTTGCTCAACTTATCCACTAACACCATGATAGATTCATGTTGCCTAGATATATTTGGAAATATGGTGGTGAATTCCATATATATGACTTCCAATTTCTACACAAAAATTATAATTGATTGCAATAAGCCTGATGGATGCTTGCATTCTACCTTTACTTGTTTGAATCCCAAAAAGTTATAAAGGTATTCTACAATTTCCTTGTTCATCACAATTGAATGATATATTTTCTTCATGGATGTCATCATATTTTGGTAACAAGGATGACCTAAGTAAGGCGTTCTATGGAACTAATCCATGACAAGCTTATTTGTTTCAATTGTATTAGGTACATATTTTGTGTTTTTGACCAATACTATGCCATCATCTTTGAGTCGGAAACTTCTGATCAGAAATCCATATGGTTGATTTTTCCATCATTTATTCGCATATTGGTAATGCTCATCATTAATAAATCCCTCTTTAGTTATTTTCTTTATTTAAAATGAGCATGAGTTCAAAGCTGTTAAGTGAATGTCTTGCAAACTCCCATTGAGTGTGCCTACCACCTTATTCTCTTTTCCTTTAATTCACTTAATTTCAAAATACGAGTCATTAATCAAATCCAACCACCTATATTATTTGAAATTCATCTTGGATTGGTCAAACAAATATTTTTTTCCCACATGGACTTTCATTAGCACAAATATTCTTCCCGATAAACATTGTCTCCAAATTTGTAAAGCATGAACTATAACTGTCAGCTTGACTTCCTGAAATGCAATATAACTCCCAGTCCATATTTGTGATATGCGATTTCATGTTGCAATCCCATTATGTGATTACAGCCCCCACATCTACCTGCCTACGTCATCTTACCTTTTCGCCTTTTCATAATCACATTTTCCATGCCCCTAAAGCTTATGATTACTGCTCTCAAACTCTGATAAGAAATTGCAATATGTCTTTAAAGCCTTTCCTACTTTCACATTTTCCCCGCTTCTTAAATCAATGAATCTTTTTTTATTTCGATCGCTCTTTCTCATTCTGGATTTAACACAGTGGGGGTAGGGGTGGGGGGGGTGGGGGAAAGGGTGGGAGGGGAATCTGAAAAGCTTTTTTGGCTACCCAACCCCACTGCAACGTGTCCTCTTTTCATCGTTTTGTACCCACTCATCCTTAAACTTCTTACCACTCACATACCCCCCTGAAACCATTCTCTGCTTGTATATAATATCTACAAGCCCTACCATTACTACTCCTACCATTGATATTTCTCCACGTCGCCTTCCCTGCCATATTTATCCAAAAGGTTGTTGTAAATCGTTACATTATTATTATTCGAGAACCGGTAATTCAAAAGGTTTGTGAGATTTACAGAGAAAAGTGGGTTTTTGCCAATTATTAAAGTGATAAAGGATTTTACTGTTTAAACTCCACCAAAGCTAAAAATATTAATTCAAAAGACAGTTAGCAGAAGCGACCAGCACAGTAGAGACAACACATCAACACAATGCAGTAAAATACCCATCCATCAAATTGTTTCCTCCAAAACAGTGCCAGAAGTCCAAATCATGTACATCTTGACCATTATTATTGTAACCAAATTTGATCTTCTTGTTTAGATATCTGCTAATAATACATTGTCGGTTGTGATAGTGAATATGTAAAGTATTATTTTAGAATTAGTATAAATACTTCATCATTTGAAGTAATAGTTGGTTGGGATTCCCAATGAGGAAAAATCCTATTCTGTAAAGTTTTTCACTAAGTTTCAAGTGACTGTTTGTAAAGTAATACAAGATCAGTTCTTCGGGATTCATGTGGTGCATGAAGTGGTGAATTTTTCATCTGTTTGATGTGTTTATCATTTTTTTCCTTTCTTTATAATTCTAAATTTCTAATTATAACAAAAACTGTGATGAATAGAATATGTTATTCAGAGAAACCTATTGTGGGTTTTTTCAATTTGTATGTTTTCCAGTGAAGTCAAATCGGGGAATTATTAATTTATCCTTGGTTTATATTTAATCTTAACTCTCTTCTTTTCCATAATCCATTTAAATTCTGAAAGATCCATAGTAGAGCTACCTAGCTTTCCCTGTTTCACTTAAGCTTGATACTTCTACAGATTAATCACCCAAGCCTCTCTAACTCCATTGCCCAATGGCCTTCCCTTGCTTTTAGAGCCAAACAATTTAAAAACCAAACCCCGAGCACATTAAGTAGCCTAAAATTTCCAATCAAACAAAGCTAAATCATAAAGAGAGATCCCTCTCTGAATTTAGAAGGGCTAGCTTCTAAACTCCAAAGAGGTTTGAATGTTACGTCGGTGGTTTTGTCTCCAACCTCATAACTACGAAGTGCTAACATAGTGGCAACCATACTAGGGAATAAAACCATTTTATCTTCCTCAGGAAAGATTATACAAGAATCAGATATGATCAATGATGGTGGACACTGATCAGGCACACAAAGGATAAAATGATCTACCTAGTGACTCCAAATAGATTTCAAAATCAAATCCAAGACTACATTGGAGGAATAAACCTTACCAGCATAAACATGAAAGGAAAACATGGGAAGATCATGTACTTAAATTGGGTTTTCATTGAAGACATCATGTTATTTGTCAACAAGAAGGTTTTTCAATGTATATTGTATTTTAGAAAAGATACTAAACTAAAATTTAATTACTCTCCTTTGAATATTGCAAATATAAATTCTCCTTACTCCCTTGATCTATATAAATAACCTTCCTCTAAATCTCATTATGATCATCCTCTCATTAATAATCCTCAAGTGACCAACATTAATTTTGCAGCTTTTGTATATACTCCTATACCTTGTAAAATTCCAAATAGATGTGAACCACTCGTCTTACCTCCTATCCTCCATGATTTCCTTAAAAATTGCTATAAATATCTTCCTAGATTTGATGGAGAATATGGAAACATCACTGATGAGAAACACATTCAGGGTTTTGAAAAAATTCTTGACCTTTTTTAAGTTAATGAAGAGAATGTTAGTATTAGGATTTTTTCTCTTTTTTTGCAAGATAAATTCAAGAGTTGGTTCAAGAACTTTCCTACTGCAACAATCTCAGATTTCCAACGGTTCACCAAATTTTTCCTTGACAAGTGGGTAATAATAATGAACCCTTTCCTGATTCTAGAAGTGTATAACCAGCTAAAAAGACAACCAGGTGAGACAATACAACAATTTTCTACCAGGTTTAATCAATCCTATTAATCTATGCCATCTAATATAAGACCTCTTTCTGACTCAGCTCTCTTACATTGTCCAAGATATTTTGTTCCAGAAATGGAGTTTCAACTGAGAGAAAGGAACCTTACAACACTTGAACAAATGTAGAACAATGCAATAGATGTAGAAGGTAATTTGTTGATCATAAGAGAAAAGTTGAAGGCAAAAAGAGGGAGAACACAGATGCAAACCACTCTACATAATTAGAGATAAATCTTGACATTTTGGAAGAGAAGATGAAAAATATAATCAGGAGAAATGAATATGTTTTTCAAGACCGTGTCTCACTGATTGAAGCAAATCAAGTTGCTGATCTGAAACATTTTCATTACTATCCCAATTGTCATAAATCTAATAATTTCATTAGGTATGCATTAAGGGACAATAAAGAAATTTGATTTACAGATCAGCTGGCAGAGAAGAAATCTAATGATCACACAAACACACACACACACAGATATATATATATATATATATATATATATATATATATATGCTTAATGTCATTCCTTCTTTTGATAACGTGCCAAAGTTTGATCAATATGAAGATGATTATGTCCCCCAAATTGAAGCTAAATGTGTAAAGAAATCAATAGCTGGTTTGTATAAGGAGGAAGTTCAGTTTAAACAATAGAAAGGCAGTAATCAACCTAGGTATATATGTGATCACAGTGATGAAAAAAATGTAGAAATTTCTAAAGTAAATGAAGGATTTCTCCCCTTATATCTTACTTCATTCCAATTCATAAGAGAAAAATTTTCTAAGATAAACAATAAATAGTCCTTATGTGTCAATGTTGACAATGAAGAGGACAATGAAAATCTTGATCAGAATTCCTTAGTTTTATAATTGCAGTCATCAAGTTCCATTAAAGTACATGATCAAATGAAACGGAGAAATTTTTTACCTTTATGTTTTGAAACATTTCAGTTTTTTAAGGAAAATTTTCACATTAGATCTGAAATAGAGAATGAGTAACCTATAGAAATTTATGAGGTTTCATTGGAACCAACATATAATAGGTTGCAACAGTCTTTCCAGGTTTTTCATAATCCAATAGCTGATGTGCTGGATGAGTTGTGGAATCAAAGTTTGTCTCCATCAGCTAACTGTGAGCTTCAAGATCAAGAGGATGAAAGTTTCATCAGGCAAGCATTTCCGTTGTCATGCTCAACAGAAATATCATTACAAGGCTTGTTTAGAAATCTACAATTATCTTAGGATAGTTGTGGGTTAATCTAGCATGAAGGTAAGGATAAATATAAAGGTTTATTTTCATGCCAGGAAGACTATCCAAAACAGATTTATAGTCTCCTGGATCACATAAAACTTAGTACATATGTCTTCTAAAAGCTCCTTCTTCCAGAGCAAGAAGCAATAATGCCTCATTTTGATGTTGAAATCGAGGATTGTTTTGGTAGTGAATTTGATAAATTTTGTTTGAAAAGGTATGAGGATATAGAAACTATATGTGCAATACCCAATTATGACCATGGATGTCGAGAATACTTTGGACATGAGGAAATAGGTCATAAATTTCATGATTACATTTCTTTCTATATGGATGAATTTTTCACTGCATAATCCCAATTAATTTCCAGTACTTGGCATGTTTTTCATGATCTGATAGATCATTATTGTGAAGATCAAACTTACAGTCAGTGTCTAGTGCCTTTATAAATTTTGGCTCTATATTTTGTAAAAGGAAGTAAAGGAGTCCAAGTACTAGATAATAGTTTTGATTGGATATACTATATATTTTACATTGATTGAAGATAAATATTCACTGCTAGAATAGGACTTTATATACATAAATAATCTTACTAGGTAAGCATCCTTTCAACTTTCAGATTATATTTCATTCTTTATTGTGTAGAAAGTTCTAATTTCAGGTTGATATTTTCATCCACAGAGGTTTTATAACAGATCAGATTGAAAATTTGGGATCAACCCAATGGATCAGGCTACTAGTCTACGATGTTCTTGGCACCTCACAGGGAGAGTACCATGCCATGATGAAGCCACTGTTAGGGTCCTATAACCTATAGGATCTCAAATTGATTGAGTCTTTCATCTCAGATCTTTCATATTGTAAATAATATTCCATGTAAATTATTTCCAAAAAAGGGTTAAAAACCTTAGGAAAAATATGCTTGCACATCTAAATGCAACATTAGGAGATAATTTTCTATGTTTTGATTTTTATTAATCACATCGTTTAACTGTGATTAAATAAGTTGTAAAAATTCTAGGTACTACAAGTTTTGATTCTATTAAAAAGGGGAAAAATGGCTTATTCCAAAGTATTGGAAACCCCATTATAATTTAAAGGCACATGAAGAATTGATTTAACAACCTTTATAAATTATCCTAAAAACCTCACCAAAACCCCATTATCCATATAAGCCAATTTATGCCCAATCCATAGTTAGCACTAGAAATCGATTTAAATCACTTCTTAACCTTCAAAACACAAATAATATAATGTTCAGGACTTTAGACATTATATTATAAAGCTCTGACCACCCACTAATAGCCATATCATATTTCCTTTTAAACTTACCATATATTTCTTTTATCATAGATCCAAACTTCATTTAAAAAATAATTGACGTATCCCACAAACCTTTCCATATATTATATTACTTATGATATATGTAATACCATTACCACACACCCATATTATTTTCACATCGGCATATTGCAAATTCCTTTGATTATTATATGTTACCTCTTCCAAACTCCCAAAATGTGATTTTTGAGACTGCTGGGACCACCTCTCTTTGCCACGTCACCTTTCCCAATCGCTCCATCGCATATCACAATTTCAACAGTCTTCTACCACCCCATCTCCTTGATCTCCTATATTGTGATATTTCTTTGACTTCCTAAAATGTAATAATATCTTTGACTTCCCGAAATGCGATAAAAATCCATGTCTGGATTTGCGATAAGCCTTTGATTTGTGATATGTGATTTCCTGTTGTGATCTTGATATGCGATTAGTGGCCCCACATCTACCTGCCTACTTCATCTTAAATTTTATCCTTTTTGCAATCGCATTGTCCATGCACCTAAAGCTTATGATTACCGCTTCGAAACTCTGATAAGAAATTGTGATATGTCTTTAAAGCCTTTCCTGCCTTGAGATCTTACCCGCTTATTAAATCAATGAATCTTGTTTTATTTCAGCCCCTCTTTCCCATTCTGGCTTTAACACAGTGGGTGGGGGGTCTGAAAAGTTGTTTTGTCCACCCAACCCCACAATAACGTGTCCTATTTTCATCTTTTTGCACCCACTCACCCTTAAACCGCTTACCGCTAATGTACCCCCCCAAAACCATTCTCTGCTTGTATGTAATATCAGCTTGCCCTACCATTACTACTCCCACCATTTATATTTCCACATCCCATTCCCTGTCATTTCTATCCAAAAGGTTGTTGAAAAGCATCTCATTATTATTATTGGGGAACCAGTAATTCAAAAGGATTGCGCCATTTATAGAGAAAATTTGGTTTTTGCAAATTATTAAAGTGATAAAGGATTTTACTGTTTAAACACTACCAAAGCTACAAAGATTAACTGAAAAGATAGTCAGTAGAAGAAACCAACACATTAGAGAAATCACATCAACACAGCGTAGCAAAAGGCGCATTCAACAAATTTTTTCCTCCAAAATAGTGCCAAAAGTCTAGATCATGTACACCTTGCCCATTATTATTGTAACAAATTTGATTTTCTTGTTTAGATATCTGCTAATAATACATTGTCAGTTGTGACAGTGAATATGTAAAGAATTTTAGTTTAGAATTAGTATAAATACTTCAGCATTTGAAGTAATAGTTGGTTGGGATTTGCAATGAGGAACATTCCCATTCTGAAAAGTTGTTCACTGAGTTTCAAGTGACTGTTCACAAAGCAATACAAGATCAGTTGTTCAGGATTCATGTGGTGCTCGGAGTGCTAAATTTTTCTTTTTTTAATGTGTTTATCCATTGTTTTCCTTTATTTATAATTCTGAATTTCTAATTGTATCACAGAAACTATGATGAATAGGATATGTTATTGAGAGCACCCTATTCTATTTTTTGCAATTTGTATGTTTTCCACTGAAGTCAAATAAGAGAATTATTAATTTCTCCTCGGTTTCTACTGAATCTTACACTCTCTTCTTCTCCATAATCCATTTAAATTCCGAAAGATCCATAGTAGTGCTACGTAGCTTGCCCTATTTAACTTAAGCTTAATACTTCTGCAGATTTACCACCGAAGCCTCTCTAACTCCATTGCCCAATGGCCTTCCCTTCCTTTTCCAACAAAATAATTTAAAAACCAAACCACGAGCCCATTAACTAGCCTAAAATTTCCAATCAAACAAAGCTAAATCATAAAGAGAGATCCCTCTCTGAGTTTAGAAGGACTAGATTCTAGACTCCAAAGTGGTTTTGACGTTACCTCCACGGTTTTGTCTTCAGCCTCACAATTATGGAGTTCTAACACATACCATGGTGCTTTCACTGCTATGACAACAAAATTTTCATCAGGAAACCGATCATCCACTACTAGCGGATCATTTCTCTAAATTTTTTTATGGCTTAAATGACAGCTAAGAATTCCTTTGTTGGTACTATATAATTAAGTTCAGCAAGGGTAATTTTTTTGCTGATCTAATAAATAGAGTAGGGATTTTTGTTCTCCTCTAGACCAAGAACAATGCCTACCGATTTGTCTAATGCATTTGAAAAAATATGAAAAGATAGTTCCTAGTTGGCACCATGCAACATTAGTGTAGTCGAGACTAATTTCTTCAAATGTGTAAAAGTAGTGTCACATTTATCACATCATTTAAATTCAAAATTTCCATTTAAATCATACAAAGGAGCAGATATTTGTGAATTTTTTTTATGAATTTGTGATAATATCCTGCATATCTGAGTAATCTACCTACCTCCATCTGAGTATAGGTTGTAGATAGTAAGAGAATTACCTCTATATTTTCTAGATCCACCTATATTCCAGCTGCAGAAATGTAATGTCCTAGGAATACGTCTTCCGTCATCATCATGTGACACTTTTCATTACTTAAACATAACCTGGTGGCGATACATCGTTCCAACACTTTTTCCAATGTTTTTGGTGCTTGTCCAAAATTTTCCCCATATGGGTTGAAGTCATCCATGTAAACTTCAAGTCTTTCTCTTATCAAATCAAAGAAAATGATGATTATGGTCCTTTGAAATGTAGTTGGGGAATTACATAAACCGAAAGGCAATACTCTGTAAGAAAAAATACCCCATGGGAAGGTAAAGGTGGTTTTATCTTGGTCCTCAGGGGCAATTTGGATCTAATTATAGCCGATGAAGCGATCAAGAAAGGAAAAGAATCACATTCCTGCCAATGTATCAAGGACTAGCTCGATAAATGGAAGAGGGAAGTGTTCCTTCTTTGTGGCTTTGTTCAATTCCCTGTAATCCACATAGATTCACCACTTGTCATTATTCTCAGGGACAAATACCTATGGAGAGATCCATTTACTATCCAAAATAGGATAAACAAAATTTACATCCAACAACTTCTGTAATTCCTCTTTTACGATATTTAAGATGCGGGTTTAATCTTTGTTGAGGTTTTTGGAAGGGGCGAGCATCCTTTTCGATGTAAATATCATGCGTGCACAGTTGGGGATATATGCCCTTCATGTCTGGATAGTCCCAAGAAAATGCCCCTTTATATTTTTTTAAAACTTTAATGAGCTTCTGTTGTTGGTCACTATCCAGATTGTCATTGATGTTTAAATTTTTTCCTAGTTCAATTTCAACAGGTCTACTATTATGAACAATAGTTGTGAGTATGTGTTTCTCATCACTATATTTTGAAGGTTCTTCCTAGGCTTCATTGTCTAGAATCACTTTTAACATTTGGAATTTTACCTTTCTAGCAGTGGCTGGTTGATTAATAAAGTTATTATTTACATCATCTTCAGGCTGATTCTTAAACTCAAGCACTTCTCCTACTGTAAGTGGTGAACGAATATTTTCTTCTAGGTATGCGGGTGGGCTTCTATGAATATTTACAATGGGAAGGCTTGGTTTGGCAGGGTGATATAGAAAAATGTTTTTTACAGCATCTCCCTTAGCAATGTTCACGTTACCTGTATGACAGCCTATGTAAGCATTGGTTGTTGCCAACCAAGGTCGACCCAGAATTAAAGGGTGTCCATCTAATTGGATTTTTGGGTTAATGAATAGAAAATACACTAGGCACTCCCATGAATAGAAGGAAACCATGATATCCTATAAATTTCCTTCTGGTTTAACAACTGAATGGTCAGAAAGTTCCAGTAAGGTGGTGGTTGGTTCCAAAGCCATAATATCAAGTGTTTCACAGGTTTTCGTAGTTAAAATGTTAATGGTTGTTCCCAAGTCGACTAGTGTGTTTAGAAAAGAGTGGCCATATATTTGGACTAAAATTATGGGACTCCCTGTATCGTCATATTTTACCGGTGTTTCTCTACCTAGAAGTAAATCACACAGGGCCCCTACGACATGGACAATTGATGAAATTTTTGTTTTCCTCACAGGATTTTTCATGCACAGTTATTTAATTGTTTTAGCATACATAGGGATATCCTAAATGTCCTAGAGGAGAGGAATTTTAATAAAAATATTTTTAATCTCCCCTAGGAGATCAAAATCTGGATAAACAATTGGCTTGGGTATCACTAATATTTCAAGGAATAGGGGAGAATTAATAATAAGTTTTTCAGGATCTTCTTGTGCGACTGTGTCTTCTCCCTGTTTTATTTCTGTGTTAATCACAGTTGAGGGGTTAATTATGGTTGGGGGTTCTGACTTATCTTATTGTAGTTTTTCATTTTCCTTAAGGGAAATAACACGCCCTGATATCAGCCTAGGTTCACTGCATTCTTTTTGTTTTATTTCAATGTTTGGATTTTCCACGATCTGTATCAGTTGAACCAGTCTATTATTGGGGTTTGGATTCGGTTGAGCTGGCAGTTGAGGATGTATAAAAGGCTAAGAAATCTATTGTAAGAGATATCAAACTAGCAATGTGGGTTGAGGTTGAGGACCTATTCCCATAGGTGAATTGGTTATTCCCAAGGGTCGTTGCCAATTTTGAGACTAGTTTGGATTTTGTGAAGTAAAGGCAAGCCACTGGGATGGGTATGGATTTTTCTACCAAAATGGTGAAGAAAAATAATAATTTGGCCAACCACTACCTGGAAAGGATTGGGTTGGATAGGGGGGCATAGAGAATGGTTGGGATGGAAAAGAAGAGAAAGGTGACTGGCCTTGCCATGTTGTGCCATATTTTTGTTGTTGATTGAATTGTGAAGAAGGAAAGAAGTGGGATGGGTCTTGTGACATACCTGAAGGTTGTAATATTCCTAAATTAGCATGCAGCTAATTGGAATATTAATTTTTCTCTTGATATCTAGTTAGATGAATAAATGGGTAAGGAGGCCCATAAAACTCAATAGTGGGCATAAAATCCCTCTTAGTGTGAAAATGGATCATGTTAATAAAGGGATCAAGCACCCTCGTGTGTGAACAAGGGCCAATACATGGGGACAAGGTCAAGTTTGACCAAGTCAACAACACTAATATGGGGAGGAGTGGATCATCAATAAATACGGCTCAATATGAATGTGGATCAGTTTAGCTAGTCAGAATAAAGACATCTTGGGTTTGAAAGGAGACAATGAATAAAGACTAAATCAAGGTTGACCAAATCAAAAAACACTGTAAATAGAAGAGTGGAACTAGTGGATACAACGTAGTTTTGGAGGAGGAGCCTTTGCATGGAAGTAACCTCATGAATGTGTGGGACCCATGGTGAGGAAGCTTATCAACTATATAATGATGGGAATGGAATCCATATGGGGTATGAATGGAGAATATGATTTGATGATTTGTTCTATATAGAATTATTTCATCCTTTAGCTGTTTAGCTAAGTTTTTTGTGCTATTTAGTACAAGGGTTTTCTCATGCAGGAATTCCCCACTCTTCCTTGGAGGACTTGTTTAAGAAATCTGAGACGAGATTTCTGGACTTCATTTCCACCACCCGGCACTTGGCCAAGTAGTCACCTATAGCTAAAGTGTAGTCCCTTGGAGAAACTACATTATTTTTCATGGTGTTGCAGTGGAAGGGTTTAAACCCCTGTTTTATGAGCTAGTTTCCCTGAAGGAGGATTAGCCTTTTTCCCAAAAAGCTAGTAGGATGAGCTATAGCCATTTATTTGTATTATCATCCATAATCATGCAGTGCTTCAGCCATATAGCATGACTCAACCATAGATCTGCAACATATGCTTCTTGTATCTCATGTCTAGCAAGAAACCCTTGCCGGGTCATCTTGTTTTTATGTAAATGAGATTAGATCTCAATTTTTGAGCTTTATTGATTAATATATTAGAAGATATATTTTGTCTCTCTATTTTGGAGTATAAACCCTCAGTAAAATGCGTGTCACGTTGCAGTATTTCAATGTTGCAGTAGTCTTGGGGTTGCAGTGTTTTTGGGCTGTTTTGGGGCTTGGGAGGCCTGTTTAGCTAGGCTATAGTGATTTGTTCTGGTATTATTTTATATTTGGTTGTCATAATGTATAATCTAAAGGATCCATGGGTTGATTTTGAATTTTATAACACAAGTTTCTGAAAAATGTGTTTTCTGTGAATATACTGTTGATTTTCCCATTTGGGAATATTACAAAGGTCAGGCATGCCACTATTGATGTTGATTCATTAAATATATTGGTTCTATTTCTTCTTTCACTTCCTTTAAAACTTCTTTGAACCCTGTAAGTGACGGGCGTTGCTCAATGGCATTTTCTTTAGTGCAAATGGCGCATGTTTGGACCATGTCACATGGGCATTCCCACTAGCTCTACTTCTTTAGACAGCTTGGGCAGAAGATGGGAAGGTTCTATATTGATAACACTTTTTTCTGCTTGGCTTGCAGGACATCCAATTGTATTCTGAGGGTGCCCACAATATCGATCTTTAAATATTCCAAGAGATTGTCAATTTATGTTCGGGTTACACTACTGCCTGAAGTTATGTTATTCCTCGCAGTCGCATCCCATCTGGTTGGCCTGATGAGTGTACTGCCTCGAGAGCACCTGATACAAAATGAAATAATATCTTCATAACTTTCCTGACAGATATCTCATTTTCCCATTAGATTTACTGTTTCTATCCATTCATCTTTCATTACTTTTATCATAGTTACTTTTAAAACATCTTTGGATAATGTGGAATAAGGATACCTTTGTAGATTATATTGAAACAGTTCAACATATTCCTCTAGTGTTTTGTTATATTTTTCAATCATGTTGAATATTTCATCTTTTAATTGTGTAATCCTATAGTAGTCTTGATATTGATTAAGGATAGAGTTTTTCATTTGATCCCAGGAGTTAATAGTCCCTCCACCAAGCCCCATAAACCAGCCCAAAGATTCTCCCTTTAATGTAGAAGGAAATAATTTTAGTTTCTAAGGGTTAGTGGTGTAATCATATCCCCTACATAAAATGTCAAATTCAAACAAGAAGGCATCTAGATCTTCCGAAGTTAATCCATGGAATATAGGGATATTCTGCAAGGGAATAACTTTCATGGGGGAACTAGAAACTGGGTCAACAATAGGGTACTCCAATGTCGATGTTTGTCCCTGGGGCTGATTGTGTGCCATCTGGTCAAAGATGTGCCAATAACCTTCGGGAATTTATTGGTCTGGGAAATCAATTGGAACTGGAATAGAAGACAGATCTGGAAAAGGTCTTACAGCACTACCGTGATCTCGGATATCATGCGTCTTTTCTTTAACCAATATTTCAAGATATCCAAGCTCTAGAGATTGTAGGTTTGTTTTTATAGCACCCTTGGTTTCTCCCTCTCCTTCTTGCAAGTTGCAATAATTTCCCTCTTGTGAGGGGTCCAGATTCAAATGTTCTCTGACCTGAAAGATTTGTCCATACCCTTTTGTTTCGATATGGATCTCGGTGTGAGCTGCAGATGGTGAGCCTATTGGTTGAGGGATTATAGTAGGACTCTTTGTTGGAAATGTTGTCATTGATGGCAACGGAGATGGAAAAGGAGGAACATCTCAGGCAGCAACAAGGCAAAGAGAGCAGCATAGCAGCAAGATGTAGAGAGAGTCGAGCGGTAGAGACAAGTTCATTTAAAGAAGCAAAGGCAGCAAAAGGAAAATTAAGGAGTAGCATCAGTCAAGTAGCAGATGAATTAAAAGAGAGAGCGTAAGAAAAATAGCTACAGAGATAGAGCTATTATCATGGCAATGAAGACAACAAAGAAGAAAATGAAGGAAAGAAAGGAGGCAGCGCTGAAGCAGAGACAGACAAAGGAGGAGCACTTGAAACATCAGCCAAGGAGCAGAGAAAGCATAAGAAGAGGAAGCAGAAGCAGCAAAAAGAAGAAGCAGGGCAACAAAGAGAAGCAGAGGCAGTGGAAGAAAATATAAAAGAGACATGCAGAGGCAGAGGCAGCAAATACAGAGGAAGAGATGAAACGGACATGCAGTAGAGGCAGAGGTCGAGCAGCAGAAACAGGCAAAGGAGACAGGCTAAAATTATAACAGTCGAATACAGAGGCAGAGCGACAGAAGCAGCAGAGGCAGACGCAGAATGATAGAAGTAGCAGAGGCAGAGATAGAGGCAGAACAGTTATAAATTCCGAGAATCATACTCAAGCCGGGCGTTACACATACAATATAGAACCACATTCCGGGAATCGCATACTCCAACCGGCGTTATACATTTAATATAACACAAATATTATTCCGAGAATCGCTTGACTCCAGCAGCAAAGTATACATATATAAGAAATGACGTAGCAGCAACTCTGTTTTAAATTATAAGAATTCCAGTAATTGATGCAATTTGGGTAGTGTCGAAGTTAGTGGAGTTGGGAAAGTTTAACACATTGAAACAGTTTCATATTATTAATCCCGAAAGCAAAAGAACCAAAGGTCCAAGGCGTATATATTATGGAGCGCATAAAACAAAGTTTTATAAGGTGGGACCCTTCCCCAATCGGATCGGAAATGTGAAGAGTCCAAAGGTGGAAGCGCATTGCAATTGTCGATTAGCAATTTCCGATTGGAATCGCATCGGAACTTTGGAGGGTTGAAATTAAATGGAGCGGAGTCGAATAATAAAAATACATTGAAAAGTGAACACTTTGATAAATAACAAATGCGGACCAGAACTTGGAATATAGGCTGGAACCCTGTGTCAGATTAAATAAATAACGAAACTGGAGGTAGCGAACCCGAGTTAATGGGCGAGGAGATTGTACAGCGAGCGTAAACCATAGTTTAACACTGTAGCGAAACCATGGGCCCAGCTGAGGATGGCATCATGTATTCCGAGGGGGTCTCCCTCCACTATCTGCTCGAGTCTGCTACCCCATCGGAATCTTACCGCCTCTGAATTAATATGTTGCATGGTTCAATCGAGGCGTTGTGATTTGATTGATATATATATATATATGATAAAGCGCATATGAATGGTTGAGTTTTGACTCCATGTTGGCATATGAGTTGTACATGTGGGTCCCAAGCCAAAGTTCTAAACTATCGGGACTATTTGACTAAGGATTACGAGTTAATAAAGGAATGCCGATTGCTGTAGGATTTTGTTAATAATTGAAGGACGCTGTAATAAAGGAATATGTGAACGCGGGTTTATATATGTACAGGCCGAGAATTGATTAGACCAAAGGCTTAAGGTGGAGGGCGATTGTTTATATAAAATAATTGCTGTGAGATATATAAAACATGGTTGCGGTTGTATTAAAACATGCCGTGTGGTCTGTAGACCCACGGGCCTCAGCTTAACGGGAGGGCGATTATTAATGTAATACAATTGTAATATATGTATGTTCCGGCCTGCGGAACTCGCCACATCAACAAGACACTTGCTATGATCGTGATCCAATATTTTATTAAGAGACGATATAAAAGCATTGTTTCACGTATCGGCAAATACACCACGAGAGAGACGAGAAAACTTGCTCTGATCCTGACCTAGAAATGACAAACCAAGAGACAAAATAAGTGAGCTGGAATTCACATTGTAATTTGAATGTAAATGGTTTAATTGTTTTTATTGTTTGTGATGCATTGGCAAGTCTCCAGAAGAGAGCAAATATCCCACTGTAATATTAAAATAAGCACCTACAGTTACATTTTTCTGAGTGAGCTGAAAAGAGATGAGAAGGCAGAAGGCAAAGAGACATGGCTGTCCATTTCGAATTCCCAGTGGAATACAAACAGCCATGAAGCTATTTTTGTATAAAACAGGGTAATATCCAAGGAGAGATGGTTGACGAAAAAGGAGTGAGAGAAGAAGAGAGTATGCAGCAGAATTAAAGAGAGTTGAAGAGAATAAGCAAGCTGCAAGAAGAATGTGAATAAGGAGGAGATGAGCAAAGAAGAAGAAGGGGCTGAGCAGAGATGATGCAGGTCTGATATAAGAGTTGATGAACAGCAGAGAAGAAGGTACAAAACAGAGCTGATATCCAAGGTAAATCAGCAAGTGTTTTTCTTTTGAAAGAGTAAGGAAGTTGGAGCTTCCTATCAAGTTGTAGCTTGATAGATGTCAGTTGTAGCTGACTGAGGTAGGAGCCTCCTGTAGTTTGGTGCCTGCAGAAAATAGATGGGAGTTGGTGCTTCCACATCAAGTTGTAGCTTGATAAAATGTCAGTTGTAGCTGACTGAGGTTGGAGCCTCCTGTAGGTTGGTGCCTGCAGAAAATTGATGGGAGTTGGAGCTTCCTTGCAAGTTGTAGCTTACAGAATTGAGGTAGGAGCCTCCTGTAGGTTGGTGCCTACAGAAAATCAGTGGTGAGAGGGAGTTGGAGCTTGCCTTTGCATCACAACAATAATAAGATGTGGTTTTCTCCCTTTATGGGTTTCCACGTATATCTGGTATCTATGTGCATGATGTCTATGTGTTGATATGATATATCTATTCTGCTAATACTTGCTGCTAACATATCAAGACTGCTGGTACATTATCTAATCTGATTATTAATTGCTGCTCATAAATAAATATTGCTCACACATTATGTTGATCATGAAATGAAGGTGTTAATAAAGTAAAATAAGTTTTAAAGGAAAAGTTTTAAAAGTCCATGAATGTGTCAAACTGATTCACCCTCCCCTTCTCAGTTTAACTAAGAGTTCAACAATTGGTATCAAAGCCGGTTCCTTTGGTGCAAGCCTAATAGCTTGAAGGAGATCTAGTTAAGTCATGGACTATCAAAATGTACCTGTGTTAAATACAACAAACTTTCCTGAATGGAGAGATAAGGTTAAAACAGGATTATTGGCTTATGAACCTGAAGTATGGAAGCTTGTATGTGATGGTTACTGCACAGAATCCCCCACGGTGAAAGAACAACAGAGGAATGCCAAGGCAAAATGTGTAATATATAACAGTCTTCATAACAAGGACCTTCAGTTGATAATGGATTTAACCTCTGCAAAAGAAATCTAGGATAGATTGCACTTCATGCATGGAGTAAACACTAAGGACGGCACTGACAAGAAGAATAAGAGAATTAAGAAGAAGAAAAATTCATGTCAACAGGAAAATATTCAATCAAATGAAGTACCTGCTAGTGTGAATGGAGATAAGAACCATGAAGAAATTACAACTGAAGAAAAAAACAAGCTTGACACTGCTTTGACTGAAATAGAAAAATTGAAAAATGAAAAAAAAAGACATTAAGACAGTGGTGCAAATATGTGATGAGAGAGAATATGATGATAAGAAAGAAATTGTTGGCCTGAAGACACACCTTGAAGAAGCAAGGAAAATAGAAGACACTTTGCTGCAACAAATGAGAGAGAAAAATCTGGAATGTGAAAAATTGGAAGAAGAAGTAGTGAACCTAAGAAAGAAATTAGAAAAGGCCCAAAGAGATTTATTAATGAATACTCCTCAAATGAAAAGCTCCAGACAATTGGACCAGATTCTAAAGGCTCAAAGGTCACCTCTCATAAAGGCTGGGATAGGATATGAAGGTGAAACCAGTAAGTCCAAGGTTGAAGATAACAAGAAAAACATTTTTGTAAAAGCTGTAAAGAACTGTGAAACAGCTCAGCAAATTTCTACAGAAGCAGAAACTAGCAAAAACATGAATTGTAAAGAAACAAACATAATCAAGCAGCAACATGAAAGAGCAGAGAATGAGAGGACGAAACAATCAGCTACTAAAGGCTCATATGCTCCTAGGGATGAATTGAACAAATTTGGAAGATGTCAAAGGAGGTTCCTCCCTCCTATGAAAATTAGCACATGTTTATCTTGTCATAAACTAGGACATAATGCAGCATATTGTAAGACAAAGCCAATCCAGTCCAACCAGCAAAGGATGCAGCAAAAGAGAAGAACCCCTCAAGCAAGCAAAGGGAAAAGACAATCTTCCACCAGGTACACAAATCATTTCTATGGCTACTGTTATGCATGCAATGAATTTGGACATAAATATGTTGATTGTAAATTATGTTCAAGAAGGGGAACAAAGCATTATACATCACCTCAAATGCACATTGGTCAAATAAGATGTTATGTATACCTCAAACTTGGTCACAAAGCAAAATATTGTAATCTGCCATATACATTAAAGAACTCTAGACATATGATGGAATCAAAAAAGATCAAGCAAAACTATGAATCGGAAAGGAGTGCAGACATTATGAAGAACCCCAATAAAGTATGGAAATAAAAGAGAAAGGGGGAGCCTATCATCTCAATAACATAATGTAAAAAATCATAGTCTCAGGGGGAGCTGCTCTAGGAAGAAAAGAAAATATCTAATCAGTGACAAATATGAAGCAACATTCCAGGGGGAGAGCAGTTCATAAAAAGTCCCCATGAAAGTAGTCTAAGAAGAGCTCCTTGGAATGAGGATAGCTATAAGATCAGGAATGCACAGGACAATTTCTCTAATAGAGAACTAAAGAGAAAGAAGATCATCTGAAATATTAAATAGCTAACAAATTGATGGAAGAAGAGAAGACAACAAGAAGCCTTGGTGGTAGAGAGAACATCAGCCATGAGCATGTAAGCTAAGAAGACACCAGCACATAAGTGATGATCACAGTGTGCATCATACAGCTAGAATGAACAAGTGAACCACTTTAAGAAGGAGGAATAAGAGAAGAGCCTATCATCATTATATCATTACATCTTTCATCTATGAAAATTCCCCTTGAAGAAATGCAGTTAAGTGAGTGAAAAACCTCTGAGTGATCTGCCCATGAAGATTCCAAGCAAAGAAATTGAAGATGTCTTCCTGAATTTCATTATGTTAAAATAATTGAATTGTATGAAAAGCAGCAATGATTCTAGAGCAGTCCTAGAAAACAAAATGCAGTGGCATTCCTTTGAACAGAATGGCAGAATAAGCAAATGGTTAAAGATGTCAAGATAAATTTCAGGATATCGATAATTGTTGGTGTGAACAGTGGAAAGCTCTACAGTAGAATTTATGAAGGATGTCTTAATTAAGGATAAATGTGTAAGCTAAAAGTGAAATTTCAGCATGGTTTATCAAAATAATATCTATTGATGGTTAAGTACAAGAGGCATGCTTATCAACATATTACCAAGCATTATCAGTAGAGCAGCAGTATGATACAGGTCCATAGGATCAAAGAACTATGGCAAAAGAACCTCAAGGTAATATTCCCAGTATTATCTGCATTCAGCATGAAAAGGTCAGCAGCAGTGCTAAAGGATCAGCGTTAGGTTTACATTTGAAGAAATATATTATGCATTGAAGCAACATCTGTCTCTATATATATAATTGCATGCCCTCCTGAAGTTAGTACATATATCTTCAAGACCTCTTTTTGAAGATTGTTCACAAACTGGGTGAAGCCTGTTGGCTAAAATCTCAAGTAAACAACTTGAATATATACGTGTAAAAGATCATCATGATGGAACAATTAAAGTATCGAAAGTATGAAGGATGAGTTGTGACAGCTGAAGCTCAAAAATCTGTTATTGATTTATCATGAACATACTTCAGCAGAAAGGATTTGCTAACATCTCACCATTGAAAATAGATTGATCGCTGACATACATAACCCCTTATGTCATAAAGAAAAGTGCTTGGTTGATAAGTAAGTCTAAACAATAAATTGAATGTATCTAGCCTCAAGGTTTTGTTGTGAAAGTACATTATGGAAGCAGTAAAGGGAGTTGATTTCTTAGATCAAATTTTGGTTGATTCATATCAGTAACAAGGATCTGTAGCTATTTAATGCAAGATTATTATCAGCATCCTAGCTCAAATCATCACCAACAGGCAAGGAAAGTGAACCGCAGCTATAAAAGACATATTAGCTTCATCACAAATGAACAAATACTGTACTGCAGATGAGTATTGCAGAAGAAGACATACTCCAACTACAATTTCCTCAACAGATATGGATTTCAAATGAAGATTATAATATAGTTGAAGCAAGATTTATATGTCACATGGAGCATTCACAATCCTTAAGTCTTGATCCAATAATTCAGTTCGCATTATACAAGTCTGATTATATATGGTTGTCATCACCTACTCTCTATAAAAGTGCAAGAAGTCTATGCTTTGAAATGATATCGACTTAATGTGTATATACAAGTTCAAATAATCTCAAAAGTGTTCTCTCAACAAGTCTTGTACATCAGTTTGGAGCAGCATGTTACAAAGTCAGCAGAAGAGGATCTAAACATAATTTAGAGAGAGGAAATGCAGAAATAATCTACACTGAGAAATGTGCAACCCTTTGCCATTGATGTCAAAGGGGGAGGAAAAGAAAGTAGCAGAAGATAGGATCTTCTAAAAGAAGCCAGGCAGAGAAAAACTTGGAGGAAGCATTAGATTATTGGTGGATGTGTTGCCATCAATGCCAAAGGGGGAGACTGTTGGAAATGTTGTCATTGATGACAACGGAGATGGAAAAGGAGGAACATCTGAGGCAGCAACAAGGCAAAGATAGCAACATAGCAGCAAGATGAAGAGAGAGTCAAGCAGTAGAGACAAGTTCATTTAAAGAAGCAAAGGAAGCAAAAGGAGAATTAAGGAGTAGCATCATTCAAAAAGCAGATGAATTAAAAGAGAGAGCGTAAGACAAATAGCTACAGAGATTAGAGTTGTTATCATGGCAATGAAGATAGCAAAGAAGCAAATGAAGGAAACAAAGGAGGTAGCGCTGAAGCAGAAACAGGCAAAGGAGGCAGTGAATACAATGGAGGCAGCAAAGAAGCAAATGAAGGCAGAAGAAGCGAATATAACAGAGGCAGAACGACAGAAGCAGCAGAGGCAGAGGCAGAGCAGTTATAAAATACCGAGAATCATACCCCAAGCCGGGCGTTACGCATATAATGCAGAACCATACTCCAGGAATCGCACTTTCCAACCGGTGCAGCAGAGGCAGAGACAGAGGCAGAGACAGAGGCAGAGAGATGTTATAAAATTCCAGGAATCGTACTTTCCAACCGGCGCAGCAGAGGCAGAGACAGAGGCAGAGAGCTGTTATAAAATTCCAAGAATCGCACTCTCCAACCGGCATTATACATATAACTTATACAAACATTATTCCGGGAATCGCTTCACTCCAGCGTCAAAATATATATATATAAACATATATATCAGTTATATACAAGCAGAGCACATATAACATATACAAACATAATTCCAGGAATCGCTTCACTCCAGCGGCAAAATATATATATATATCCATCACCTTACATATATGTGCAGCGCATCATATAAACAAAGGTCAAAGCATAAATATATACAAAAGGAGCGCTTTATTATAAGTCTCATATTATTAATCCCGAAAACAAAAGAACCAAAGGTCCAAGGCATATATATTATGGAGCGCATAAAACAAAGTTTTATAAGGTGGGACCCCTCCCCAATCGGATCGGAAATGTGAAGAGTCCAAAGGTGGAAGCGCATTGCAATTACCGATTGGCGATTTCCGATTGAATCGCAATCGGAGCACATTGGAGCTGCAATAGTTGAGTGATATCAATTCAGGCGATTGGCGATATCCGATTGAATCGGATCGGACTGTGGAACAATTAACCGGTTTGGCATTCAAACATTGTGATTTGCATCGCATCGGAGCAGGTATTAAAAGGTATATATATATATATATATATTATGGCATTGTGTTGATCGTCGATTGCGATGATTGGAATCATATCGGAGCAGGAGAGATAAATAGCATTCGGAGAAGACTCATTGCATCGAGAAGTGTGTTAAGTGGGCCCAAAAGGAGTTCTTATATGTTTAATATGTCTTCACTATATTACGCTGAGAATTGATTTAAAAAGGAAGTGTGTATGTATGCCGAGAGTTGAAATTACTTATTTGTATATATGAAAGGGCGCTATTATATGTATATATATTACATTGTTGCGGTTGTATTAAAACATGCCGCGTGGTCTGTAGACCCACGGGCCTCAGCTTAACGGGAGGGCGATTATCAATATAATACAATTGTAATATATGTATGTTCCGGCCTGCGGAACTCGCCACATCAACAAGACACTTGCTGTGTGTAAAGAGCTGGAATTTGCCCAGACTTATTGCCAGCGGTTACATATTTATATAAAATACACTGATATAAAAGGCACAGTTACACGTATGCAACAGTTACACCACAGCAAAGGACAAAAGAGCAAACAGAGCTGAAAAGAGGTAAAACACAGTCACAGAAAAGACAAACACAGTCAAAGAAAAGACAAATGCGCAGCGATCCAAAAGGCTATATGTGTTGAGCTGGAGCTCTCATTGTAATTAAATGTAATATTTTAATTGATTTATATTGTTGTGATGCATTGGCAAGTCTCCAGAAGAAAACAAAATCCCACTGTAATATTAAAATAAGCACCTACAGTTACATTTTTCTGAGTGAGCTGAAAAGAGATGAGAAGGCAGAAGGCAAAGAGACATGGCTGTCCATTTCGAATTCCCAGTGGAATAAAAACAGCCATGAAGCTATTTTTGTATAAATCAGGGTAATATCCAAGGGGAGAGTGTTGACGAAAAAGGAGTGAGAGAAGAAGAGAGTATGCAGCAGAATTAAAGAGAGTTGAAGAAAATAAGCAAGCTGCAAGAAGAATTTGAATAAGGAGGAGCTGAGCAAAGAAGAAGAAGGGGCTGAGCAGAGATGATGCAGGTCTGATATAAGAGTTGATGAACAACAGAGAAGAAGGTACAAAACAGAGCTGATATCCAAGGTAAATCAGCAAGTGTTTTTCTTTTGAAAGAGTAAGGAGGTTGGAGCTTCCCTATCAAGTTGTAGCTTGATAGATGTCAGTTGTAGCTGACTGAGGTAGGAGCCTCCTGTAGGTTGGTGCCTGTAGAAAATAGATGGGAGTTGGTGCTTCCACATCAAGTTGTGGCTTGATAAAATGTCAGTTGTAGCTGACTGAGGTTGGAGCCTCCTGTAGGTTGGTGCCTGCAGAAAATTGATGGGAGTTGGAGCTTCCTTGCAAGTTGTAGCTTGCAAAATTGAGGATAGAGCCTCCTGTAGGTTGGTGCCTGTAGAAAACAGTGGTGAGAGGGAGTTGGAGCTTGCCTTTGCATCACAACAATAATAAGATGTGGTTTTCTCCCTTTATGGGTTTCCACTTATATCTGGTGTATCTGTGCATGATGTTTATGTGTTGATGTGGTTTATCTCATCTGTTTAATACTTGTTGCTCTCATATTTAATCTGCTATTACATTAACAAATCTTTTTGATAGTAATACTTGTTGCTCACAGATTAAGATTGCTCACATATTAAGTTGACCATGAAATGAAGGTGTAAATAAGATTTAAAAGAAAAGTATTAAAAGTCCATGTATGTGTTAAACTGATTCACCCCCCCCCTCTCAGTTTAACTAAGGGTTCAACATGGTCACCATTGCACTGAGTGCCTCCATGAGATGTGGAAAATTCTATTGAACTTGGTCCCTGGTGAGCCACTTTCCATAGTACAAGAATTTTCCAGCTTTTACAACTCGATACAATTGGATATTTTGCTGGTGAGTGTTCTTGATTTACGTGTCCATGATTTGATTAGTTGTGGAATGTTACATGCTTTCTAGGTGTTGTAGCTCCTAGAGATAGCCTTGAGTTGCAAAAGACCAGTGCCTAGGACATCTTAAAAATTTAGAGGTTGAATGTGGACAATTGTATAAAAGTCCTCCGACAAGATATGCAATGAGAGAACAATGGTTTAGGTGGTTCATGGATGGAGAAGACCTTAGATTCGATTCCTATGAATTCCCTATACTGTGAGAGGGCTCAAGAGGCCATGAGGCTTGATTTCTTTTAAATGGTCCAAGTATAAAACAATGATCACAAACCTTTAAAATATGCAAAGGCGTTGAAAGAGAACTGAGAAGGAACCCACGAGGGATAGGCTTAAGAGATTTAAGAATTTGTCCCTTATGAACTCAGAGGAAATGAATATGAATGAGATATGGAAAACAATAGCGGTTCGTGGAGCACAAATTAAGGGAGTGCAGCAAGCTTAATACATGAGTGTTAACACCTAAGCGTTATATAGATACAAATTCATAAATAGAATTGCATATCACCGACAACTACATTACACGAACCATCAAAGTAGAATAGCATGAAAGATGATTATACATGAAGAGGAGATTATTGATAATAAAATAAAACAAATACATATTACTCATTACTCTATATGGAATCCAAATATTAACTCTTTATTATATTGAGTTCAAACAACTCTCCCAAATATGTATCTTAGAGCACAGGGAGCACAGTCGTACAAAACTACAGCAAAATTCTTCCAAAATTCTAGAACCCTTGTTTCATCTTAGAACTCGCTACATATAAAGTTCTCCCTGAGGGTTTTTGACTAAATATTATATCATGATCGACCCACACAGGTGAAACCAAAATATCCTAACAAACTATCAGAGCATGCTTCAAGCAATCGCTGCTGCAACAGAAAAATCAAAACAGAATGGGTAAAATCAGGATTTTACCAGCAAAACATCATTATCTAATATAAAATAAGAAAATAATTTTAGCCACGGAGGAAAAATTCCAGAATCTTCAAAGGGGTGATGAGAAGTGGCGGATGGTGTAGAATTCATTATGTGATTCCATGTGCTGTTTGGCATCCTCCACTCTCTGACTCTCATGATTTCCACTAGCTATTGCGGAATGGTTGATTGTGATGTGCCAATTTAATTCTTTGGTGGGGAGCTCATGGAGGGACTGCGTAACGTGTGAATGAGTGTTTTACTAGTGAAAGACTCGTGATGAATCTGAAAACCAGGTTACTGATTCCACAGGGGATCCCAAGTGGTAAGCGGTATCGAAGAGGGGGGGGGGGCAAAATGACAAGAGGAAGGAATGTGAAGGAGAGGGTGGTAATGGAAACCGTCTATTCCGGACCTCACCCCCATAGTTAAAGTTCGAAGGCCGGGAGGGGTCCGAACTGTGTTAAGGACCGTTGGATGCATTGGGGTGGAGTGGAAGTGAAGGTAGGATGGCATAAGTCATTTACATCGCTGTGGATGAAAGACAGGCCACAGGGGGTTATTGATGATGTGGCAGAGTGGTGGGACCCATGCCCGCAAGTCGCATACTGCAAATTTTATGTTCGAGCAGGTGGATTTTTGATGTTAAGACCTGTGATGGGGGAAGTGCCGAGGAGGTGAGGGATGTGGAAAGGTAAATTGGGGCCGACCGCATCGTAATCACAATTCTTTACCATGGATCAGTAGAGATAACCCTTAAGCGGTGCGAAGTACGAAGTGCGGGGAGAAAGGAAGTGACTTGGAGGAAAGTGGAACCCGACCAAAAATTTCACATTGTAGCTCTTAGCTTTTAGTTATAAGCTGCGGGGGTTAACTTTTAAAATTTGTGTAGTGTGGGAGGAGGGACCCACTAGCCATGTGGAAAAGTGTTTTGTGAATCGGCGAAGGTTTAAGCAGTAAGTATTACAAATATATTAATGTATTGTGATGGTTGTGCAATGGGGGGGGGGACTCCTGAGGTGGGGACGACCTATTGCATTGCAAACTAAATAAAATATATTGCAGGTGCTTTAAGTGGTAAGTTATAAATTGCGTGATATGAGATATGCGACGTGCTAGTCACTGCAAAGTGAGGAAAGGCGAAAGTTAAGGGAAGTGTAGAATACAAGGGTTTGCATGCGAATTTTGAAATGCGGTAAGGTCGGACGGGTCCCACCAAATCGCATCGGTGGAAAAATAAGTTTCAACTATGATTTAATAGGAAAAGGTTAAAACTTGCGGGAGGTGGTGTTGCTAATGAAGAAATGCAATGAAGGTCCTTATAAAAGGGAAAGTGAAGGGTAAGAGAGGGTAAATGTAGGTGAGGGTAGATGAGATGAAGGATGGAGGAAATGAAATTTTCACATCATTTAAGCCTTATCAGCTACATTTTTCCCCTTTCTACAGAATTGATATGCAGTGTTAGAGTCGGTATCTTCATCCCTCCGTCAGAGATCAAATTTCTCTTGTTGCATTTCATTTTAGGTGTCTCACTTAGTTCAGTCAGCTGCATTCCATTAGGAGCATGGATCATCTGACGGTAGGGTATTGTCAACCATATTCCTCATGTCTTGTACCTGCTGGCCTATGTCTGTTCATTAAAATCATTCACAGTCATTTTTGGTCTTATAGTCCGCAAAGAGTCATATTAGGTTTTTAGTCTCATTAGATCTAGGGTTTCGTTAATCCGGTCATCAGAATGTCTAATAATGTCAGTAGGCACATGAGGGAGGTTCGAAATAAGTTTTCACTGCAAAAATTTCATTATCATATATTCAAAAATGATTTTTCCTCAAAACTCTGTTTTGAAGAAAAATTGTCTATTTTATCCTTTTGTAATAAATCCAATGCAATTTTCAAATTCTTCAGTTGTAATAATGCTCCATTCGCAGCCCTGGTCGCCTTTTCCAAAAATCCATGCCATCCATCCCTGCAAAACAGACAAGAAACTCATCATTCAGTCCAAAAGGCCAAAGGAAACAAAATAGAGTTCTTTTAGAAAGTGTCAAAGTTTGTAACATTACAAAGTGGGTTTTTCAAATAAAAAATAAAAATATTTGGCATAAAAGATATTTTCATTGTTTCAAAACTCCATTTGCATGCCAAGAGACTGAGTGAGCCAAGAAAAATCGTGGAAGAGCGAAGGAAGAAGTTGGGAGGTCGAACTGTGGATAAATTGTTGAGCGCGGCGCACTGGGCAAGTGACGCGACGCATAGGGCTGCCCCTCTGTGTGTTAAATTGTTCCAGCACGGCACATCAGAAGGGCGTGACGCACTGTGTTGATTGCGCGCGGCGCATTGGGCCGAAACACAAAAAAAAATTCCAGTCTTCTCCAACATCAAATTTGCTCGGTTGCTCCATGTTTGAGTAAGTAAAAGCCACTCCTCTATTTCTCATAACTTGTGCTTGGTGTTGATTATGAGATTGGTTATGAAAATTTGAGTACAAAAACTAAACCCTATTATCTTGATTGAGAAATCTCTCCTTAGGGTTTTGAAACTTGTTTTCGTGTCAATCATTCTATTCCCATCACCTTGTTTTTTCCCCTCCTCATTGTTTATATCCACACAATAGTCCATTTCATTGTTCACCTTATGTCCCAATTCACTCATTCCTAAGCCTATTTCCCTATCCCTAAAATCATCTCATTTCCTATCATTCCCATTTCCCATTTCACTTGTAAAATTTCCCAAACCCCAAATTTTCCCAAGAAGTCAAGTAGTTGTCCTTATACTTCAAATATCACTTGATTAAGGCCTCATTGTCCTCACAGCCCTATTTCTCTACAGTCCCTCCCCTACTACCATACATTTGACACTAAAACAAAAGCACCAAAAAATCTCATTTTCATCTATCTAATTCAATATAGACCTTGCATCAACCTTGAACACCATGGAGACAGACACTGATACATCATATGACCGAGATAGTGATTCCACCACTGAGCTACATGCACCAAGAAGGCCTTATAAAAGTGGTAGACATGTGAGAGAAGAGCCCACCTCATTGGCTGAATTGCAGGCTTGCCCACTTGCCATGGCATGTTTTTGAGAGCAGTCATGCTATCATATTTTTGAAATGATTGCTAGGATCCATTATCATTAGGAGTTGGCTCGTTTGTTTGTATTGCATTTACATGATGGTCAGGTAACTCTTGCCGGTGTAACTTTCACTTTGACATTGGAAACAATCTCTCAAGAAACAGGAATACAAAATGTGGGAGAACAGTGGAACAAAAGACAACAGGTGGACATAGTGCATTATGAACCATATGTGCCTATGATGAAACTCATTATCAGATATTTCAGTTGTGAGGGCCAGTTTTCACGCCTCTATGCCTATCATATCAGGTTATTGATGCATTTCACCAGGGTGAGGATGATGAACATCCCTTATTTCATGTGTCGAAACATCGAGAGAATGACCACTCTCGTGCAGAGGAAAACTCCCGAGCAGCAGTACAACAGTATTTATCACTATGCACTCATCAAGATAGTGGTTGTGCATCAGCTTGGCTTGCAGGGTATTTCATGGGAAGATTTCATTTCCAATGATTTATTCACAGCTCCTCAGGTTCCTCCGAAGGTTTTTCATGATGCAGGTGATCCTTTATATCAGCATGGAGGTCAGGAGATAGAAACTACTGTGCCGACATATCTCACTTATCAGAGAGGCACTAGAGGATTATTTGCAGTGGCCCAGCGAGTATTATCTCCACCTGGGGTGGAAGGGGTCTCACTTCCATCATCAGCAGCACAGGTACAGGTATAGGACAGAGGTAAGAGGCCTATGCAGGATGAGGGGCCTTCAGGAGGCCAAGACACAGGTTTCATACTGATTAATGAGGATTTGAGCTCTCCAAGCTCAAATTTGAGAGAGAATATTTAGGAGCAGAAGGCAGAGTTAGACACATTGACCGTCAAGTTGCAAAGATCCCAATGGATCATAAATTACCTAGAGCAGCGAAACAAATAGTTGGAAGATCAGAAAACAATCATGGAGTTGCAAAACATCCGTGAGAACCGGCAAGCTGCCCAAAGAAACCAGACCGAGATGACATCCATTGAGCGAGAGATTGAGGTTGATAGAGAGACTTGGCTTGAGAGGGTCAATATTCATCTTGAGAAGCTGTTGGAGAAGGCAAACAAGGAAAATAATATGTTGAGGCACATGAAGAACCATTATTGGGCGTGAAATCATGTTTGCAAAGCGCGAATCAAAATTCTGAAGGGAAAGCTAAGGAGGGCACTAAAGCGTCGCAAAAGGCATGATAGGCTCCAAATTTTGGCTGAAGCTTATTTGGCTCAGCATAGTGCTTGATGGTGGAAATTCAGCCCAAATTTCAAGAAATTTGGGAAAATTTTTGTCAATTTTGAATTTTTTGGCCTTTACACATATTTTCCTGCCCGACGCGTTGCGCCACTTGGCGCACGCTTATAACTGGCAGCTCCTCTTGAAGAAAAATTTGTATTTCTGGATTTTTTATCAAAATTTATGCATGCCTACCCATTAGCTAAGGATTTTTACAAGTTTTGGGTTGCCTTAAGGGTCAAAAACACCTTAAAATGGTCTTTCTGCCACTTTTTGGACACACAGGAAGTAGTGTTGGGAGATTTAATTTTTGGAGGGGAAAATGGCAACCAAATTCATAAATTCCACTTGGGTTGGAAATTATATAGGCATATCTTTCCAACGAGCTATCCTACGCTCAATTTGGACTTTTAGAAGGCCCTTAAAATCAGCCTCAAAGTGGCGTGACGCATAGAGATTTCAGGCGCGACACATTGGGAAATTTGGCCTAGTTTTCACTCAGTAACTCAGTTTTTCGCCTAGTTTGGGCAAGTTTGACTTTTTTATCTTCATATGTACAACTCTTGATGTAAATTGATGTAATTTCATGAATTTTATGTAATTTTGGCACATTTTTACTCATGTAAGTAGATTCATTCACCAAAAAGTGAATTCTAACTGAATGAATCAGTTTCCTATCTTATAGAGGCAAGCTATTCCAATGCCTATTTTCCAATTCTTAGTTTAGATCTTTTTGAAACAGCTCCTAAAATAGTGAGCTCGACCCCTAGAGGCATGGGGATGAGTTAGGCCTGTCTATATCTTGTATTTTCTCAGTCGTTTTCAGGATTGGACACTTATTGCTTTGAGCTTCATTGTACATTTCATCTCTGCATTTTGGCAAAGGAAATAGACCAGGGTTTGCAACACTATTTGGGATCCATGTGGCTGTATGTTTTGATGGTTTGTTTCTCTCTGTGATTATAAGTTTACTGATGTTTCATGTGTACCATTTTCCTTCTTAATTCTTCTTATGTTAAACAAACAAATGATAAAGGTGGAATTCATTAGATTTGCAGTGCTCTGCCTTGAAGTTTTGTTTAATTTTCCATGTTTTCAACTGTCTGAAGAGGATTCTTGAATGCGTCTTTCCCTATTCAACTCCTCCCCGATCTGAGCTATCCATTTCATTTAATTCGAAGTATCAAATCATTTGCCTTTCTTGCCCCATTCAACCCTCTGCAAAACTGATCATTTCCCGGATCCAAAATTTGCCTTTCCCTTTGATTCCAAAAAAAAAACCCCAAAATCAAATCAAACCCTTTTACATATATACCTTGCCTAAAATTAGCTTTTATTTCAAGTCATCTCAAGCCTCACTGATTATTTTTGCTGAGATTTACCCAGAGAGAGCCCTCTCCCGATCTGGTAGGGCTAGCTACCAGATTAAGCGTGGTTTGATGTTACCCTGAACTCTGCCTTCCTTCAGCCTGAGGTAGATTTAGGCAATAACATAGTGGTGACCATACTGGGGAAACAAAATGGTTTTCTTGTTAGTGTTATTCATTTTATAAGCTACAGACGGAACCTGAATTTATGCCAGGTAGCCTTCGAACCGCTCTTGCTTTGCATTATCGAAAGTAGATAAACGCTACTTCAGTCAATATCCGGTCTAGTTTGTAAACGTAAAAATGGACTTGTAAATTGCCCCAGTACATCAGATCATTCTAGACTTTTGGATGATGAGTTTAGAATTTGATAGGCTGAACAAGTTGGTTTTGTCCCTTTGATTTTTGGAAATAATTCAACACACTGGCTTCCAGACGACATACTAGAGCAAATCCGGATCCTGATCCACATCCTGTGTATGAAAATCCCAATCTTATTTTGAGAATCCTTCGTCGAGAAAGTCCTGTGATTCCTCCATTCAAATCTCATTCATGTCCCGCTATTTTTGAGTACCTTGAAGATCTTTAGTTTGACGAACAATTTGAGTTGTCGTTGTTTGAGACGAAGTCTGAAAATGCTATTGATTCTACTATCATAAATCCAGAGTTTATCAAATATCTTGAAATTGAACAGGCTAATAGATCCATTGGCAGTTACATTTTTAATATTCAGAATTCCATTGTGGAAACAAATATTCCTGAGTTCATAGATTCTGCATCTGCAACTCTTGGGTTATCCGCAGTTACATCTGGTTCACAAATTCATACCGAGCCTCCTTTCATTCCTACCATTCCCGTGCAACCATCTCTTTCTGATCAACAATCTGCAGTAGTATCGCCTCCATCCACACCTCATACACCTCGTACATCAACTGCTCCAACTCCTCCTATATCTCCAAGACCGGTTGTAAATCCACCTAGAGCAATGGCTGCCCGATATGCACCTCTCGTGTTGCCTCAAAACTTACATGACATGCCCGCAGATTATCAAAGAAAAATTCCATTGTTTGATGGCACTCCTCAAAGTTTCACTTCTCAACAACATGTGGACAGAATGGCAGATTTATTTGACCTTCATGAGATCGATGCGGAAAATGTGACTATGAGATTGTTTGTACAAACCTTTGGAGGAGAAGTCAGAAAGTGGTTCAGAGCCTTGCCGCTTAGAAGTATTGATACATTGGCTAATCTTCAGAGACAATTCTTGGATTGATTGGAAGTGCAGAAAGATCCTCTTTCCATCGTTTCCGAATATGACAATATTAAGCGAAATGTTGGTGAGTCTATCCAAGACTATTGTATTAGATTCAATACCATTTATAATGCAATTCCTGATGATATGAAGCCACCTAGGGGGTTAGATTTTATTAAGTTTCTAGATGGATTCGATCCTGCTATGGCCTATCAATTGAGAGAAAGAAGTCTGGCTACTTTAGAAGATATGCAGAAAATTTCAGTCAGTGTTGAAGCTAATTTGAATGCCAGGAGAGCTAGGATGAGAGCTGAAAAGAAAGTAGCAATAAAGGAAGAGGTTTCCACATCAGATCAAATGCTTCGGAAGATGGAAAAGATGTTTGAAAGATTAACACTTGATAAGCCTAAACCGCAGATCATAAATCCCAACTTCCATGGCCAGCAGCAACCGCAATTTAGCATCAAGCAAATAGAGCAGCGAGCACAAGAACCGAAAGTACAACGGCAAGTGAAGACACCCTTACAGCATAATTTTTTTGGTCCGGAATCAGATGATGAAGAGAATGTAATAGGAGAAGAGAATCATTTCTTTTCACCTGATGATTTGCCAACTTTTATCACTGAAGATGAGGAGTATGTAGAAAATTCAGCTGTACAAAAAGACGAGGATTTCATCTTGGCAAACGAGACAGCTCTTGAAGAAGAGTCGGATGAGTATCAGAGGGGATACATGAATGCCTTGACCGACCAACAGCGACAATATTCACTTAGAAATAGAGATGTCCCTATTAATCCAATTCAAAAGAGAAAGGAAGTGTCAGCATCAAAGAATGATTCACCCGTGGCGCAGAAGAAGGGAAAAGAGATAGCTGATCCCACTACTAGCAAATCCCCATCAGCAAATGAAAGATCCAATCAGCCAATTGCATCAAAGGAGAAAACTGAAAAGAAGGATGTTCCAGCTAAAGAAGCAATGAAAATTTCAGTTTTTAACTTAGAAAATGAAATTGCTAAGTTAAAAGTATCTATTCCTTTGACTAAGTTGATGAAGAACAATAGCTATAAGGGTCAAGTGTCAAAAAATTTGAATTTAGATCCATTGTCTGATATGGTGAATGTGGAAGATGATCAGCCTGAGTTGATTTTTGGTCCATCATTGGATGGTGAGTCTCTAGATAGTGATGTGCCTCCTTTTTATATCAGCCTTAGATTGCATGATTTTGTGTTACATAATGCTATGTTTGATTCTGGAGCATCTCATAATCTCATCCTGAGGGCAATCATGGAGAAATTGGGATTGGATATCACTAGAAAGTATCATGATCTTTACTCTTTTGATTCCATTAGAGTAAGATGCCTTGGGCTTATCAAATATTTGGTGGTCAGCTTGGATCAGATTCCTACTAAAAATGTTTTGATGGATGTGGCTGTGGCGGATATTCCTCCTAGATTTGGCATGCTTCTTTCCAGATCTTGGGGAGCGAAACTAAAGGGGACATTGCAGCTTGATTTCTCCTATGCTACCATTCCTGTGTTTGGTCAGATGAGGAAATTATATCGGGAGAAAAAGATGAAGTATATGATCACCAGCAAGGAGAAACCGGTAAATCAGCCAATCAGCTATGTACATACAGATTTAGAATCAGTTGTTTTATATTCGGATAGTTTCAATGATGTAAATATCCAATTAGTTGAAGTAGAAGACATTCCGGAAATCACCGATAATTTCAGAGAGGTTTTGAAGAAATAAAGACAAAAACTTGAAAGTTCCACTGAGCAATCAACCTTCCGACAACAGCAAAAAGTTGATGGACAGAAAGAAAAAATAATAGAGAAAACAGAATTTCAGCACTTGGAAGAAGATGAAGATGGTTTGTGGACCATGGATTTTGATGGTGCAGTAGGAAGTGATGGTGCTGGAATTGGCATTTGGGTACGCAGCCCTTTTTCCGCCCCAAAAAAAGGTACCGAGTAATGTAAGGGTTTGTTCTTATAAATTGGCTTTTGATTGTTCAAATAATGAGGCTGAATACGAAGCTTTAATTGCTGGTCTGAAAATTCTTAGAAAATTGAATGCTAAGAGGATTGCAGTGTATGGTGACTCTGAGTTGGTTATCAAGCAAGTGAAAGGTGAATACCAAGCTAAGAATCCTCGAATGTGGGCTTACCGAAATACAGTTCTTGATATCTTGAAATTGTTTTCAGACTATACTTTGACTTGTGTCCCTCGTATTCAGAATGGTATTGCAGATGCACTTGCAAAGGCAACAAGTAATTTGAAAATTCCGATGAACTCAAGTAACAAATTTGAAATTCATGTGAAGCATCATCCAACTGTCTCGAACAATCAAAGGTATTGGCAAGTGTTCCAAGATGACGAAGAGATTGACGAATTTATGCAAAATGAAGGCAAATTCAAAGACACTTCTATTGATGTAGAGCATGATGATGGTGAGGCTGATGTGCAAATAAATCATATGGAAGTATTGCAGCTGAAGGATAATGTCATTCGTAAAGGTCTAATACCTTTAGAGGATATTTTCGATCAAGATTACGTGGCTCGAAAACCAACCTTGCGGCCAACCGAAAAGGGAGTTGAAGATGTGAACATTGGATCAGCTGAGAATCCAAAGATGGTGAAATTCTCCAAAGCATTGCCACCACAGGTAAAAGCAAAGTATATCAGTTTGTTGTCATCTTTTGCTGATGTATTTGCTTGGGACTATTCATATTTTAAGACATATGATACAAATATAATTCAGCACACCATTCCGATCAAGCCAAATAAAAAACCCTTCAGGCAGAAGTTGAGAAGAATAAATCCAAAATTTTTGCCCTCAATTGAGAAGGAAGTGAATTGCTTGTAAAAGGCTGGTATCATTGTTCCTATAAGATTTTCAGATTGGATTTCTAATTTGGTGCCCGTACGCAAGAAGATAGGTGAGATTCATTTGTGCATTGATTTTAGGAATCTGAATAAGGTTTCTTTGAAAGATAATTATCCGTTGTCCAAAATGGATCACATACTTCAGCAAGTAGTTGGAGCATCTCGTATGTCGCTTCTCGATGGTTATTCCGGTTATAACCAAATTCTGGTCCATGAGGATGATAGAGACAAAATAGCGTTCACCACTCCGTGGGGAACTTTCCATTATGCTAAAATGCCTTTCGGTTTGAAGAATGCTGGTGCGACCTTTCAGCGAGCAATGGATATGGAATTTGCAAATGAGAAGGATGTTTTTTTAGTTGTGTATCTGGATGATTTGATATTATTTTCAAATTCAGATGAAGAGCACCTTTACCATTTGAAGATTGTTTTTCAGCGGTGTAGAAAGTATGGTGTGTCACTTAATCCGAAGAAGAGTTTGTTTGCCATGGATGAGGGAAAAATTCTCGGTCATATTTTCTCAAAAGATGGCATCTGTATTGATCTAGCTCAAGTAGAAGCTATTCATAAAATTGATCTTCCCCGAAACAAAAATGAGATCCAATCATTCAATGGTAAGATGAATTTCTTGCGGCGCTTTGTGCCTAATCTTGCAGAACATTTAAGGGAGATTACAAACATGATTAAGAAAGATAGTGTAGTGAAGTGGACTGAGGAGGCTGTAAAGTCTTTCAATTTATTGAAGTTGGCTCTTTCTTTAGCTCCGGTTTTGATCAGCCCGGATTATACTCAGGATTTTATTTTGTTTTCATTTGCCTCGGAACATACTATGGCAGCAGTATTGATGCAGAAAAGAGATCAGCATGAAAAACCAATTGCTTTTTTCAGCCGAACCATAAGAGATGCAGCCTTAAATTATAACATTATTGAAAAGCAAGCTCTTGATTTAGTGAAAGCGTTGAAAGATTTTCGAGTATATATTCTGCATTCTCACATTCTTGCTTATGTTCCTAATGTTGTTGTTAAGGATGTTTTAGTGCAAACAGATCCGGGGGGGAGACGAGGCAAATGGATTGCTGCCTTGTTGGAGTATGATGTGGAGATAAATCCTACAAATCTTATCAAATGACAAGGGTTGGCTAAGCTAATGGCTGAGTCAAATTTACATGCCTTGGATATTAATCTCATTGCTGCTATGTCCGAGGAAAATGAAGAAAGCTCGCTAATTCAAGTATCAGAAATCTTTGTTCATTCTCCTTGGTATTCAGATATCGTATATGTGCTCCAAAATTTGTCACCACCACCAGGCATGGCTAAAAACAAAAGTAGAACTCTGAAATTGAAGGCTGCCAAGTTTTTCATTTTGACTAATGCTCTCTATTGGAAAGATCCCGGTGTTGTTTTGTTAAATTGTTTGGTGGAAAAAGAAGCAAAGCAGGTCATGGAGGATTTTCATAAAGGAGATTGCGGAGGTCACCTTTTCTGGAAAATAACGGCCAACAAAATTTTGAGAGCAGGTTATTATTGGCCGACTCTTTTCGCTGATGTATACAAAATTGTTAAAGGTTGTCATGAATGTCAGATTTTTGAAGGGAAGAAGAAATTGCAGCCTTTGTCGCTTAAGCCCATTGAATTAAGTGCTCCTTTTCAGCAGTGGGGTTCGGATTTCATTGGCGAAATTCATCTTGCTTCTTTAGCTCAGCATAATTGGATCCTCACAGCAACATATTATTTCACGAAATGGATTGAAGCAATTCCCACCAGGCAAGCCACAGATGCGGTAATAATTTCGTTTCTTGAGAATAATATTTTGTCTCGCTTTGGTTGCCCGAATAAGTTAATTACTGATAATGCAGCAGCTTTAAAATAAAAAATAATGGTTGATTTTTGTAACAAGTATCACATCACTTTGCGACACTCAACCGCTTATCATCCACAAGGCAACAGACTGGCCGAGTCTTCAAACAAATCTTTAGTCAATATTATTAAAAATTTGCTGGAAATAAGCAAGAAAAGTTGGCATAAGAAGTTGGTCAATGCACTTTGGGTAGACCGAGTGAGTCAGAAGAAATCCATTGGTATGTCCCCCTTTGAGCTAGTATATGGAGTTGACATGGTGTTTCCTACCTCTCTCGCAATTCCAGTGGTCAAACTTCTGCAGGAAGATGGCAGTGAAAATGATCATATGCAAAGGAGAATAAATCAAATGATCCATTTGTAGCAGACTAGAGAAGAAGTTTTCCAAAACACGTTCAAGCTGCAGGAGAGAATTAAGAAAATATATGACAGAAAAGCAAAAGCGGACAAATTTCAATTGGAAGAAGTGGTGCTGAAATGGGATGCAAGGAATGAGGAAAAAGGTAAGCATCGTAAGTTAGAAAATCTCTAGAAAGGACCCTTCAAAATTTCTGCATATCGGGGTCAGAATGCTTTTCTTCTGAAAGAGATGAACGAGGAAGATTGTCCAGGAGGGTCGGTCAATGGTTGACTACTCAAGCGGTATCATTTCTAAAATGTTTTCTGTTGTTTTACATTGTCACTGTACATACCGGTTTATTTCAGTTTCATTGCAAGTGTGGCTGTCATCTTTTCTTCAGTTTGGGGCCCGAGGTGAAGGCTATAACTTTGAATATTGATTTCAGCTTTGGTTTGAGTTTGTCGAGTCATGTCTTTCAGTCATTTTTGGTTTCAAATTTGAGTCAGTTTGAGTCAATTTTCAGTAAATAAAATTGAGTCAAGAGTCTTGTGTTGGTTTTTCGAAGTTATGGATTCCATAGCCCAATGGACGAAGGCACTGCCTACTCTCCCAGAAATATGTAGTTCTTGGCACCTCCAAGGAGCTACCATCCCCATTGGAGCCAATGTTAGAGTCGGTATCTTCATCCCTCCATCAGAGATCAAATTTCTCTTGTTGCATTTCATTTTAGGTGTCTCACTCATTTCAGTCAGCTGCATTCCGTTAGGAGCATGGATCATCTGACGGTAGGGTCTTGTCACCCATATTCCTCATATCTTGTACCTGCTGGCCTATGTCTTTTCATTAAAATCATTCATAGTCATTTTTGGTCTTATAGTCCGCAAAGAGTCATATTAGGTTTTTAGTCTCATTAGATCTAGGGTTTCGTTAATCCAGTCATCAGAATGTCTAATAATGTCAGCAGGCACATGAGGGAGGTTCGAAATAATTTTTCACTGCAAAAATTTCATTATCATATGTTCAAAAATGATTTTTCCTCAAAACTCTGTTTTGAAGAAAAATTGTCTATTTTATCCTTTTGTAATAAATCCAATGCAATTTTCAAATTCTTCAGTTGTAATAATGCTCCATTCGCAGCCCTGGTCGCCTTTTCCAAAACTCCATGCCATCCATCCCTACAAAACAGACAAGAAACTCATCATTCAGTCCAAAAGGCCAAAGGAAACAAAATAGAGTTCTTTTAAAAAGTGTCAAAGTTTGTAACATTACAAAGTGGGTTTTTCAAATCAAAAATCAAAATATTTGGCATAAAATATATTTTCATTGTTTCAAAACTCCATTTGCATGCCAAGAGACCGAGTGAGCCAAGAAAAATCGTGGAAGAGCGAAGGAAGAAGTTGGGAGGTCGAACTGTGGGTAAATTGCTGAGCGTGGCGCACTGAGCAAGTGACGCGATGCATAGGTTGAGCATGGCGCATAGGGCTGCCCCTCTGTGCGTTAAATTGTTCCAGCGCGGCGCATCAGAAGGGCGCGGCGCACTGGGTTGACTACGCAGCGCATTGGGCCGAAACACAAAAAAAAATTCCATTCTTCTCCAACATCAAATTTGCTCAGTTGCTCCATGTTTGAGTAAGTCAAAGCCACTCCTCTATTGCTCATAACTCGTGCTTGGTGTTGATTATGAGATTGGTTATGAAAATTTGAGTACAAAAACTAAACAATATTATCTTGATTGAGAAGTCCCTCCTTAGGGTTTTGAAACTTGTTTTGGTGTCAATCATTCTATTCACATCACCTTGTTTTTTCCCCTCATCATTGTTTATATCCACATAACAATCCATTTCATTGTTCACCTTATGTCCCAAGTCACTCATTCCTAAGCCTATTTCCCTATCCCTAAAATCATCTCATTTCCTATCATTCCCATTTCCCGTTTCACTTGTAAAATTTCCCAAACCCCAAATTTTCCCAAGAAGTCAAGTAGTTGTCCTTATACTTCAAAAATAACTTGATTAAGGCCTCATTTTCCTCACTGCCCTATTTCTCTACAGTCCCTCCCCTACTACCATACATTTGACACTAAAACAAAAGCACCAAAAAATCTCATTTTCATCTATCTAATTCAATATAGACCTTGCATCAACCTCGAACACCATGGAGACAGACACTGATACATCATATGACCGAGATAGTGATTCCACCACTGAGCTACATGCACCGAGAAGGCCTCATAAAAGTGGTAGACATGTGAGAGAAGAGCCCACCTCATTGGCTGAATTGCAGGCTTGCCCACTTTCCATGGCATGTTTTTGAGAGCAGTCATGCTATCATTTTTGTGAACTGATTGCTAGGATCCATTATCATCAGGAGTTGGCTCGTTTGTTTGTATTGCATTTACATGATGGTCGGGTAACTCTTGCCGGTGTAACTTTCACTTTGACACCAGAAACAATCTCTCAAGCAACCAGAATACCAAATGTGGGAGAAAAGTGGAACAAAAGACAACAGGTGGACAAAGTGCATTATGAACCATATATCAGGCCTAGATTTCTGAGACAACTCAACAGAGTGTTCCCATTCTGGTTCCTAAAGGATTCCTATGCGCCTCTGATGAAACTCATTATCAGATATTTCAGTTGTGAGGGCCGGTTTTCACGCCTCTATGCCTATCATATCAGGTTATTGATGCATTTCACCAGGGTTAGGATGATGAACATCCCTTATTTCGTGTGCCGTAACATCGAGAGAATGACCACTCTCGTGCATAGGAAAACTCCCGAGCAGCAGTACAACAGTATTTATCACTATGCACTCATCAATGTAGTGGTTGTGCATCAGCCTTGCTTGCAGGGTATTTCATGGGAAGATTTCATTTCCAATGATTTCTTCACAGCTCCTCAGGTTCCTCCAGAGGTTGTTCATGATGCAGGCGAACCTTCATATCAGCATGGAGGTCAGGAGACAGAAACTACTGTGCCGACATATGTCACTTTTTTTTTTTTTTTTTTCTGAATTGGACTAATTCTATTAAGTGAAAATATGGTACATGAGAAAGTACATTCAAGAGAGACAAAAACACGGCCAACCGGAAATGATAAAATATCAACTTCGGTCCCCGGATAGAGAGATGAGAGAAACGAGGAGCAGCAATAAACAACTAAAAAACAGGAAGGAACCGACTTCTACCCAGAATTGGTAGAGTTTTCTACACGAAATTTCTTCCCTTTCTTTTTGTTGACTTTGACCCAGCCATCCTGGTGAGTTTGTGCTGGGACAATTTGAAGACTGGAGTTCTCCAGAAGAGGGACCTCCTTATCTGAATCGGAGGAGGCAGACTCATGACTACGCTTCTGAGTGACTGTAGTATCAGGGGGATGCTTGGGAGCATCAGTGGATAGTTTCTGAGTCTGAGGAACAAGGTCTGAATTTGCCTCACTCCCATCATCATCAGAGCTCGAGGAAGTATAATTTGCAGCAGGCGGCGGGGTACAGGGAGTCCATTTTTTGGATTTGGACTTTGTATAATCTCCTTTAGTCTTTGTTTCTGCAAGAGTGGGGCATGAGTTCTGCAGATGCCCTGTTTGGTTGTAGTGGTGGCAACGGAATGCAGTGTTCTCATAGTCTAAGTACTGAGTCCAAACATGATCACCGACCTTGAGGATAATTTGTTCGGGCAAGCCTTTGCTGATGTCAACCTCCACGCACATTCTGGCATATGTGTAGAGGCCGTGAAGTGGCCTATCATAATCTACATCGAGAAAGCGCCCCAAGGTATCGCCCATTCGCCTGAACACTGCCAGCTACCATAGATGGACAGGAAGGTTGGGCAGTCTGACCCAAATAGGGGTCTTGGTGATGGTAGCTGTTGCAGGGTCAAAATCTGGGAACCATGGGGTTAAGAAGAGCCCAGCATTTCCAAAAAACCAGGGACCTTTCTGTAAGGCCTGTTCATAATGCTTTGCCTGATCGAACAGTACTATGAAGAACCCTCGTGAGCAGCAGCTAACGAGGCACTTGCTGGTCCAGTTATCGTAGATCCAATCAAAGAGTTCCTTGGTTCGCGGCCAAAGCCCATTAAATCTGCAAATGATAGCTCTCTCTGCATATTTTTGAATATCTTCTGCGACAGATGGAAGAGAGACCTCAACAGAAGGTGCTTCATCCAGCTTGTCAACCAGAAAAGGCTGGGGTTTGGAGGCAGCAGAGGGTTTGGGGTTCTGAGAGTGAACAAATTCTTTATAGGAGAAGATAGGGGCTGAAGAAGACTGTCCTACAGCACCACCTCTCAAACGAAGGGTAAGTACAATGGAATCATTTCTGTTAATGTTATAAGCAGAAAGGGGAAGAAAATCCTCAAGATGTTTACCTTGGAAAAGAAGTCTCTGGTGAATCGATGGGATTCCTGTCCGTTGTTCCAGGTTAAGCTTAAGCTTCTGAATTAGATCTGAAGAAGAAGCCCAAAGCAAAATAGTTTTTCCAGAGAGTAACCGGAGTTGGATCTGAAAAGAGGCAGGGTTCTTTTTGGAGTCAGGATCTGCGCGGAAATGAAGGGTTCCCTGCTTTTGCCTGCGAATCCAAGCCTCTGCTGAGAAAGGCCATGAGGGCGGGAAACGCCTGTAGACCAACTCCTGAGCCCAAAAATGAAGCCTCGGGGGTTTGCGGCCAGAGTCCCTTTTAGTGCTGCGGTTGAAAGTTTTGCTGCAGGGCTCGTATTAGCCAAACTCGCCGAGTTGAAGACAGCCCCAAAGAGGAAAGGCTCAGGTGACCTGAGCTGGACTCTAAAGTGCGTTGCCCTCAAGTTTATCCCCTGCATCCAGAAACCGACCCTTGAAACAACTTCCGCGGGAGCCCTGGCGCGATAGCACTGAAGGCCGGCATAGGGTAGTTGAGCTGGAGCCTGACCAGGACTTGCTGAAACATTAACAGCTGCGTAGACGCTGAACAAAGCCCTATTATCGATCACTGGCTTCTCTCGGCTGAGGTGAAGATAGTCGTGGTGAAGCCGTAGGGTCGGATCCTCATTCCAGGCGTAGATTGCAGCGTTCCGTCCTGCTAGATCGAGGGAGAGAGCGACTAGTGGAGGCCTGGCGATTACCGAATGTGAGGTTGGTAGGTTCGCAGTCCTCTGTATGCAGAGATCTCCAAAGCTTGGCGGCGGCTCTACCACTTCGGCGAACAGGGGAGCAGAAGAGTATAGTCTAGGGTTCATCTTGCTTCAACTATTGAAAAAATCAGTCCGAATATATTTTCGACATATGTCACTTATCAGAGAGGCACTAGAGGATTATTTGCAGGGGCTTGGCGAGTATTATCTCCACCTGGGGTGGAAGGGGTCTTGCTTCCGTCATCAGAAGCACAGGTATAGGTACATGACAGAGTTAAGAGGCCTATGCAGGATGAGGGGCCTTCATGAGGCCAAGACATAGGTTTCATACTGATTGATGAGGATTTGAGCTCTCCAAGCTCAAAATTGAGAGAGACTATTCACGAGCAGAAGGCAGAGATAGACACATTGACCGTCAAGTTGCAAAGAGCCCAATGGATCATAAATTACCTGGAGCAGCGAAACAAAGAGTTGGAAGATCAGCAAACAATCATGGAGTTGCAAAACATCCGTGAGAACCGGCAAGCTGCCCAAAGAAGCCAGACCGAGATGACATCCATTGAGCGAGATATTGAGGCTGATAGAGAGACTTGGCTTGAGAGGGTCAATATTCATCTTGAGAAGCTGTTGGAGAAGGAAAAAAAGGAAAATAATATGTTGAGGCACATGAAGAACCATTATTGGGCACGAAATCATGTTTTCAAAGTGTGAATCAAAATTCTGAAGGCAAAGCTAAGGAGGGCACTAAAGCGTCGCAAAAGGCATGATAAACTCCAAATTTTGGCTGAAGCTTATTTGGCTTAGCATAGTGATTTATGGTGGACATTCAGCCCAAATTTCAAGAAATTTGGGAAACTTTTTGTCAATTTTGAATTTTTTGGCCTTTACACAGATTTTCCTGCCCGACGCATCGCGCCACTTGGCGCGCGCTTATAACTGGCAGCTCCTCTTGAAGAAAAATTTGTATTTATGGATTTTTTATCAAAATTTATGCATTCCTACCCATTACCTAAGGATTTTGACAAGTTTTGGGTTGCCTGAAGGGTCAAAAACACCTTAAAATGGTCTTTCTGCCACTTTTTGGATACATAGGAAGTAGTGTTGGGAGATTTAAGTTTTGGAGGGAAAAATGGAAACAAAATTCAGAAATTCCACTTGGATTGGAAATTAGACAGGTAGAAATTTCCAACGAGCTATCCTGTGCTCACTTTGGACTTCGGTAAGGCCCTTAAAATCAGCCTTAAAGTGGCGCGATGCATAGAGATTTCAGGCGCGACGCATTGGGAAATTTGGCTTAGTTTTCACTCAGTAACTCAGTTTTTTGCCTAGTTTGGGCCAGTTTGACTTTTTTATCTTCATATGTACATATATTGATGTAAATTGATGTAATTTCATGACTTTGATGTAATTTTGGCACATTTTTACTCATGTAAGTAGATTCATTCACCAAAAAGTGAATTCTTATTGAATGAATCAATTTCCTATCTTATAGTGGCAAGTTGTTCCACTGCCTATTTTCCAGTTCTTAGTTTAGATATTTTTGAAACAGCTCCTAAACTAGTGAGCTTGACCCCTAGATGCATGGGGATGAGTTAGGCTTGTCTATATCTTGTATTTTCTCAGTCATTTTCAGGATTGGACACTTGGGATTGCTTTGAGCTTCATTGTACATTTCATCTCTGCATTTTGGCAAAGGAAATAGACCAGGGTTTGCAGCACTATTTGGGATCCGTGTGGCTGTATGTTTTTATGGTGTGTTTCTCTCTATGATTATAAGTTTACTGATGTTTCATGTGTACCATTTTCCTTCTTAATTCTTCTTAATTTAAACAAAAAAGTGATAAAGGTGGAATTCATTAGATTTGCAGTGCTTTGCCTTGAAGTTTTGTTTAATTTTCCATGTTTTCAACTGTCTGAAGAGGATTCTTGAATGCCTCTTCCCCTATTCAACTCCTCCCCGGTCTGATCTATCCATTTCATTCAATTCGAAGCATCAAAACAATTTCCTTTCTTGCCCCATTCAGCCCTCTGCAAAACTGATCATTTCCCGAATCCAAAATTTTCCTTTCCCTTTGATTCCAACAAAAAACCCCCAAAATCAAATCAAACCCTTTTACATATATACCTAGCCTAAAATTATCTTTTATTTCAAGTCATCTCAAGCCTCACTGATTATTTTTGCTGAGATTGACCAGGAGAGAGCCCTCTCCCAATCTGGTAGGGCTAGCTACCAGATTAAGCGTGGTTTGATGTTACCCTGAACTCTACCTTCCTTCAGCCTGAGGTAGATTTAGGAAATAACATGCAGATTGATTCCTTTGAATCTTTTTTACAGTTAGGATTGGCCCTCCTTTCTCCCTCTCCCCTTTGTGTGCGGTCACAGGCCAACACTATGTTTAGCTTTGTTTGTGTGAGTTGTTCTACAATGTCTGATGTGTCTAGTAATGGTGGAAAATATGGTCGAAGGAAGTCCACATTAAAAATTGGTTGTAGACTAAGGAATGGGGGAAATATAAGCTCAAAAACATTGTCTCCCACAACCTTAGTGATGGTTTAAGTCCCATATCAGAGCAAGCAAAGCTTGTAGTGGGCCTCAGCAAGCCGCTCCTTCTACAAATGTAACCAAACTTTGTAACCCACCTAGAACTTGTGTGGAACACGATGTTGATCATGACGCTATTTTTACTTAGAATTTTATTTGTCCAATATGTCATGGATTTATTGGTGGATGTGCTAAATGCATTCAATGAATATGGTAGCTCATTCAGTTTCAGACTGGACATGAGTGGAATCTTCCTTAGTATCAGCAAGTGGTATGAAAACATCAATGGGACATAGTGGCTGGAATTCCAACCCCACTTGAAAGGGGATGTGGTCAGTTGAGATGCGGAGAGCTCTTTTGTAGCTATGTTGGACATAGGGGAGGATTTCATCCCATTTTTGTGGATGCTTCAAGTTGTACATGCTCAGGATGTGCATGATCATCCTGTTGATGACCTATATTTGGCCATCAGTTTGGGGGTGGAAGGTCGTGGACTTAGTGAGCTTGGTATCCAACAACAACCAGAAGCTTTACCAAAATGTACTCACGAACCTCTTATCCCGATATAAGATAATGGACTATGGGATCCCAAAGTGTGCCCATACTCATTCAAAGAAAATTTTGGCAGTGGATTCTGCTTTGATACTCTTCTTGTAGGCTACCATAATGACCATATTAGAAAAAATATCGACAACCATGAAAACACAGTTGTTGTCATGCTTGGTATAAGTGAGGCTCGACATGTAATCCATGGAGATGGATTCCTAGGTCCATCTAGGATTAGGCAGAGGATTATACAAGCCCTGATTCTTGATTATCGATTTGGAAATGACACAGGTAGTGTAAGATATGATGTACTTCCTAATATCCTATCGAATGTTAGGCCAATAAAAATAATTTTGCAGCACTACCACTATTTTCTCTACCCCAAATGTCCAGTGACTTGACTATAGTGCGCCTCTAAAATCATCTTGGCACACTCACTTGAAGGAACACAAAGGTGTCGACCTAAGTGGCATAAAAATGTCCTTGGGGTGAAAAAATGTAATTTGATTTGCTTACAGGAGCATCTGGTATGCGGCGCTGAATTATTGGTCACTTTTGTAAAGATGCAACCATCCTGAAGTCTCGTGTCCACAAGAGTCAAGCTCAATGTTTAGTGCCACAACTGGAGGTTAGCTGAGGCAATATGTAACATTATTGGTGTTTTCCTTCTTTTAATTAATGTTCAAATGGAACGGTTGCAGATATGTGGAACATTTCTGATAGTGATCATTTTTCAACTTTCCTTGTGTCAATATGAACTGCAAAGGTTGATTTCCTGTGTGGATGATTGTTTCCTTCCTCATAATGTAATGCTTCCATTTTCAGCAGGCCTGCACAATGGAATACATCTCTTTATCATAGGTGGGATACTTTCAGATGATATTAAAAAGTGTCTCACTGTGATATGCCACTGGATGCCCCTATTGGGTTAGAACTGCACCAATAGAATAGTTGGAGGCATCTGTCTCAATTTAAAATATTTGATGCAGGTCTGGTAATGTGAGCACTGGTGCAGAGAACAGGTGATTATTTAACTCTACAAACACCTTCTATTGGGGTTCAAACCAAAATAAAGTTTCTTTCACTCTGCCCCTGCTAACTTGACTCAAAGGCCAAGTGGTATGAGATAATCCCAACACGAACCTACAATAGAAATTAATAAGACCTAGAAAGCAGCGGAGCTCTGTTAGAGTGGTTAGGGCTGAAAAAACATGAATAACTTATATCTTGGCACAACCTGATAATATAGGGCACACCCTACTAATTAATGATATACCCTAGATATTGAACCTGGGTGATACCAAAAGTTAATTCCTCCAAATTGGCACACAATTTGTGTTTTCATAGGGTTTGGATGACCTGTCGAATATGGTGTAGGTGCTCTTCCCAACTCTAGCTAAAGATCATGATGCTTTCCAAATATACTACCATGAATGAGTTGGTGAAGGGCTGCAAAATGTCATAAATCAGCCTCATGAAGGTTTTGGGGGAATTCGTCAACCCGAAAGGAATGACCAACCATTCAAAAAGGCCCTCCTTGAATTTGAAGTCAATATTCCAGACATCAGAGGGTTCGATTGGTAGCTGGTGATAACCAGAACTTAATTCAATCTTGTTGAAATATTTTTCCCCCTTGAGCTAGTCCAGAAGGTCATCAATCTGTGGGATTGGACATCTATTCCGAACAATAATCTTATTCAGTGCTCGATAGTCAATACAAAGCCTCTAGGTTCCATCCTTCTTCTATACCAACATGACCAGGCTCCCACAGGGTGATGAACTTGGAATGGTGTTCCCTTTCTACAATAGCACCTGGATCTTCCTGTTGATTTCATCATTATCCATAATAGAGCATCGATATATAATTCCATTGGGTAGTGGCATGCCTAGGGTTATATCGATGGAGTTCCTGACCTAATAGTGTAAGGGTACTCCTATGGGTGAAGTGAAGATGTCCTTGTACTCCTCCATGACCTTTTCCATTTGTTGACGCCTCACAAAGGAGCCCTGCCTAGAGGTTATGGATGTGGCCATAATCTTCCTCTTGTTCTGGGGGAAAATCATAAGGAATACAAATTTCCTGGTGGTTGGAAATGGTCTTATTTCATTGTTTAGCATAGATAAAGGAAAAGGCGATAGGAAACACCACCTCTAGTATCTAATACAAATTATGACCCAAAGTAATAATGACAAAGTTAGATCTATATTCATATACAACATGAATCTTTGATATTTATGGTTGACTAAATCAAACATCACAAACTTCCATAGGATCAACATCGCACAATAAATCATCTGTAAATCGCTTGATGTTATAAGGCATGAAGAACTATTGGATGACATGGAGATATCACCCTTGGTGGAGCTACCCAATGGTGTATAGTTGGGGGTGTGGTTTTGTTGGAATATCTCTTAACGACCTTGGCTGAGATCAGGTATTTATGTCTCTCACTGTCAACAATGAACTGCATCGACGAAACCTTTACCCACATTTGTCAATGGAAGAGGTGTTCCCCTTCCTTTGGATCCTCATGTTTTTCTTTTTTGATCTTTGTGGTGCCTAATTTTACAGTGGGTTCTACATCAATAATATGCTTCCCTTTTTCGACTCCCTTGTCAAGTTCCGACTCGGAATCAAAACACGCATATGTCTCTATGTTTTTTAGCTCGACCACCAGTGCCTAATTTGCATGAAATTAATTTTTGTTGTGAGTGGGAGTCATATGGAACTCACAACACTTTCTAGTGTCCTTCTTCGCCTTTCCGTTAGTATTGACTTGTGGCTTTGAGGAGTTTTCATGGGGGTTCATGGCTTGGTGCTGCCTTTTTCTTTGTGGCCTTGGGGCTCCTTTGTTCTTCTTTGCATTTGCAGATCCAAAGTATCACTTCTTCTACTTGAATGTATGCTCAATATTGGAAGCATATTGGTATGTTGCACCAAACAAGGAGATGTCCATGAACTCCATTTTCTCCTGAATATATTTGTGCAAATAACCGTGGTACTTCAACACCAAATGTTTCTCAGAACCTTTGATACCCAAATTTGTGCACAGCGTATGGAAAATATTTATCATCTCATGAACATCTTGATCATTTTGTTGTCATAGCATAGTCCATTCTATGTACTTGTATTCATAGATCGAAATAGGGTAATATTTTTTGGGTGCAGGAATTGCACTTAAGCAAATTCCTTCAACACTTAATTTTCAACCCGGGGGTTTCGTAAACTTAGAGATGAAGCACATGTAATGCCAAAAGTGGTATGAAATTTTCCTATTTCTATTTCTACTCCTCAATTAAAATATTTTAGAATCAAACAGAAAACAATCTCAAAGGCAATTAACACCAAAGCAATTCTAGTGCTGAAATGTAAAAGAATGCATTTGCAAAGAAATAAAATAAAGGAACTTTTACAGTGCTGTAAATAATTTTAACTGCTGCAGTAGGATTCTATGTTTATCCTCAGTATAGGTGGTGGCAGTTTAACAAGTGGGCCCTTGAAAATATTTTCCTTCTAAATTATTTTCCTTCTCACAAAAAGCAGTCGTTCCTATACTCCTGCAATCTGCTTGCACTAGTACAGGTACAGAACTTTATGTGAGAAGTATATTTAACACGTATAATGAAGAATTTTGTCTTTATGTAGGGACTCTAAGCCTCAAGGCTAAGAGCACTCTGTTCCTGTAACAAGACACTAGTTCTTGTACTGGAACAGAGCTTCCTACACCAAGCCTTCCAATTTACTTTAAAAAAAAAAATGGTGCGTTAACTATAAAAAGAATTGAAAATGCGACAAGAATTCTAAAATAACTTACACACAAAAAAGAATTATTCAATCAACTGAACCTTGTAATAGAAATAAACTTTTAATATGAAAACATTCTTCAAAAGTTAGAGAAGACCTTCTTTAGTTAAAGGGATTTTTCATGCGACCAAATCTAACTCAAAGAAAGGTTCACTGTAATATTCCAGATTACTTTTAATCCTTCTCCTTAAATCATGAGGTGAATACATAAATTAAGATATTGCAACATCGTTCTTTTCCATTTCATGAAGTCATTCTTAATCTTGAAGGTTTTAGCTTTTAATATTAGAAATGCTTCCTTCTGATAATAAACACTTACTTGCAGAAATAGATTAAATCTATAAAGGAAAAAGAATAAAACACTTGATGTAAATAAACTAGAAAACCAAAATGCATAATCCTACATGCACTGGTGCAGGGATAATCGATCTGCACGATCAAAGCGAAAGCAAACTAGGAAAGAAATTGCAGAAAACAAATTAATTCAATTTGACTTCCACGCAGCGGATATGTTCACACTTTGACTATTTAATGAAATAAATAAGAATTCTTAAGCAAGAAATAAATTAATATTTAAGCCACGCTCTACAAATAAACAAAGTTAACTCACACCTTTAAGATAACAAAATCACAAGGGTAAACGAGTTGGGTTAGCTAGGCCCTAGCCAACTAGCTCGTTTCTCATTTTAGGAAATGAAACTCTTCATCACTCTAACAATGCATCAATGAAATATTAAATGCAGAGTGATAAAATAATGGCACAAATACTTGTATTAATTCTGATCAACAAACATGCATTATGAATTCAAGTCTAGCCTAGAACAAGGGCAACAACGAGATTACAAATTAACAAAAATTACAGTTGCACTTGCTATCGCTGAACTATTTCTATATAAGAGCTATTATCTATACATCCCTTCGGCTTATGGCCATAATCGAAAATTACACATTCGCTCCAAATTGAGCCTTTCAGCTGAACGACATTCATTCAGTATGAAATAGTTTCTGGCTTTTAGCTTTAGGAATCTGGCCTTAGTTTTTTATAGTTCAGGAGGGGCATTGAGGTTTGTGACCACATACAGGATATCAGAATAGCAAGGAGAGTTTTGAAATTTTTCCTCAACTGTGGGATCATGCAGTCCTTCCTGCTCATCCAAGGCATCTACCATGTTAATGTCAAGGGCTTGTATATTTGTTTCGGCCATTAATTGAGCTAAGCCCTGATATTTGATCAGATTTGTGGGTTTTATTTCTAGGTCATACTCTAAAATCACGGCAATCCATTTTCCCCTCTTCCCATCCGGGTCTTGGGACAGAATGTCTTTCACCACTATGTTTGGCACGTAGGCTATGATGTGGGAATGCAGTATGTACAGCCTAAATTCTTTCAAGGCCTTTACCAAAGCATAGGCCTGTTTTTCCATTATGTTATATTTCAAGGTTGCATCCCTTAGAGCCCTGCTTAAGAAGGCAATAGGCTTTTCCACTCCTTCCGGATTTTTCTGCAGTATAACTGCAGCCACTGTATGTTTGGAGGCAAATGAAAAGATCAGGAAATCTTTTGAGAAATCTAGGCTGATTAAGACAGGAACCCGGGTGAGCGCAAGTTTAACCGATTCAAAATATTTTTTAGCCTCAACAGTCCACTTAACCCCTACACCTTTCTTCAACATGCTAGTCATATTCATGAGGTGTTCAGCTAAGTTGGGAATAAGCCTCCTTAGGAAGTTAATTTTCCCAATAAAGGACTGTAACTCTTTAATGTTTCTCGAGTGTGTGATTTGTAGTATTCCCTCAACTCTTTGTGGGTCTATCTTAATTCCCCTCTCAAATATGATATGGCCAAGAATATTTCCTTCCTACATCCCGAATATAGTCTTTTTGGGATTTAATGACAGACCAAACTTCCTACATTTTTCGAAAACTCTTCTCAGATGTTTAAGGTGTTCCTCATCAGTCTTGGCGTAGACTGTTATGTCATCCAGATAGATGACAATGAATTGCCCTATTTCATCCGAAAAAGCTATGTCCATCGTTCGTTGGAAGGTTGCACCAGCGTTCATCAGTCCAAAGGGCATCTTCACGTACATAAAAGTGCCCCATGGAGTGGTGAAAGTTGTCTTGAGTTGGTCTTCTGGGAGAACTAGCACCTGGTTATAGCCTGAAAAACCATCTAACAGGGAGATCCACTTTGAGCCAACTACCCTCTGAAGAATGTGTTCCATCTTTGGCAAAGGGTAATTGTCCTTAAGTGAGGCTCTGTTAAGGTTCCTAAAATCAATGCACAGTCTGATCTCACTTGTTTTTTTCCTCACAACTACTAGATTCGAGACCCAATCAGAGAACCTCACAGGAACTATTATTCCTGCTTCGTACATCTTTTTAATCTCATTTTCAACTGCAGGAAATTGTTTTGGGTTGATCCTGCGAAGTTTCTGTCTGAAGGGTTTTTGGTTCTCTTTCAAGGGTATTTTGTGTTGTATGATGTTTGTGTCGTAGGCCTTTAAGTCCTCGTAGCTCCAAGCAAACACATTGATGAATTCTTTGAATAGGTCAATGTATTTCTTTTTCATGTCTGCGGGAAGGGACTTAGCCAACTTAATTATCTTAGGCTTATCTTTAGTGCCTATGTTTCATTCCTCGACATTAGAGTCTGAGTGTTCTATAGTGGGCCTTTTCACTACATCATCAAAGTCAAAAATGTCCTCTAAAGGTGCCAGTCCCCTGGGTATGTTCTTATCCTTTGACTACAACACCTCTACTTCTCCTTTATCTGCGTTCTCATACTCCTCGGTTGGATTTCCAAGTTGTTCAGTTAAAGTGTTTATTTCTATGTTACGGGGTGGTTTTTCTTCGTCGGAGGGCTCTTCATTTAGGCAACTGTCCTCGCATTTAGTGTCTGAATCGAAAAATTCAAACTCGTTCCTGCCTATCAGGAAATCCTCAATCTGCTTATCGCCCTCAAAGACCTGCCAATATTTTTCGTTATCCGGCACTACAGGTCTGAATTTGGTCTGAATGATGATTTTTTTGTCGTTGGGAGTCTTATGGTATGAACTAGCTATGCAGGCTAATCCATTTGCAATTACGTTCTGACTCCTAGGAACAAACACTAGTTCATATTCTACAAAGGTTTTCAATAAATCCATAGCGTCATTCCTGTACGCTCTCAACCTAGGGTGTTTCACTGTGTATTCACCATTCACTTTTTTTATGATTAGCTCAGAGTCTCCATGCACAGCTATCCTACGAGCTCCTAATTTTTTCAACAGATTCAAGCCTAGGATAAGAGCCTCATTCTCTGCGATATTATTTGTACATTTGAAGTTCAGGTTGCAGGCATGAATCTCTGCATAGTCACTCTCTGTGTTATGTAGCCACACTCCTGCTCCTGTAGTTCTCCTAGTGCACGACCCATCAAAATTCATCTCCCATAAGGGTTCATTCTCAGGCTTATCATCATTTCCCTCCCTAATGTGGGTTTCACTGGTCTGTTGAGTTACGGGGTTTGCGTTGGACTGTGGGTGGTTTCGTTCTTCGTGTGGTGTATGCGTTTGCAAGGGGTGACTAACCAACTGTTTACATTCAACTTCTTGTTTACTCGGAGTTTCGTTTTCAGTGCACTGTCCACAGATTTCATCTTTGTTTTCTTCTGAGGCTAGAGTGGCCATTATGTTGAAATCTATGGGCACTATATCGTTGTTCATATCTCTGTCTTCTAGCTCTGGCTCCTCTAAGGATTCATCATTGCAAAAGATAAAGGAGTCCAGATCTATGTGTACAGATTAGAGAGGAGAATTTTCAGGCTTTTCAGGGCTGCTGACCAGGAACTTCATCTGCGCCTCTCTATACAGTCTCCTAGGCTGGCTAAAGACAGGGATTATGACATATGCTCCATCCATCTGCATTGTACCTTGTAGCCTGGCTCCCCATGATCTCAATAGTAACATGCCATACTTAGGTGGCACATCTTCCACTACAACGTCCATAACCATACATTTTGCTGGAATCTGGGTTAAGTTCACACACAGGACTTTAATCAGGCCAAGGCATTTTACTCTACTAGAATAAAATGAATATAAATCTTTATAGGGTCAGGTTATCTCTAAGCCTAACATTTCCATAACTACCTTAGGAATTAGGTTGTGTGATGCCCTAGAGTCATGCATTGCGTTGTGAAGGATCTTGTCATGGATATCGAGACTGATATAAAAAGGAGGTACTACCCCTTCATAAAACCTCCCTTCTATCTTTGGACCAAACAGAAGGGCTGGTTGATCATCACTCAGATTGATAGTGTCACTGTTTTCCCCTAGATTTAAAGCTTTCAAAATTTGGCCTTTATATACATCTTGAGTGGACAGCTCAGAGAGCGGGATAGAGATTTTAATTTTTGCAATCTCACTCTCCAAATTGAAAGTGGACTGACTCTTCGAGATGCTCAACTGTGTTTTGTTAGCCACCACCTTGGTGGCATAATCAGTGGGCTGATTCTCACTACGTAGGGGATTAGGAACTGTTTTATCAGGAGCACTAACTGCAATTCTAGTGCTGCTAGTTGGTTGACTTTGTTTATCAGTGTTTTGGTTGTCTTTTTCTTTCTTCTTCCCAGAACTCTCTGCTGCTGATTTGTTACTTTCAGCAGTTACTTTAGAAGTTTTCTCAGGCCTTTTCTTAATGGTAATCTCGGAATTTTTAGGTTTGGAATTGTCTGAGCTCTTTTTTCTTCTAAGTTCATACTATTCTCTGATCTGCATGATGGAATTTTAAAATCCTAGCCTGTAATCCTCAGATTCTAATATTTCCTCATCCCAATATGAGGGTGCGGGTTGATCTTCTTCTGTGGAAAAGTTGTGGATTGAGTTATCCATCTCAAACATATTTATAGTGTATTCCTCAGACTCTTCTATAATCCCCTCATCTTCATCAAGGAATTTCTCTTGAAATGGGGGCATGACTTGTTGGTCCAAGTCCCTTTGCCTATTTGGAACGATATTGTTCCTCCTAAAGTTATGGTTCTGGTTTTCGTTTCTGTTTTGGTTGCTGACTGTAAAAACCATTTTTTCCATCATTTGTTGTAGTTTTTCCATGTTTTTAGATAGACGATCATAATTGGGGTCAGATGTGGAAGCTACAGTGTCATCTCTGTATGTTACCTTTTTCTCAGCCCTCATTCTGGCTTTCTTCTCAATCAGGTTAGCCTCTACACTCACTGCTCCTTTTTGCATATCTTCCAATGTGTTGTAATCTCTCTCCCTAAGCTAGTAGGCCATGTCAGCATCAAATCCTTCGGGATATTTCACTAAAGCCATACCCTGGTAAGGTTTCATGTGTGGAGGAAGAGCGTTGTAAACGCTATTGAACCTGGTGGAATAGTTATGGACACTCTCTCCTACGTTTCCTTTCAGGTTCTTGTATTTTGCTAAGATTTGGAGAGGGTTGGCCTTAACTTCCCATTTATTTATGAAGGTCTAGTATAAAGCAGGAAGGTATTGGATACTATTAGGAGGTAGGCCCTTAAACCATTTCTTCAAGTCACCTCCTAAAATCTAGGCAAATATTCTCATTTTTACTGTCTCATCATCTATCTCCATGTAGTAAAAGGAATCCTCCATCCTATCTACATGGTGCTGAGCTGTAGTGGACTCCTTTGCAGTGAAATGTGGGATATTTGATTGGTAATCATTGGGTAAGGGCACTAGAGGTTGGGGTAACACCAGAGGTGCATACCAGGCTGCCATGATGATTTTCTAAGGAGGTAAAGGGTTGGCTTGAGCAGAAGGTATGTAAATGACAGGAATACCTGGAACAACAGTAGTCTGTTGAGCTGATTTAGGATGACTGAGTCCCAAGTTTTGAATGAAGTGAATATCAGGAGGTGTAGATGGAGGGGTCTCTCTATCCCTAATGTGTTTACCACTTTGAGGTGGTGAACCAGGAAGCTCAAGGTCTGGCTGGTCTAGAGCATTGAATGACCTAGTTCTCGGTAAACTGTTTTGAGAGTCTAGGTCAAAAAGTGGGTCTGATAGAGCTGTAAAGTCTTCCGGTGCAGAGTTAGCTCTATGGACATGACTGGAAATAGTTGGTATTTTAGGTGTAGGAGATTTCTTGAGGATGATATCAAGGTTGTCAACTATTTCAGGTGGGTTTGGGTTAGGATAATCTATTGTGTGAATGGTTCTTGAAGCCAGAATGATGTTTTCCAACAAAGCAGCTTAACCCTACTTGTTACTTCTGTTATGGCTGATGTTGTTGTGGAATTGTTGTGGCCAGCAACAACCCCCCATTTTTATTTAGAATTATCACTAATACTAAATAAATGGGGACCCTTATTCAAAAAAAATCTAAAAAAATATTTTCTTTTTAGAACTTGTTTTTCGTTTCTTCAATAAAACTTACTATCATAAACTTAGGAAAATATTCCTTGAAAAATCTAAAAAACTTAAGTTTTATGATATCATAGAATAAAATCACTCTTTAAGGAATATCACGTCGCAAAAAGGTAATGAATGCCTCTTTATAAGGGAAACACTAAAAATTGCGAGATCACGATGCAAAACTATGCACTATAAGAAAATTCATCGCATCGCATGCTTCGAATGTCATATCTTACGCTGAAACTTCAAAATCACCGATGTGCGATAACATATATCGCAAATCGCGTCTCGCAGGAAAATGCATTAACGGATGTTTATCATATGTTATGTCTTGCGATCTTGCGATATTGCGATATAGCGATTTTGCGATGTTACGATATTGCGCTATTGTGATTCTACGAGATTGCGATCTGCAATATTTCAATTCTGTGATATTGCGAAGCAAATCGCAGATCGCCTTATCGCAGATCTTTAAAGGCTCATTATACGAAATTTTTTTTTCCATAAATCGAGACCTGGTTATGTGCTTTAATGTTAATCAATGAATTGGTTGTCACTCATTAATGAAAAATGGTTTCGTTCTGATTGAAGAGTTATTTCACGTAAGGTGGTATATTTTATATGTCTTCAGCATTTAAAACTTTCCCGTCACCTTTTTTCTATCATTATTCTCACTTAATTCATGAACTGCAGGAGCGAAGAACTGAGAACTATAAAAAACAGTATTCAGAGTATTATTGGAAAGAAAGATAAGGGTCCGAGTTCTGAAGATAAAGAAATGACGCCCTTATACACAGACACCGCCTGTAACAAAGACGCTGGTATCACTACTTGGGAGGGCATGTATAATCTACTTGAGGAAGAGAACCCCAGAGTAATGGAGGTTACAACTACTACAGGCTCGCATGGGTCTTCTGATGCATCCATTACAGAGTTAGCTTGTTCATTCTTGCACCGAATAGCAGCAAGACCTAGAATTCTTCCATACACGGACATGGTTAAATGGGTACTCGATAGTACTGATATTACAAACAGATAGTTTAAGACTCAGGGTCAAGGGCTCATTTACTCCACAAGATTTGAGACTCATGTATCATTTTCCAGAGCCACAAGAAACTTATAACAAACAGTTCATGGAGAAGTTTGCCAAAGAAAATGAAAATTTGGCAGAATGCACCAAGGACTGGTCAAGGAGAGACGAACCACTGAAGAAAGATAAACACGGTATGTATAGTACTGGTTCTCTCACTTCTCCATATTGCTTTGCTGCTGCTATGCTCTGTAGGCTTTTTGGAAAGCCTGAAATTAATAAGTTTTCGTCTGAATGTCTACCGTTATTGAATGCTACTGTTAATGCTACTATTGTGGATTGGGATAAGATATTATCTGACAACTTAGCCATGGCTATTTTGAATTATTGGTCTAAGAGAACTGTTTCTCAGAGGATTTATCCTCCTTTTTATTTATCTGCTTATTTGATTTATTCAATCTATTATGTTTCTAAGTTTCCTTTAATGGGTTGGAAATGGACAACTCAAGATCCCCTGCCCATTCATGTTTATTACAAAGAATTGTGGGATTCAAATTTCATTTCCTATTTTTACAATATTTGCCATGGCATCATGTTGCCCCTATACAGAATATTGTATGATAAAGATGCTCCAAGGTTTTCTCCTGAAGCAGAGGTAGACATCCTACCTATTGCGAGATGGTTTGGAGAAGCATTGTTTACATATGTTAGGGTTTTTGAAAGTTTTTCTTCTCCTCATGTTTTACCTTTGTATGTTCCTGATAAACTCATCGCCCGAGAAATTGCTTATCAAACCAACGGAGAAAGAGGTTTGACTAAAGATTTGAAGGACAAGAAGAAGGCTATCTGGCCGCAATTTCCTATGGCCTGTGGGGCCTTTTCATTATTTGATGTTGGTCATGCATTTAAAGAAGTAAACAATATTACATGTTTACATTTGTTCAAGTTTCCAAGAAGACCATTCGACCCATATGATATTGTTAAAAATTTCACTACTGCAGTCAAGATAAGAGTGTTTTCTAAAGAAGAAGATCTGTTTGATGACATGTTCCAAGAAAAAGGCACACTTAAAGATATTCTACATTCGGCTCAAATACGGTTTCCTCCAGCAGAGTTTCAAGAATTCAAAATATACAGAGAAAGGAGGTTAACTACTATCCCTTTGGATAAATTACGCTTGTAACCCGTAAGGGAACCAACTCCTAGTATCAGTCTCAGTAGAAGTTCAGGTACAAACAAATCTAATTCAAAGTCTGGAAGAGAAACCTCTAAACACTCTAAAAGTGAAGGGTCAGTAAGGGATATTGTCCAGTCTAAAGAGCTCTCACAGCAACAGATTTCAACCTCTCCACAGTTAAATCTTCCCCCTCTCATTGTACAGTAATCATCAGTCAGAACTGAATTAGATAAGGAATGGGAAACATTCAATGATTTGATTAATATTGAAGGAAAAAATACAAAAACACCTGTGAGTAATGTACATACAACAATAAATATAGTCACAGGAGTAACTACCAATGTCTCAGAAATAGAACATATTCCCATAACCCCATCCTCTGAACTCATGCTCAAGATAGAGGAAATTCTTCCTCTTGATGTATTTTATAGTCCACAACACAAGGCAGTGGTAAGAAGACAAAGGAAGAAAAGGAAATTAGAAAATGTGCCCTCTCATGATGCAGAACACCTAGATGTTCTATGGCAAGATCCTACTACTGATCCAACTGAAAATCTCACTAAATTGTCTCAGATCACAGGAGCTTATGCCTCTGCAGCCATTGACAAAGCATCTAAGGTACGGAAATTATTGAATGAGAAAGAAGATTAGGTACAGGTCTTGCAACAACAGCTTCAACAAGCCAATGCTAACAGTGAAGCTCAGAAACAACTTGAAAAATTACAACAAGATTTTCAACAAATGCAAATTGGATATAAGAACAGTTTGGCTGAAAAAGAGAAATAGCTACAGGTTATGCAAGAGATGCATAAAGATGATCCCAAGCTCACATAATTTATCACAGAGTCTATTTCCTTAAATGACCAACTACTGCAAAAAAAAGAAATGTTATGCCAAAGAATATCAGAATGGAACTCTTATTGTGAAGAAAGTGATAAAATCACTAATCATGTCGTAGACTTACGACATGATTATGATTTAACTGAAAAAAGAGTTACTGACTATTTGTCTTGGAAAGAAATAAAGGAGGGGAAAAGAGCAGATGCAGCTATAATCAATGAAAATCACAAAGAAATGCTTTTTAATAATTGGGATGCACAGATTAAGAAGGTAGAGCAAGCGGCAGAAGAAGCAGCCATAGCAACCAACAATATTATTGATTGTATAAATGAAAATTTACACAAGGAAAATCTGATATCTGAAACTACTCCAGGGTACCTACCAAAAGCACATCAACTGTAGATAGACTGGAAACATAAAGCCCAAGAAAAGGCAGAATTGATTAAAGGATTAACAAAGTTAAATTGGGATTCTTACTGGGCATGTCTGGTAAAACCACACGGCCAGTGTATGACTCTCAAGTGTATCATCAATTCTGCCGAGAAGATGGCGCCAGCTCTTGTCGATTCCGTTTTCACAGGACAGTTAAAGTCTGGAGTCAGCCAGCCTATTCTTCTCAGATCAATGCTGAACGCTTACAATTCCAAAGAACAGATTCAGAATTAGTTAGTTTTTAAATTTTAATTTTAGATTTAGTACTAGTTTTGCTTTATTTTTTCCTAAAAAGAGGACGGTCATTTAAAACGTATCCTACATTTTTGTAATTAATTATTTTTAGATTTAGTTAGTAGTATTTAAACCCTTCTCATGCATTTAGAGAAGGGTCCTGAAATTTGTCAAAAACTTGTCCTCAGAAAATGCACTTTTGCACCCTCAAAGGAGGTTTTGATGAATGAATGGAACATGATTTATTGATACTTGCATTTAATATCTGCTACTGATGTTGCACTTTTGTACTCTTAGTGGATGTTGGATTAAGGTGATCTAAGTCATTATTTCTTGAAGCTCATGAGTAGAACTAGTTATAAATGGTACTTTTATCTCTTAACTATTTCTGCCTTTGTGTTAAAGTGATATTTATGTTCAGTTGTTTATGTATTAACGCTTGAATACTTGAGTTATCATTAGGCACTTTTGTATGGTGATAGCTATTTATTTATGCTTAATGTATGAATAGCTTATTATGTGATATGTTTTTCACTACTGTTTCGTCTAACTTTTTATATGAAGTGGTTTATCTTTATTGAATTATTTTCTTATAACAGTTGAATGATATTTATTACCAATTTTTATTTGAAATCATTTTAGATCACATAATAGAAAGATTACATCCCGAGTTAGTTTAGAACTAGATATTTATGTTTAATTAAAATACAATTTGCATGTTATTAGATTAGAAATAGAATAAAAATAATTTCACTTAGGAACTTTTTAGAAATTGGTCCCATTATCCCCAGTCGGACCCACTACACCAAACGGAAAAGGAGCTGCTAACCAAGGTCCGGACCGGGTGGGTATCCCCCTTGTTGTAGACCCAATTTTCGAGGCTTCAACATATTTGGTACTAGAAGGAGGGCCCCGAACTATGAATGGCAAGTAAGTCAAAATGTAAATACCATTCTGAGAGTAAATCACCCTCACCATCTCCCCCGACTTCTCCATCGCACATAGAATTTTTAAATCTAGAGCCAGAAGTCGAGAGAACAACAGCCACTGCCACAAACCCTGAATTTTCAGAAGAATCTGCTATTGAGCCTCCTGAAGTTGAATCTTTGATCCATAAACTTCAGTGATTTTCAATATCACCTCAAAGATCTGATAAATCTCAAGGCCATGTGACTTCGCAATATAATCCTGCTCATCCTCTTACTAGATTACAGAGCAAAAAGCTTGGCATTCAGCCAACTGAGTTACCTCTACCTACAAGGAAGAGAGCAAGGAAATCACCTAAAGGGTCTGATAGTGAGACTCTTTCATCATCATCATCCATCTCAACCTCTTCACCGCAAAGTCAACCACCCACCCCTCCACCTCAAACTATTGTCTTTCAGTCCATTGGAACTTCCACATCTCCTTCTCAAACATCTGTAATCGTAATACCCTCATCTTCCCAATCACAAGGATCATCTTCTGCACTTTCCTCTGTTAGTATTTCAGCGATGGCCCAAATGCCATGGAATAACCCAAGGGCAGTCTTAATGCTTGCGCCCTTGAGTCAATTACTAGCCCATCCTGAAAAATGGCTGCCTAAATTTAACCCTGAAGCAGGCATGCTAGCGGAAGAACATATAAACAACTTTATGCTGTCCATAAATCTCAATGGAGTTACTAATGAAGATGTTTTTGTCCGACTTTTTCCCTATACTCTTCAAGGAGCAGCTGGATCATGGTATTTCTCATTACCATCTGGATCTATCACTAGTTGGGATATCTTCCAAGATCAATTTTTGACTAAGTTTGGTGATGACAGGTCTACAGCGACATTTATCAATGACCTATCTAATCTTAGAGCTGAGTCAAAAGAGCCTATCAAGGATTTTAATTCACATTTCAATAAATTGTTAAATAAAATTCCTACTGCTTCCAAGCCTAGTGAAGAAGTACGAAGTGAATGGTACATCTCATCTTTACCATCAAACATAGCAATCTTCGTTGACATGGCTAACAAAACAACTTTAGCAGAAAATATGAAGGGAGCAATAGCAGTAGAGAAACGTATCATTGCTTTAGAAAAGAAAAATGCGATAAAAGAACGAAAATCCAAGAAGGTTACTTTTAAGGAAGATCCCAAGAAAAAACAACCAAAAGATCCATTTGATTTAGAAGGATTGCAGAAAGTTTTGAAAACCATGTCCAATGAAATGGTTGACATTAAGAAACAAGTGGCAGAAACATCTTCTAAAAAGCCTTTCAAGCCTTTCAGAAGAAACCCTTCAACTGATTCAAAGCCACCAAATGCTATTACTAATGTTGAATCAGAAGAAGAAGAGGAGGAGATTGCTACTGAAGAAACTACTGATGAAGAAGAAGTTGTAGAAGTACAAGGTATGTGGGATTTCATCCTCCCAGATGAGGAAGATCAAGAAGCATCCCCGGTTAGCACTCAAAGTAGAAATCAACTTGATCCTCCTCAACCTACTCCTAAGCCAAAGAGCGCAAGCTCAATGACTAAGGATAAAGTTGCAGCCAAGAAAACGACATCCAAAGCAACTCAAACTAGCCCAGTCCAAACAAATTCATCAACTCCATCAAAAACACTGATCGATTAGGATGAAACGGAGTATAATACCATAAAATACATGAAGAATACTAGGGCTAACATCACTTTTTATGAATTGAGCAAGTTAAAACACCAACAAAAGGTACTTTTGAAAGAATTACATGCTCTACCAGAAAAACCTTTGCCCGATCCTGTAATTTCTCAAGCTTCCAACGAGATGGGAAGACCTCCAACTAATGCGATTAGTAAATTTGATCTAGAAAATATCGCTTTAATTGGAGGAAGGTCGAGATCTCATACTCCTCCATTTCTTCTTACTTATGAAGTTTTCAATAAAAATTTGCATAATTGTTTAGTGGATTCTAGAGCTTCATCTAATATTCTACCAAAATCAATATGTGCAAAGTTGAACATTCAACCGCAAAAATATGTTGTACGCATAGTCCAGTTAGATTGATCGCAAGTTGAAGTGATTGGTGAATTAAATCAGGTTACCATAAGGTTGTCATCTAATCCAAAGGTATGTCTAGATTATCGACATTTTAGTTGCATATATTCCAGAATTTTATGGCTTAATTCTTAGCAGAGACTGGTCAGAAAAACTTCATGGCTACTTCGCAACTGATTGGTCGCACATGTGGCTTCCTTACAATGGTAAACCAAATCAGATAAAGGTTGAGCGTGAAAAACATCAGAAATACATAGTAACAGAACTGGAAGGAGAAAATGAACCGGTTGCATACATCAATAATATCATTGGAAACTATTCAGTTGATTCTTTCTTAGGAAATTTCAATGCTCATACTTCACCTTACTTAGAACATTATGTTTTATCTCAAATAGAAATTTTTTCTCAAACAGATAGTTCTAAATGCATTAATTTTGTAGATACTCCTGTAAATAAATATTTATTTTGGAAGTTATTTTTTGATGGTTCTAAGTCTAATGAAGGAGCAGGAGCCGGATGCGTGTTGGTTAGTCTAGAGGGAAACAAAATTATGCTAACTTGTAGACTCGAGTTCGATTTCACCAATAATACCGCAGAATACGAGGCTTTAGTCCAAGGATTATACAAAGCAATCGGATTAGACATCAAATATTTACAAGTTTTTGGAAATTCTGAAATTGTAATCAAACAGGTACGCAATATTATACATTGTTTATCAGGTCATTTAAAGCATTATCAATCTTTAGTTCAAGATCTGACTGAACAATTTATAGCATTTAATATTTCATCAATTCCCAGAATCCAGAATGCTAGTGCAGACCTCCTAGCTAACGTAGCCTCCAAACTCATTCCTGCAGAAGACTATAGCCCTGATCGATTTTCAATCGAATTAATCTTTAGACCCTCGATTCCTGATAACATTACCAATTGGAGGATTTTCAATGATGATCCTGATATTGTAAGTTTCCTCACATCTGAAGGATCTTACACCAATAAGATAATTGATGAAGACCAACATGACAAACAATTACAACAAAATAGAACTAATAATGCTTATCCAAAGTCAGTAGTAAAGTTAGAAGACCTTTATGATTTGAAAAATCAATTCAAAAGATCTACCAATTCAAAATTGCAAAGTTCAACTTTGAATTATGAATTAGTAAATCTAGGAACTGATACCAAACCACAGAATATCAACCTAGGCCTCGGCCTAGCTCCTGAAGAAAAATTAGCATATGTTCGTCTTTTGAAAAATTACAAAAGTGTCTTTGCTTGGAATTACGATGAACTCAAAACTTATGACACTTCTATCATCCAACATACTATCCAAATGATAAATGATGAAAAACCTGTCCAACAAAAGCTGATAAAGATCGATCCCAATCTAGAAAATCAGATCAAATCGGAACTCAATAAGTTATTTAAATCCAAGATTATTTTTCCCGTTCGACATTCTAAATGGGTTTCCAATATGGTTCCCGTTAGAAAGAAGAACGGAGACATTAGAATTTGCATTGACTTTCGAAATCTTAACAAAGCCTGCCAAAAAGATAATTTTCCTTTGCCTCCTATGGAGCAAATATTGTAGGCAGTTGCAGGATCAGAATTAATGTCTTTCTTACATGGTTTCTCTGGCTACAACCAAGTGTTGGTTCATCCTGATGATCAATTGAAAACCACATTTAGAACCAAATGGGGCACTTATGCATATCAAAAGATGCCTTTTGGTCTGATCAATGCTGGTGCTACATTTCAGAGAGCCATGGACATCGCTTTCAAGGGATTAGTTAACAAATCAATGGTAATCTACTTGGATGATATAACTATATATTCCAAGAAACGAAGCAATCATCTTAAAGATTTAAAACAGATCTTTCAACGTTGTCAAAGGTATGGAATTTCACTTAACCCCAAAAAATATTTTTTTGCATTAAGTGAAGGAAAACTTCTTGGATTCATAGTATCAAAATCTGGAATTCATAATGATCCTGATAGAATCAAGGAGATTTCTGAAATACCCTTACCTCACAACAAGAAAGCTATGCAATCTTTCCTCGGCCAGATTAATTTTGTAAAGAGATTTGTACCAGATTTTTCAAGAATTGTATCTCCTTTACAAGCAATGATTAAAAAGAATTCAAACTTCAAATGGGGCCAAAATGAATATGAGGCATTCAATCTGATCAAACAAGAAATTTTTAATGCTCCATCTTTAGCAACCCCAAATGTTTCCGATCCTTTTATTTTGTATACATTTTCCTCTGAAAAATCGTATGCTGCGATACTCACTCAAGCAAATCAAGACAAGGAAGAAGCCCCAATTGCTTTCTTCAGTTCAAATTTACAGGGGGCTGAATTGAATTATTCAGATATAGAGAAACAAGCTTATGCTGTTTCAAAGCAATTAAATATTTCAGACCCTTTCTACTTAAAACCCATACAAAAATTATAGTACCGTTTCCAGCGGTAAGAAATCTTTTAGTTCAGAAAGATGTGGGTGAGAAAAGAGCCAATTGGGTTACTGCTTTACAAGAATATGATGTAGAAATCAAACCATCAAATATTTTAAGAGGTCAAGGTTTTTGCATCACTTATTTCTGAAAAACCATCTGAAGAGATACAAATGTATGAGGTAAGCCTAAACAATGTTGAATCATTATATGCTGATATCATATCTTATCTAAAGAATGGATATGCTCCTCCAAATCTCAATTACACCAAGAAAAGAGCTCTAAGGTTGAAGGCAAAACAATATTAGCTTGTGAATGATGTTCTTTTTAGAATAAATTATGATTATGTTCTCCTTAGATGTCTTGAGAAATCTGAAGCAGAAAAAGTCTTGCAGGAACTTCACGATGGGCCAGCAGGTGGACATTATGCAGGAGATAATACTGCACATAAAATCCTTCGTGCAGGCTATTACTGGCCCACACTATTCAAGGACTCACATAGCTACGTAAGGAAATGTCAAGTTTGTCAAACCGCTGCTGGAATACAAAAGAAGCCATCATTTCCATTACAACCAGTCAACATTGAACAGTCTTTTGATCAATGGGGATTGGATATAATAGGTGAGATCATTCCTCACTCTTCTAAGAAACATAGGTATATCATTACAACAACTGATTATTTTACTAAATGGGTAGAAGCAGTTCCTCTCAAGACTGCTAATGCCAAGCATATCATCAAGTTCATAGATCAGTTCATAATCACCAGGTTTGGTTTACCTTCTGCTTTAATGTTTGATAACGCATCGTATTTTTCTGGTAATGCTATGACTGAATTTTCACTCAAGAGAGGTTTTAAACTTAAATACTCTGCCAATTATTATCCACAGGGAAATGGATTAGTTGAATCCACAAATAAAAACTTAATCAGAATCATTAAGCGAACCATTGATCAAAATCATAAAAATTGGCATAAGTCTTTAATATATGCTTTATGGGCAGATCGGATAACGCAAAAATCCTCCATTGGCACTTCTCCCTTTAATTTAGTTTATGGGAAAGAAGTGGTTCTTCAATATATTGATGAAGCACCAACTTCTTCCTTACAACTAAGACAACAAGAAATAATTAAGCTAGAAGAACAAAGAGAACAATCCAAAATAACTCATGCTCATCACCAAGCGTTAGTTAAATATTTTTTTGATTCAAACATGACATCCAGAAAGGACTTTCAGATCGGAGATCTAGTTTTAAAATGGGACAAAGCTCATGAGGAAAAAGGGAAACATACAAAATTTCAACGAATGTGGCTTGGCCCTTTCCAAATCGCAGAGATCATAGCTCCATCTACTTTTATGTTACAGGATTCAACATGAAAAAGAGTCTTTACCTGTTAATGGACAGATCCTCAAAAAATATTTTCCATAGAAGATCATTCTTCTATTTTGTATATTAGTTTTTATTATTTTTCATAATAAAACCAGTTGTTAATGGTTACGTTTGAAATTCACGAAAAAGATACAAATTCTCTTTTAGATTTTGTTTTTTTTTTACTTATATAAATAGAATTCTTTTAGAAAATTGATCATTATTATTAAAAGATATAGTTAAAAGCTTTAAACCTAGAAATGATACTAGTTTCAACTTTGAAAATTTTGATAAAAAACAACTTTTAGTGAGAAATTGTTTTATAACAGTCTAATGAAAAGTATCAATAACAAAATGAAGATTCTCTGTAGAAAAGTTCTTTTCAAAAAACTCTATTATTGTCGTCCAGAGCTATCTTAAGGAAACAATGACTTCCTCCCCACTTAGGAAATTACAATGTTCAGAGAATAATCCAATGATACACTTTAACTTAAAGAGTAAGAGGTTTCATCACAAGCCAACTTATCATGATCATAGATATTATAGCTTGTTGACTTTGCCAATACTGCATACCACAACAGGGCAATGACTCAAGATTGTTGCAATCAAAAGGCAAGGGGTCTCATTACGAGCCAGCTTGTTCAACAAAGTTATAAATCAAGTGAATGGCACTGTCATAAATTGGCTACCAAACCAAGACATTGTTCTTTAAGGATAAAAAAGAAAAATGAAAGAAAATAAGTGTGAATATGGATTTCTCTTTGAAAATTGTATATTTCTCTAAGTAGGATACAGGATCATTGTTGGGTAACAGGTAACCCTGTCGAAGCTATAAATGCTTGCTGGCAACAGTGGCTCTACCTACGACAAATGAGCATATTTAAAACTGATTTACAGAGAAGCCTTTTTTTTTATCCTTATAAACTAAGTAATGACTGATATAGATATAAGGACTAGCTTGAGGAAGTAAATAGTCAAAGTTGAATATAGAAGAAACGAAATATCATTGATAGATAGAAGCATAATATACTTTGTCTTTCTATAATAAAGTTTGATTTTCTGGAAAATTTTCTATTTTGAAAGTTTAGAAAATTCAAAAGAAAAGCAGAGATAATTGGTTCTTCCGAGTGAATCGCCAATTGTTGTGGCCAGCAACAACCCCCCCTTTTTATTTCGCATTATCACTAATACTAAATAAATGGGGACCCTTATTCAAAAAAATCTAAAAAAAATATTTTATTTTTAGAACTTGATTTTCCTTTCTTCAATAAAACTTACTATCATAAACTTAGGAAAATATTCCTTGAAAAATCCAAAAAACTTAAGTTTTATGATAGCATACAATAAAATCACTCTTTAAGGAATATTGCGTCGCAAAAAGGTAATGAATGCCTCTTTATAAGCGAAACACTAAAAATTGCGAGATCACGATGCAAAACTACGCACTATAAGAACATTCATCGCATCGCATGCTTCGAATGTCATATCTTACGCTGAAACTTCAAAATCACCGATGTGCGATAACATATATCGCAAATCGCGTCTCGCAGGAAAATGCATTAACGAATGTTTTTCATATGTTATGTCTTGCGATCTTGCGATATTGCGATATAGCGATTTCGCGATGTTACGATATTGCGCTATTGTGATTCTACGAGATTGCGATCTGCGATATTGCGATTCTGGGATATTGCAAAACAAATCGCAGATCACCTTATCACAGATATTTAAAGGCTCATTATACGAAAAAAAATCTTTCCATAAATTAAGACCTGGTTATGTGCTTTAATGTTAATCAATGAATTGGTTGTCACTCATTAATGAAAAATGGTTTCGTTCTGATTGAAGAGTTATTTCACGTAAGGTGGTATATTTTATATGTCTTCAGCATTGAAAACTTTCCCGTCACCTTTTTTCTATCATTATTCTCACTTAATTCGTGAACTGCAGGAGTGAAGAACTGAGAACTATACAAAACAGTATTCAGATTATTATGGGAAAGAAAGATAAGGCTCCAAGTTCTGAAGATAAAGAAATGACACCCTTATACACATACACCGCCTGTAACAAAGACGATGGTATCACTACTTGGGAGGGCATGTATAATCTACTAGAGGAAGAGAACCCTAGAGTAATGGAGGTTATAGCTACTGCAGGCTCGCATGGGTCTTCTCATGCATCCATTACAGAGTTAGCTTGTTCATTCTTGCACCGAATAGCAGCAAGACCTCGAATTATTCCATACACGGACATGGTTAAATGGGTACTCGATAGTACTGATATTACAAACAGACAGTTTAAGACTCAGGGTCAAGGGCTCATGGGCTCATTTACTCCACAAGATTTGAGACTCATGTATCATTTGTCGGAGCCACAAACAACTTATAACAAACAGTTCATGGAGAATTTTTCCAAAGAAAATGAAAATTTGGCAGAATGCACCAAGGACTGGTCAAGGAGAGACGAACCACTGAAGAAAGATAAACATGGTATGTATAGTACTGGTTCTCTCACTTCTCCGTATTGCTTTTCTGCTGATATGCTCTGTAGGCTTTTTGGAAAGCCTAACATTAATAAGTTTTCATCTGAATGGCTACCATTATTGAATGCTGTTGTTAATGCTACTATTGTGGATTGGGCTAAGATATTATCTGAGAACTTAGCCACGGCTATTTTGAATTATCGGTCTAAGAGAACTGTTTCTCAAAGGATTTATCCTCCTTTTTATTTATCTACTTATGTGGTGGATTCAATCTGTTATGTTTCTAAGTTTCCTTTAATGGGTTGGAAATGGACAACTCAAGATCCCCTACCCATTCATGTTTATCACAAAGAATTGTGGGATTCAAATTTCATTCCCTATTTTTACAAGATTTTCCATGGCGTCATGTTGGCCCTGTACAGAATATTGTATGATAAATATGCTCCAAGGTTTTCTCCTGAAGTAGAGGTAGACATCCTACCTGTTGCGAGATGGTTTGGAGAAGAATTGTTTACATATGTTAGGGGTTTTGGAAGTTTTGCTTCTCCTCATGTTTTACCTTTGTATGTTCCTGATAAACTCATTGCCCGAGAAATTGCTTATCAAACCTACAGAGAAGGGCTTTGACTAAAGAGTTGAAGGACAAGAATAAGGCTATCTGGCCGCAATTTCCTGTGGCCTATGGGGCCTTTTCATTATTTGATGTTGGTCATGCATTTAAATAAGTAAACAATATTACATGTTTACATTTGTTCAAGTTTCCAAGAAGACCATTCGACCCATATGATATTGTTAAAAATTTCACTACTGCAGTCAAGATAAGAGTGTTTTCTAAAGAAGAAGATCTGTTTGATGACATGTTCCAAGAAAAAGGCACACTTAAAGAGATTCTACATTCGGCTCAAATACGGTTTCCTCCAACAGAGTTTCAAGAATTCAAAATATACAGAGAAATGAGGTTAACTACTATCCCTTTGGATAAATTACACTTGGAACCCGTAACGGAACCAACTCCTAGTATCAGTCTCAGTAGAAGTTCAGGTACAAACAGATCTAAGTCAAAGTTCGGAAGAGAAACCTCTGAACACTCTAAAAGTGAAGGGTCAGTAAGGCATACTGCCCAGTCTAAAGAGCTCTCACAGCAACAGATTTCAACCTCTCCACAGTTAAATCTTCCCCCTCTCATTGTACAACAATCATCAGTCAGAACTGAATTAGATAAGGAATGGGAAACATTCAATGATTTGATTAATATTGAAGGAAAAATACACAAACACCTGTGAGTAATGTACAGACAGAAATAAATATAGTCACAGGAGTAACTACCAATGTCTCAGAAACAGAACATATTCCCATAACCCCATCCTCTGAACTCATGCTCAAGATAGAGGAAATTCCTCCTCTTGATGTATTCTATAGTCCACAACACAAGGCAGTGGTAAGAAGACAAAGGAAGAAAAGGAAATTAGAAAATGTGCCCTCTCATGATGCAAAACACCTAGATGTTCTATGGCAAGATCCTACTATTGATCCAACTGAAAATCTCACTAAATTGTCTCAAATCATAGGAGCTTATGCCTCTGTAGCCATTGACAAAGCATCTGAGGTACGAAAATTATTGAATGAGAAAGATTATCAGGTACAGGTTGTTAGTATGAATCCTTTGTCGAAGTGTACGAAAAAGGACCACTTTAGCTACGCATAACTAATATCCCTAACAACAAAAGTGGCTGCCAATATATTCAGATCTGCGGTTAGTTGAACATAAAAGAGCTGCAAAAACCAGATCTATGCATGGAAAGACATTAAGCAGAAAAAATAAGGGTTTGCTCCATATACCAATAGACAAGACAAGAACAATTTTGAAAGAATTTTTATATTAATGGGGCACCTGGGAGGAAAACAAGAAGGCGTATCCAATTCTCCTCAGTGGGATGGGTTCTTGGAAGTCCTCAGCGCTTCAGATCTAAGATTTCTCTCTCTTGTTGGTGTAGAAAACCCACACAAAGAATGGAACTCAAAGGGAGCTCACACAGCAAATGGTAGAAAAGAGTGACCAAGTGTATAGATGCAGAGTGATCTAATAGGCAACAAAAGGTGAAGAATGGTAGGAAAAACCCTCCTATTTATAACAAAATATTGGGTCATTCTAGATCTTGGTGCATGGGTTAACCAGATCTAGATCCACTTTTTATGGCATATTTTATTATATTTGTTGGAGGGAAAAGGTATTTGACTTGGGTCAAATCCCTTAATTTGTCAAAAATAAATAAATAAATGATTTATTTATCTTTTTAAGGAAGCGGTTAGAAGATAATCAAATAAATAATGATTTATTTAATTATTTAAGGAAGGGGTTGAAAGATAATTAAATAAATAGTGATTTATTTAATTATTTATGGGTGATTTGGTCATATTTAACAAGGAATATCATCTAAATAAGGTTTAAATGATTATTCCTAGAAAATAAGAAGATAAATAAAGGTTTATCTAATTAATTTCTTTGATTTTGGGTTAAACATGACTGGGAATAATAATTAAATTATGGTTTAATTAATTATTCCATGAGGAAAATCAAACAAGCATGGGTTTGTTTAATATTTCCTTTTGGGGTTTCCCGTTTTAACATAGTGAAAGCGGTTTTACTTAGGGTAAAACTGGTCTTACATGGTGTACTTGGGTCCATCTAATGATAATAGGTTAGATGACCAAAAATGTGTAATTAATGTCCAAGTAACAATGAACAACCTAACTCCCAATGTTGAAGCTCGAAACAACTTGGAAAATTACAACAAGATTTTCAACAAATGCAGATTGGATATCAGAACAGTTTGGCTGAAAAAGAGAAACAACTACAGGTTATGCAAGAGATGCACAAAGATGATCCCAAGCTCACAGAATTTATCACAGAGTCTATTTCCTTAAATGACCAACTACTGCAACAACAAGAAATGTTATGCCAAAGAATATCAGAATGGAACTCTTATTGTGAAGAAAGTGATAAAATCACTAATCATGTCGTAGACTTACGACATGATTATGATTTAACTGAAGAAAGAGTTACTGACTATTTGGCTTGGCAAGAAATGGAGGAGGGGAAAAGAGCAGATGCACCTATAATCAATGAAAATCACAAAGAAATACTTTTTAATAATTGGGATGCACAGATCAGGAAGGCAGAGCAAGCGGCAGAAGAAGTAGCCACAACAGCCAAAAATATTATTGATTGTATAAATGAAAATTTACACAAGACAAATCTGATCTCTGAAACTACTCCAGGGTACCTACCAAAAGCACAGCAACTGTAGATAGACTGGAAACAGAAAGCCCAAAAAAAGGCAAAATTGATTAAAGGATTAACAAAGTTAAATTGGGATTCTTACTGGGCATGTCTGGTAAAACCACACAGCTAGTGTATGACTCTCAAGTGTACCATCAATTCTGCCGAGAAGATGGCGCCAGCTCTTGCCGATTCTGTTTTCACAGGACAGTTAAAATATGAAGTCGGCCAACCTATTCTTCTCAGATCAATGTTGAACACTTACAATTCCAAAGAACAGATTCACAATTAGTTAGTTGTTAAATTTTAATTTTAGATTTAGTACTAGTTTTTCTTTATTTTTGCCTAAAAAGAGGACGGTCATTTAAACCATATCCTACATTTTTGTATTTAATTATTTTTAGATTTAGTTAGTAGTATTTAAACCCTTCTCATGCATTTAGAGAAGGGTCCTGAAATTTGTCAAAAACTTGTCCTTAGAACATGCACTTTTGCACCCTCAGAGGAGGTTTTGATGAATGAATGGAACAATATTTATTGATATCTGCGTTTAATATCTGCTACTGATGTTGCACTTTTTTACTCTTAGTGGATGTTGGATTAAGGTGATATAAGTCATTATTTCTTGAAGCTCATGAGTAGAACTAGTTATAAATGGTACTTTTATCTCTTAACTATTTCTGCCTTTGTGTTAAAGTGATATTTATGTTCAGTTGTTTATGTATTAACACTTGAATGCTTGAGTTATCATTTGGCACTTTTGTACGGTGATAGCTATTTATTTATGCTTAATGTATGAATGGCTTATTATGTGATATGTTTTTCACTACTGTTTCGTCTAACTTTTTATACGAAGTGATTTATCTTTATTGAATTATTTTCTTATAACAGTTGAATGATCTTTATTACCAATTGTTATTTGAAATCATTTTAGATCACATAATAGAAAGATTACATCCCGGGTTAGTTTAGAACTAGATATTTCTGTTTAATTGAAATACAATTTGCATGTTATTAGATTAGAAATAGAATAAAAAGCATTTCACTTAGGAACTTTTTAGAAATGAAATATCAATTCTCAACACACACACATATTGGGAAACTGGTCCCATTATCCCCAGTCAGACCCACTACACCAAATGGAAAAGGAGCTGCTAACCAAGGTCCAGACCGAGTGGGTATCCCCCTTGTTGTAGACCCAATTTTCGGGGCTTCAACAGGACTCTGGTCTCCTAGTGGATTCTTCTAATAATTTAGGTGTTGTGGAGTCGCCAGGTGGAGGATTTAAGATTTTACTGTCCACCGCAGTGATTTACTACCAAACCTAGGCTGATTGGTCTCTTGTTCCCCAGTGGAGTCGCCATTATGTTGGGTTTCCCATGTTTTGGTAAGTTTGGCAATACCAAAAGATGAGACAACATCAGAACCACTTTTAGACCTCGGGATCTAGCCCTCCTGGGTCAGAGAGGGATCTCTCTATAAAGGCAAAGGTATGTGTCTTAAAGTTCAAATTTTAAGATTTTAGGCTAGTTATAGGCGCAGGGTTGTTTGTTTAATTTTTTTTTTTGGTTGGTTGTTGGGAATCAGGAAGGAAGGTTTCAGTATAAGACAAGGATGAGCAAAGAGGATTTTAGGCAAAGGAGATAATTCAGAGAACACTCGAGACAATTGGGCAATAGAGTCAGGAAAGGGTTTACTTGCTATTCAATATGCAGGCTTTCAATTGGGCTAGTCATCTAAAACATAGGATCTTATATATGATAGTGTGGTATGAAATGGTAGAAAGAAGGTGAAAGTCAAGGAAACCTCCAAGGTGACCTTTCAGGAATCAGATCCAGGGACAAGGCATGCCATTGGATGACCTATGATCCAAAACCAAAAGGTTAACTCTTCAGACAAGGAAACATTAAAGATTTAGACACAATAGGTGAAAACCTGAGATCAGAGAGAGACTTTGAACTCTCAATGCTTTGGCATCCAACTTAAGGGAACTTAGAAAGTTTCAACTAATTGAAAAGGATCCTAGTGAGACAGAGACAAAGTTATAAACTCCTAATATCCCAATTCATTCAATTAAATCCTAACAAGAACATCTAGGGACCAATTCATTAATTCATACATCAGCTAGCAGTAAATATTAGCCACTACACTGGTTAAATTAACTTGAATCAGTGCTTATATAACACATACAGCAGAAAACATCGAAGGTAGGGAGAGTAGAAACATAGGGTACCATGCAAGGGTAAATATTATGCCAGATTTCTGATGCGTACCAGAAGAAATGAACTGTGATGAATTACAAAGGAAAACAAAGACAGAGATAGAAAAACATCACCGCTGCTTTAAATCAGGATCCAAAGAAATGTGCTTGTCATATTAAAGAGCAACACTAGTTATATACACCATTGCCAACAGCTTGATATTCAGTCTGAAAACATCTTCCTCAGCCTATCTTACAACTTTACACAGAGAACTATATCTCAAGAGAAACGGCTTGCAATTCACAGATATCCGATCAAAAACCTTTACAATGTTTTCTCATGAGTTTTTATATCTGAAGGAGAGGTAGAGGAGGTAGATGAAACACTAAATGAAACATTAAACAGATTAGGAATAGGGGCTCGAGGCCCATTCTATTTTAATGTCTATGCATTAATCTTCGGTACTCTTAGGGTGAAAGAGTGGTCTTCGACAGGCTGAAATTTACTCCAGGTATGTCTTTGACATACTTCTCGGCTGTAGTACTCTACAGTAATCTGGTGGATAAACAAAAATAGATAAATGACTTCAGATCTGCCATACTGTGTAACAAATGCTTCTGGCTAGTATCAGGATTGTTGTCAGGGCAGAGATCTTCTCAGGAACACGGTATAGAATGAAAGGAGTATGGGCACTTCGTCCTTTCACGGGAAAGAACATTCTGCTGATGGTGACACTGATGTATTTTTTTCTGTGCATTGGGCCTTATTAGGCCTTCAATGTGAGTCATGAGGTCTTCAATCTGGTATTTTTCCTTTAAAACATTGATTTAAGGTTTAACATCTTCAACAACGTGCATTAGAACTCCTTAACTCTGTGCTAATACTCTTTGTCGCTTCATGACTGTCTCTGTCAGTGAAATGTTCTTTAGTGGTACTGGAGAGGTTTTGCAGAGTTGAAATTTGTCTTTTAATGAAAATTTACGCTCTAAGCACCTCCTCGAGATTTTTCTGTAATATCAGGCTCTAAACCCAGCTTTCTCTGTGCTCTGTGCCACTATAATAGTGACTGCGAACCATGGCGGTTTCCTCTTCTTGTAACCCTACAAAAATCACACAAACACGCTAAGAAACCCGTGCATGGGGTCGGATGTTGTGGAGGACTATGAGAATGGCAGCGCAGCATGGTGAAAACGGTGGACGCGAATGGAAAATGGTGGAATAATGCAGGATACAGTGGGAGAAATGGTCTGGTGAAAGTCTGGTGGAGGAATGAATGTGGAACGTCCAATCATATTTTGGGGGAATGATCGATGGTGGAGATTGACTAATGAAATGACTTCGGATAGTTGATAGAAATGCATAAACTTTAATGTAAAACATTAAACCTTTAATGTAAATCGCGAAAGTTTGGACTTCGGCGAAATACAAATAAATAAATGGAAATGCAATAGAATTGGTCGTGAATGGTGGGACCCGGCATGGGTAGAGGGCAATTCGTTCATGACCGTTGGATCTCAGGCAGATATTGACAGTTGTGATCGCATTAGAGGATCGCAATCGAGAAGGGCGGAGCGTGACATCGCTTACGATTTGCGATTGACGATCGAGCGATGGAGCGAGGGCCGTTGGATTAAGGAGTGATCAACGACGGCCATGTAATCGGTGGGGTGAATGGGCGGCATATTTTAAGAGTTGCGACTATGATCGGCGTTGGCCGTCAGATCTTAATAAGATCGACGGTGGATATCGCGGCGCGGGGCTACAGACCAAACCCCAATCGCATTGGGATTTTTTCATATAACACAGAAATGCGCTCACCAAAATTTTGTGATTGCGATTATCGCCTAGGCCTTAGCGCTTGGTCTTAGTGCTCGGGGCATGTGGGGAAGTGCTTAAGGGGCTGGGCCAAAAGGTGCTAGCCTGTAATATGTTAGAAAATTGGGTTTTTTAGCTTGGAAACAGAGTTTTAAGGCTAACATTAGGCTTTCGGTAGAGGTAAAAGAGGGATTTAAAATCAAATGAAGGATTTGCACTTGGTTTTAAGGATGAAATGGATGGTTTAGGGGATTTTGGAGGGATTTTGGGAATCAAAGGGGAAATTTTAAGAGTGGGAAAAAGGTTAATAATGGGGAAATTTGCAGAGGTACAAGGGCAAATGGGGGACTTTCTGAGCACAATTTTCCACAGGCAGTGAGGCTTAGCGAGTGGGAACAATAGTGAGGATATTTTTAAAGACAATGAACACACAGGGGCTTCAAGGATGATGTGTTTTCAGAGGAGATGCATTCCTTGAAGACTCAAAAACAATTTAGCCACCTGTTTGCTTGAAAAAAAATTCATAGGTGGCTAACAGTGGCTCCACATGGGGATGGATTCTTCTTGAAGGAGTCAAGAATTCAGAAAATAAATATTTGGAGCAGGCCAAATGCCTAATCCTTGAACCATCTTCTCTTCCTTGATTTCAGCTGTTACAAACATGATGGATATTAATCAGCAGAACACACTCCCCAAACAAACTACCTACCCATCCTACAGTCCTAACATTTTTTCTTCAAGATGCATTTGAATTGGCAGACCTTCTTCATCATTTTATTGAAAACAGAAAACACACTAATCTAATTCTACCCTTATCACTCCATGAGACAAGATTAAACTGTTGGCCTCATAGGTTTCTCTACCTAATCTAATATCTACTAGGATTAAACTGTCTAGTAGATTTCTTCTCTACATTCTACAACAGAAATTTAAAAACAGTCAAACTAGGATTAGACAGTCTAGCTTGTTGTGAATCCAAGGCATAAAGACAGTGGCACATGGACTGAAATTTCTGAAATTTGAAAACAACATCTTGAAGGCTTGAAATATGAAACTTCGAAGCATCCTTCTCTCCTTTGTGACTCAATTTTTGAGCTTGTTAGAGTCGCTTTCTTCTTTGCTGGTTCAAACTTTGGGCATGTTAGAACCAGCTGTCTTCACTTTTTCTTTTTCTTTTTCTTTTTCTTTTTTTGGCCCAGGTTTTGATCGTGTTATAGCCAATCCTTGCACTTCAGAGGTTCATGTTTTAAGCATGTCTAAACCTTTCTTGCTCTCTGTTTTTTGAAACATTTTCTCTTTTTCTTGAAAATATAACATAGCAATGGTATCTACAATGGGAATGAAAACTGGAAATCGAAAATCAGCAATAGTAGTGTTTGAGCATCCTGCCATTGACAGGACCCCCAAACATCTCTGTACCGTCTAGCTCTTGCAGAAAAAAGGCATTTGGACCAACAGTGGCCTGGATGATGTATGGGCCCTACCACAAACTGTCAAACTTGTCGTGCTTTCCTTTGTCTTCTCTCCTAGAGTCCCACTTCAGAACTTTATCTCCAAATTTGAAGTCAGAAGCTTTGGTTCTCTTGTCAAATATCTTTTAAATATTTTCCTGAATTTTTAGAGCTCTGTTATAGACCTCTTCTCTTGTTTGTTGGAGATGAATTGTCTGATTTATCCTCCTCACCATATTGTCTTCTTTCGTCTGAATCTCTTGGACAAGTTTAATCACTGGTACCCCAAGGCTGGTAGGAAACACTGCTTATGTTCCATAAACAAGCTGATATGGTGACATGCCAATGGATTTCTTTGTTGTAAGCCTGTCAGCCCAAAAAGCATGCACTAACTTGTTATGCCATGACTTCTTGCTTTCTTCAAGCAGCTTCTTGATAATGGTCACCAAGCTCTTGTTTGATGATTCATCTAACCCATTACCTTGCGGGTAATAAGCAGTTGAATGACCGAGTGCTATTTGATACATGTGACAAAAGTCAATATTTTTTTGGATCCAAAAGTAGCAGTATTATCAGTGATTATTTTTCTTGGGCAACCAAACCTAGAGAGGATGTGGTCTTCTAGGAACTTAATGATAACAGAATCTGTGGCATTCCTAGAAGGTATGGCCTCTATCCATTTTGTAAAGTAGTCTCTAGCTGTAAGGATCCACTTGTGTTGTGAAGAAGAAGCGGGGTGTATTTCTCCAATAAAATCTAGGCCCCACTGCAAAAAAGGACCCTCAAAATAAATGGGTTGTAATGGTAATGGGAGGAGCTTTATTTTTCCCTCGAAAATCTGGCATTTATGGCAGGCGATTATCATTTTATGGATGTCATTGAAAAGTGTAGGCCAATAATAGCCAGCTCTAAGTATTTTCTTAGCAGTGGCTTTCTAGTTTAAATGGCCTCCACACTCTCCTGCATGGAACTCTTGTTTAATCCTCTCTGCCTCAGTTTCAGACAAAAATTTAAGCAATAGGCCATTTGTATTTTTCCAGTATAAAAATTCATTCAGTATCCAATAGTTTTTGGTTTTTAGATTTAGGAATTGGGCCTTAGTTTTTGATAGTTCAAGAGGGGCATTGAGGTTTGTGAGCACATACAGGATATCAGAATACCAAGGAGAGTTCTGAAATTGTTCCTCAACTATGGGATCAGGCAGTCCTTCCTGCTCATCCAAGGCATCTACCATGTTAATGTCAAGGGCTTGTAGATTTGTTTCGTCCATTAATTGAGCTAAGCCCTGATCTTTGATCAATTTTGTGGGTTTTATTTCCAGGTCATACTCTAAATTCACGGCAATCCATTTTCCCCTCTTCCCATCCGGGTCTTGGGACAGAATGTCTTTCACCACTATGTTTGGCACGTAGGCTATGGTGTGGGAATGCAGTATGTACACCCTAAATTCTTTCAAGGCCTTTACCAAAGCATAGGCCTATTTTTCTATTATGTTATATTTCAAGGGTGCATCCCTTAGAGCCCTACTGAAGAAGGCAATAGGCTGTTCCACTCCCTCTGGATTTTTCTGCAACAGAACTGCAGCCACTGTATGTTCGGAGGCAAATGAAAAGATCAGGAAATATTTTGAGAAATCTAGGTCGATTAGGACAGGAGCCTGGGTGAGCACAAGTTTAACCAATTCAAAATATTTTTTAGCCTCAATAGTCCACTTAACCCCTACACCTTTCTTCAGCATGTTAGTCATATTCATGAGGTGTTCAGCTAAGTTGGGAATAAACCTCCTTAAGAAGTTAATTTTCCCAATAAAGGACTGTAACTCTTTAATGTTTCTCGAGTGTGTGATTTGTAGTATTCCCTCAGATCTTTGTGGGTCTATCTTAATTCCCCTCTCAGATATGATATGGCCAAGAAGCTTTCCTTCCTGCAACCCGAATATAGTCTTTTTGGGATTTAATGATAGACCGAACTTCCTACATTTTTTGAAAACTCTTCTCAGATGTTTAAGGTGTTCCTCATCAGTCTTGGAGTAGACTGTTATGTCATCCAGATAGATGACAATGAAGTGCCCTATTTCATCTGAAAAATCTATTTCCATCGCTCGTTGGAAGATTGCACCAGCGTTCATCAATCCAAAGGGCATCTTCACGTACATAAAAGTGCCCCATGGAGTGGTGAAAGCTATCTTGAGTTGGTCTTCTGGGAGAACTAGCACCTGGTTATTGCCTGAAAAACTGTCTAACAGGGAGATCCGCTTTGAGCCAACTACCCTCTGAAGAATGTGTTCCATTAGTAGAAATTCTTTCGGTAATAATCACATGCAAAAGAACGAGGTCGACGCGTTTCGAACCAACCAGTGTGGTTCATCATCAGGACTGGTTGGTTCGAAACGCGTCGACCTCGTTCTTTTGCATGTGATTATTAATGTAAAAGAATTTCATTTTAATTAGGCTATAATCGCTTTGGGTTTAGATTCCAAAAATGTGTTCCATCTTTGGCAAAGGGTAATTGTCCTTAAGTGAGGCTCTGTTAAGGTTCCTGAAATCAATGCACAGTCTAATATCACCTGTTTTTTTCCTCACAGCTACTAGGTTCGAGACCCAATCAGAGAACCTCACAGGAACTATTATTCCTACTTCATACATCTTTTTAATCTCCTTTTCAACTCCAGGCAATTTTTTTGGGTTGATCCTACGAAGTTTCTATCTGAAGGGTTTCTGGTTCTCTTTCAAGGGTATTTTGTGCTGTATGATGTTTGTGTTGTAGGCCTTTAAGTCCTCGTAGCTCCAGGAAAACACATCAATGAATTCTTTGAATAGGTCAATGTATTTCTTTTTCATGTCTGTGGGAAGGGACTTAGCCAACTTAATTATCTTAGGCTTATCTTCAGTGCCTATGTTGCATTCCTCGACATCAGAGTCTGAGTGTTCTATAGTGGGCCTTTTCGCTACATCGTCAAAGTCAAAAAGGTCCTCTAAAGGTGCCAGTCCCCTGGGTAAGTTCTTATCCTTTGACTGTAGCACCTCTACTTTTCCTTTATCTGTGTTCTCATGCTCCTCAGTTGGATTTCCAAGTTGTTCAGTTAAAGTGTTTATTTCTATGTTATGGGGTGGTTTTTCTTCATCGGAGGGCTCTTCATTTAGGCAGCTGTCCTTAGATTTAGTGTCTGAATCGGAAAATTCAAACTCGTTCCTGCCTATCAGGAAATCCTCAATCTGCTTATCGCCCTCAAAGACCTGCCAATATTTGTCGTTATCCGGCACTGCAGGTCTGAATTTGGTCTGAATGATGATTTGTTTGTCGATGGTAGTCTTATGGTATGAACTAGCTATGCAGGCTAATCCATTTGCAATTACGTTCTGACTCCTAGGAACAAACACCATTTCATCTCGATAGTAACATGCCATACTTAGGTGGCACATCTGCCACTACAACGTCCATAACCATACATTTGGCTGGAATCTGGGTTAAGTTCACACCCAGGTCTTTGATTAGGCCAAGGCATTTTACTCTGCTAGAATCGAATGAATATAAATCTTTGCAGGGTCGGGTTATCTCTAGGCCTAACCTTTCCATAAATACCTTAGGCATTAGGTTGTGTGACGCCCCAGATTCATGCATTGCGTTGTGAAGGATCTTGTCATAGATATCGAGACTGATATAAAAAGGAGGTACTACCCCTTCCTGAAACCTCCCTTCTATCTTTGGACCAAACAGAAGGGTTGGTTAATCATCACTCAGATTTACAGTGTCATTATTTTCCCCTAGCTTTAAAGCTTTCAAAATTTGGCCTTTATATACATCTTGAGTGGACAACTCAGAGAGCGGGACAGAGATTTTAATTTTCACAATCTCACTCTCCAAATTGAAAGTGGACTGACTCTTCGGGATGCTCAACTCTGTTTTGTTAGCCACCACCTTAGTGGTAGAATCAGTGGGCTGATTCTCACTATGTATGGGATTAGTAATTGTTTTATCAGGAGCACTAACTGCAGTGCTAGTGCTGCTAGTTGGTTGAATTTGTTTATCAGTGTTTTGGTTGTCTTTTTCTTTGTTCTTCCTAGAACTCTTTGCTGTCGATTTGTTACTTTCAGAAGTTACTTTAGAAGTTTTCTTAGGCCTTTTCTTAATGGTAATCTCAAAATTTTTGGGTTTGGAATTGTCTGAGCTCTTTTTTCTTATAAGTTCATACTGTTCTCTGACCTGCATGAAGACATTTTCAAATCCTAGCCTGTAATCCTCAGATTCTAATATTTCCTCATCCCAATATGAGGGTGCGGGTTGATCTTCTTCTGTGGAAAAGTTGTGGATTGAGTTATCTGTCTCAAACATATTTATAGTGTTTTCCTCAGAATCTTCTATAATCCCCTCATCTTCATCAAGGAAGTTCTCTTGAAATGGGGGCATGACTTGTTGATCCGAGTCCCTTTGCCTATTTGGAGCAGTATTGTTCCTCCTAAAGTTCTGGTTCTGGTTTTGGTTTCTGTTTTGGTTTCTAACTGTAACAACCATTTTTTCCATCATTTGCTATATTTTTTCCACGTTTTTAGATAGACGATAATAATTGGGGTCAGATGTGGAAGCTACAGTGTCATATCTATATGTTACCTTTTTCTCAGCCCTCATTCTGGCTTTCTTCTCAATCAGGTTAGCCTCTACACTCACTGCTCCTTTTTGCATATCTTCCAATGTGTTGTAATCTCTCTCCCTAAGCTGGTAGGCCATGTCAGCATCAAAGCCTTCGGGATATTTCACTAAAGCCATACCTTGGGTAGGTTTCATGTGTGGAGGAAGAGCGTTGTAAACGCTATTGAACCTGGTGGAATAGTTATGGACACTCTCTCCTACGTTTCTTTTCAGGTTCTTGTATTCTGCTAAGATTTGGAGAGGGTTGGCCTTAACTTCCCATTTATTTATGAAGGTCTGGTATAAAGCAGGAAGGTCTTGGATACTATTAGGAGGTAGGCCCTTAAACCATTTCTTCACATCACCTCCTAAAATTTGGGCAAAGATTCTCATTTTGACTGTCTCATCATCTATCTCCATGTAGTCAAAGGAATCCTCCATCCTATCTACATGGTGTTGAGTTGTAGTGGACTCCTTTGCAGTGAAATGTAGGATATTTGATTGGTAATCATTGGGTAAGGGCACTAGAGGCTGGGGTAACACCAGAGGTGCATACCAGGCTGTCATGATGATGTTCTGAGGAGGTAAGAGCAGCAGGTATGTAAATGACAGGAATACCTAGACCAACAACAGCCTGTTGAGCTGATTTAGGATGACTGAGTCCCAAGTTTTAAATGAAGTGAATATCAAGAGGTGTAGATGGAGGGGTCTCTCTATCCCTAATTTTTTTACCACTTTGAGGTGGTGAACCAGGAAGCTCAAGGTCTGGCTGGTCTAGAGCATTGAATGACCTAGTTCTAGGTAAACTGTTTTGAGAGTCTAGGTCAAAAAGTGGGTCTGATAGAGTTGTAAAGTCTTCCGGTGCAGAGTTATCTCTATGGACATGACTAGAAATAGTTGGTATTTTAGGTGTAGGAGATTTCTTGAGGATGCTCTCAGGGTTGTCAACTATTTTAGGTGGGTTTGGGTTAGGATAAGCTCTTGTGTGAATGGTTCTTGAAGCCATAATGTTGTTTTCCAACAAAGCAGCTTAACCCTACTTGTTACTTCTGTTATGGTTGATGTTGTTGTGGACTCTGGTCTCCCAATGGATTCTTCTAATAATTTAGGTGTTGTGTAGTCGCCAGGTGAAGGATTTAATATTTTACCGTCCACCGCAGTGATTTACTACCAAACCTAGGTTGACTGGTCTCTTGTTCCCTAGTGGAGTCGCCATTATGTTGGGGTTCCCATGTTTTGGCAAGTTTGGCAATACCAAAAGATGAGACAACATCAGAACCAATTTCAGACCTCAGGATCTAGCCCTCCTGGGTCCAGAGATGGATCTCTCTATAAAGGCAAAGGTATGTGGCTTGAAGTTCAAATTTTAAGATTTTAGGCTAGTTATAGGAGCGGGGTTGTTTGTTTAATTTGTTTGTTTGTTTGGTTGTTGGAAATCAGGAAGGAAGGTTTCAATATAAGAAAAGGATGAGCAAAGAGGATTTTAGGCAAAGGAGATAATTCAGAGAACACTCGAGACCATTGGGCAATGGAGTCGGGAAAGGGTTTACTTGCTATTCAATATGCAGGCTTTCAATTGGCCTAGTCATCTAAAACATAGGATCTTATAGATGATAGTGTGGTATGAAATGGTAGAAAGAAGGTGAAAGGCAAGGAAACCTCCAAGGTGACCTTTCAGGAATAAGATCCAGGGACAGGGCATGCCATTGGACGACTTGTGATCCAAAACCAAAAGGTTAACTCTTCAGACAAGGAAACATTAAAGATTTAGACACAATAGGTGAAAACTTGAGATCAGAGAGAGACTTTTAACTCTCAATGCTTTGGCATCCAACTTAAGGGAACTTAGAAAGGTTCAACCGATTGAAAAGGACCCTAGTGAGACAAAGACAAAGTTTTAAACTCCCAATATCCCAATTCATTCAATTAAAGCCTAACAAGAACATCTAAGGACCGATTCATTAATTCATACATCGGCTAGCAATAAATATTAGCCACTACACTGGTTAAATTAACTTGAATCAGTGCTTAGATAACACATACAGCAGAAAACATCGAAGGTAGGGAGAGCAGAAACATAGGGTACCATGCAAGGGTAAATCCTATGCCAGATTTATGATGCATACCAGAAGAAATGAACTGTGATGAATTACAAAGGAAAACAAAGACAGAGATAGAAAAACATCACCGCTGCTTTAAATCAGGATCCTAAGAGATGTGCTTGTCATATTAAAGAGCAACACCAGTCATATACAACATTGCCAACAACTTGATATTCAGTCTGAAAACATCTTCGTCACCCTATCTTACAACTTTACATAGAGAACTATATCTCAAGAGAAACGGCTTGCAATTCACAAATATCTAATCAGCAACCTTTAAAATGTTTTCTCATGAGTTTTTATATCCGAACGAGAGGCAGAGGAGGTAGATGAAACACTAAATGAAACATTAAACAGAGTAGGAAGATGGGCTTGAGGCCCATTCTATTTTAATGTTTATGCATTAATCTTCGGTACTCTTAGGGTGAAAGAGTGGTCTTCGACACGCTGAAATTTACTCCAGGTATGTCTTTGACGTACTTCTCAGCTATAGTACTCTGCAGTACTCTAGTGGATAAACAAAAATAGATAAATGACTTCAAGTCTGCCATACTGTGTAACAAAGTCTTCTGTCTAGTATCAGGACTGTTGTCAGGGCGGAGATCTTCTCAGGAACACGGTATAGAATGAAAGCAGTATGGGCACTTCATCCTTTCACGGGAAAGAACATTTCGCTGATGGTGAAATTGATGTATTGTTTTCTGTGCATTGGGCCTTATTAGGCCTTCCGTGTGATTCATGAGGTCTTCAATCTGGTATTTTTCCTTTGAAACACTGAATTAAGGTTTAACATCTTCAATAACGTGCATTAGAACTCCTTAACTCTGTGCTGATACTCTTTGCCGCTTCATGACTGTCTCTGTCAGTGAAATGTGAGCTTTAGTGGCACTGGAGAGGTTTTGCAGAGTTTAACTCTGTCTTTTAATGAAAATTTACGCTCTAAGCATCTCCTCAGGCTTTTTCTGTAATATCAGGCTCTGAACCCAGCTTTCTCTGTGATCTGTCCCACTATAATAGTGATTGCGAACCATGGCGGTTTCCTCCGCTTGTAACCCTGCAAAAATCACACGAACACATTAATAAACCTGTGCATGGGGTCGGATGTTGTGGAGGACTGTGAGAATGGTAGTGCAGCATGGTGAAAACGGTGGACTCGAATGGAAAATGGTGGAATAATGCAGGATAATGGTGAAAAATGCAGCGAAACAGTGGGAGAAATGGTCTGGTGAAATTCTGGTGGAGGAATGAATGTGGAACGTCTGATCATATCTGGGGGGAATGATCAACGGTGGAGATTGACTAATGAAATGACTTTGGATAGTCGAGCGAAATGCATAAAATTTAATGTAAAACATTAAACCTTTAATGTAAATCGCGAAAGTTTGGACTTCGGCGAAATACAAAGAAATAAATGGAAATGCAATTGAATTGGTCGTGAATGGTGGGACCCGGCATGGGCGGAGGGCAATTCGTTCATGACCGTTGGATCTCAGGAAGAGATCAACGGCTGTGATCACGTCGGAGGATTGCAATCGAGAAGGGCGGAGGGTGACATCACTTACGATTTACGATTGACGATCGGGCGACGAAGCGAGGGCTATTGGATTAAAGAGTGATCAACGGCAGACATGTAATCGGTGGGGTGAACGGGCGGCATAGCTTAAGAGTTACGACTACAATCGGCACTGGCTGTCAGATCTTAATAATATCGATGGTGGAGATCGCGGCGCGGGGCTACAGATCAAACCCCAATCGCATCGAGATTTTTTCGTATAACACAGAAATGCACTCACCGAAAGTTTGCAATTGCGATTAGCGCCCAGGCCTTAGCGCTTGGTCTTAGTGCTCGGGGCATGTGGGGAAGTGGTTAAGGGGCTGGGCTGAAAGGTGCTAGCCTATAATATGTTAGAAAAATGGGTTTTTTAGCTTGGAAACAGAGTTTTAAGGCTAACATTAGGCTTTCGGTAGAGGTAAAAGAGGGATTTAAAATCAAATGAAGGAATTTCACTTGGTTTTAAGGATGAAATGGATGGGTTATGGGATTTTGGAGGGATTTTGGGAATCAAAGGGGAAATTTTAAGAGTGGGAAAAAGGTTAATAATGGGGAAATTTGCAGAGGTACAAGGGCAAATGGGGGACTTTCTGAGCACAATTTTCCACAGGCAGTGAGGTTTAGCGAGTGGGAACAATAGTGAGGATATTTTTAAAGACAATGAACACACAGGGGCTTCAAGGATGATGTATTTTCGGAGGATATGCATTCCTTGAAGGCTCAAAAACAATTTAGCCACCTCTTTGCTTGACAAAAATTTCAAAGGTGGCTAACATAACCATTAATCAAAAATAGGTAGCTCGACTGAGTGCGAATTTACCTCGAAGAGATAGTTATTTTCTTGGTCGAGGTCGTCCCTTTTATTTTTGCTAAGGACAGAGTTGCTTCAATAGACTTCTATGCTTGCACCCATTTTTTCTTGCTCTTCGTCTTGGCAGGGCTCGGGGTCTCTGCTTTTCTTTTCTTGCTTGCACTCTTTCCAGCCGACTTCCCTGCACTTCTTCCCCGAAATTATTTCAAGAATGCCCTCCAGGTAATTTCCTTAGCCTCTAGTTCTTTCTTAACCAAGATTGGAATGAGCCTATGATGGTACAGTTTGAATGCAACCTGGATCTCATCCCCTTTTTGCATTCCTTTCGCCATTTTCTCTAAAATTTAGAGTAGGTAATAAGGGAAATTGATACGTTTCCCTGATTAAAAATGCAACAATAACCGGATATGGTACACAAATGTTAATGAATAACATCCCTCATAGGTCAGAAACTTTTGTAATATATACAGGAGGTCTTGCCATTTTCCAATCATGGCGCTACATGGAAGCCATTTCTTCCAGCTAACTTTGAGCTTCCAGTCGACCAAAAATCGGCGCCATATTTTATTTTCGATCCTCTCCTTTTTGAACCATTGTTCCCATGCGGTTGACAAGCTTGTAGCTCGCGCTATATATTATTCTGTGACCTTGAACTCTAATGAGCCTACCCTAGCTCAGCCTCCCTCAAATTTCATTGCAAATTCCAAAGCCATGGCCATATCGAACCCATCGAATTTATGCAAAAAATGGGATAAATCCTTATTATTGCAATAGTGCAAGACTATTTTGATATTTTGCATTCTGTTCTATCTCATTCATGAATGATGGTTCATTTCTCACAGGTGCCATATTTTTTTGAATCCACTTCAATTCTCTATCATGACCTTCGGAAAATTTCACACTGAGGAATGCTAAAGGGCTGCCGAAAATTTTATGACAAAGATCCATCCATCCACTCTCTTTTTGGTCCCATCCATCCAATCACGTTCAATCATTAAAATCATCCCTTCGAGTGGATGCACACATGTATCAATCCACTATAGGCAGGTAATGATGATTGGAGGAGGCAGAACTCGTTACGATGGCAGTGTAACGGTCATGGATGATTGGATCATGAGGTAAGGCTATCATGAAAAAGTGATGGAGGACCTTTCTGAAAGGAGGTAAGTGTGGGGTTTCGGGTAAATCTGTACTATCCCACATTTTGCCTCATAATTTACATAAGATTTAATTTAGTACTCATTAAAAATATTAGACCTCAGAGCCTAAAATATATTGCACTTAAATAATTTCTCTCTAAGTCAGTAAATGATAAAGCAAAGTGTTAACCAAAATTTAAATAATTTAATGCTATGATCTATCACCGTGGTATTCATTCATCTATAGAAATGAAAGTTAAATTTCAAATAATCATTTTGCATCAAGCACTCCTGAATTGTGTTAAACATTTCTACACTGTGTTTTCATAATCAGGCACGTGCTTACACTTGTTAGGCCAAGAGGTAACTCTGCAAAACTGAATACGAATTAGATGGAGATTATGTGTGCACTTATACATGGAGGTGAGGCTATTGGGATTCACTTCCCAATGTCTCTTGGCCTTCCTTATTTACTAAATTACAATAATTTTCAATCTCACCCAATCCCTTAGGATTAGGTGTCAACATTCCCCCCTTTAATCTGAAGGGATGTTGGTGAGTCCAAGCATTGTTCTGAAATTTTCAAACTTTTCTCTTCCAAGCGCTTTGGTGAAGATGTATGTAGTCTGCTCATTTGTGGAACAATGACGTAGATGGATGGTTTTGGCCTCAACATGATGTCGAATCAGATGGTATTTTGTATTTATGTGCTTTGTTCGATCATGTAACTTCGTGTTCTTGGCCAACTTTATTGCAAAAGTGTTGTCGATCATGAGTGGTGTCGAATGCATTTGTTTCATCTGAAAATATTCTAGGATTTTCCTGAGCCACACAATTTCCTTTGATGCTTCAGCTACTGCCACATATTCTGCCTTGGTTGTGGAATGTACTAGAACTAACTATTTATGTGATATCCACGAGACAAATTTTGATCTAAGACTCATGGTATAACTTGAAGTAGACACCCCAGTTTCTTTGTCCCCATCAAAGTCTGAATCAGAGTATCCAATCAAGCTGAAATCGCCTACCTGTGCATATTTGAGTCCAAAGTCTTGAGTCCCCTTCAAGTACTTTAGAACTCTTTTTGCAGCAGACCAATGTCCTTCACAAGGTTTTTACATAAACCTGGAGAGGATTCCAACAACAAATGAGATGTCTAGTCTAGTGGTAGTCAGGTAGATAAGACTTCCTACAAGTTGTCTATACTTTGTTGCATCCTTGAATTCCTTCCCTTCAATGGATGTGAGCTTCAAGTTTTGTTCCATTGGAGTGTGTTAGCCCCCTATGAATTTTTTGACAAGCAAACAGGGGGCTAAAATGTTTTTTGAGCCTTCAAGGAATGCATTCCCTCTGAAAACACATCATCCTTGAAGCCTCCTTGTGCCTTTGTCCTTTGATAAATCCTCACTATTGTTTCCATTATAAAGCCTCTCTGTTTCTGTGAAGAAAATGCCCAAAAGGCCTCCATTTCCCTTATTTCATCCCCATTAAGCCTCTGTTTTTATCACCATTTTCCCCCTCTGCAAATGCCTCCAATTTCCCCACTTACCCTTCAAATCATCCTAAATCCCCTTTTAAACCTTTCAAATACCCTTTGTTTGGTTTAATATCCCCTTATTCTCCCTATCGAATCCCTCTTTTGGCCTTAAAAAGCATTAAAATTAGGCCAAAATCACTCATTTTACATATGAGGCTTAAGCCCCTTTCGACCAGCCCCCTTAACCACTTCCCCACATGACTCGCGCCCAGACCAGGGGCTAAAGGCCTGGGCATTAATCGCAATCGGGACATTCGGGGAGCGCATTTTCTTTGTTATATTTGATTTTCCCCAATGCGAGGTCTTTTACTCTACAGACCGTGGGCGTGTCCTCAACCATTGATCCTTCAAAGATCGGACGGTCAGCGCTTGTATCCCATCGCGCATATCGTTCTCCCCGTTCACCCCTCCGATTACATGAGAGCCATCAATATGTCTCCAGATTGGACAGTGGTCGCTGAATCGCACCATCGTAATTTCCCAGTCCCATATTGTTGCTCCTCCCGATTGGCGTGCCCCGATTGGATCCTAGCCGTCCATCCCGCTTGATCCAACAATCCATATTCCTCCTCACTCCACCCCTGTGTCCCTGATTGGTCATCCCTGACCCAATCGCAACCGTTGATCTCCTCAAATCTAACGGTCGTCATTCATCCTGCCCATTATATTGACCCTCTGCCTTCGCGTTCCGTCTAAAGATCTTGACCGTCCATCCTATAGATCTGACGGCCAGGATCAAACCCGCCATTGACTGTTCACCGTTTAACTGACCACACATCTCCTCTCATCGTGCTCCATCCTCATTCGTCCAATATTTCCACTCCAGATCCAACAACTGAGATCCATATCGGGTGATTTTAACTTTCGAGCTTTAACGCCCAAGATTTACGCGATATAAGTGGTTTTAAAGGGCCACGTGTCACGCAACGACGTATATCCCATTTTTTCGGGCGGATTTCAAAATCGTTTTTCCACAGCGTGATACCAACCATTTTCCATATTAAAACCACATTCCTCTCCTCGCCCCCAAAACCTCCATATTCAATCACAACCGTCCGTTGAGCCAGATCAACGGTCCATATCTCATCTCGCATTTCCATCATATTTATTCATCAGATTTCCCTATTAACCCCATTGGATGATCCCAACCATCGATCTCCTCCTTAGATCCGACGTTTCACAGAAAATCGCCTGAACCTTAAGACTTTGGGTTTACACTAAATATTATTTCTTCCACCCGTTTCAATCCTAACCCCTCCATTCATCGACCCTAGCCGTCGATCACCGTTTCAGCATATGATCGGACGGTCTGTGACCCTTATCATACCATATTTTCATCAGCTCATTATTTTCACCATCTGCAGTGTTTTTCACCATTTCCTCCACTACAGCCATTGTTTCTGTTAGCGCTCAAATCTACCTTAGGCTGAAATAAGGTAAAACTCAAGGCTACATCAAACCACGCTCAGCCTCGTAGCTAGCCCTACGAGGACAGGAGAGGGCTCTCTCCGGGTCTATCTCGATAAATTGAGCAATAGGGTGCGAGATGACTTATAATTGGTACTGATATTTGGCTAGTAAAGAGATAGGAAAGTTTGATTTCTTCCCACATGCTTACTGATGCGCAAGAAAATGAAAGAATCGAAAGGCAACTCCCATGGAAATTTGAACTCGAGCTGACTGCTGATAAACTTGCAAAGCATGAATTGACTAGAGAACTTCAAGAATACTGCAAAAGGATCTTCATACACATAGCTACTGATTTCCATTAACACATCACTGCTCTGATCCATATAATCTCCATACCTTAATCTTAGAATTTTTCTCACCTCTATGTTGTCTTTCTTTGGTGATTGCAGCAAGCTGCCAAAAGGATCCTGAATTTTGTGAATAACCAAACACTGTTGTTGATTACAAACAGAACAAAAGTCTCCTCCATCAATCTCCTCATATGAAAAATCTGTTGAACAATACAATGAAATTGACTTTTGAACAAGATTATTATCAACATTCTTTTCAGGCACATGGTTAGCCAATGGAGAAGAATTTTTACAGCAAACCTCATCCAGCACACGAGCAATGGGATCATCAAAAACTTGAGAAGAGTGCTGCAATGTATCCATTGAAACTGTATGACCTCCTTCTAGCTGTTCATCTTTTCCTTGAGATATATTACGAAGATTCTGCCTTATAAACTGAAATGCTTCGAAACAAAAGGGTATAGAATTTTCCTGCATCATCAAATCATGTATTTCATCTTCCACACCTTCATCTGTAATCTGACCTTCAATTTCATTTGATGGCTGCAAATCTGATGCTACAAGCTGCTCATCTGAAGATTTACTATGCAATTTGTTCTTCAAAAACTGAAATGATTCAAAACAAAATGGTACGAAGTCACCTTGTATCATTTGATCATATGTGCCAGCTTCCATGTCCTCATCAGCAACTTGAAAATCAATGGCACTCGGAGATTGCAAATCTGAATATGAGAAATCTTGAACAAGGTTTTCATTACCCTCAAGATGGTCCAGATCAAGGCTTGTTGGCAGTTGATTTCTGATTGCATGGTAGTTGTCTCTGATGAACTGAAATGAATCAAAACAAAAAGGCAAATATCCTTCACTTACTTCAAAATTTGCTGCACTTTCCTCATCATTGTCATAGCTGATATGCATCGATTGATCACTGTACTCGAGCTGCTGAAAGTGAACTTCCTCCTCGCACAAATTAGCTGTTGATTTGTCTACAAGATTAGCTTCTGTTTGGAGAACATAATCATCATCATACTGATCAAACTGAGGCAATTCATCAGTATAAAACACATCATCAAACATACACATCATATCAACAGCTCTCTCTTCTTCACAATGATCTATAAAACAATCACTATGACAACTAGGATCAGAAACAAAATGTTTTGGGTCAGCCGCTTGTTCTTGAATGTCATTTTCATTTTTTGCAGTCATTTTCCGCACCATCTCTTCTACTGCATTTACGAAAATATCAAGCTTTTCCTCTGAAGGTGTCAGCTGCTCTGAAACATTCTTCTTTTCTTCTTCCTTCAACCTTGACCTCAAGATCAGCAAATGAGCCTCTACATTTACTACCTTGTTCTGCATCTCGTGAAGTGTTGCAACATTCTTTTCTCTCAGCTGAAACTCCATTTCCGGATCAAAGGCACCCGGGTAGTGCAAGAGAGCAAATCTAGGAGAAGGTCTTATATCAACTGGCATCAAATAATAAACTTGGTTAAATCTAGCAGAAAATTGTTGTACTGTCTCCCCTGGCAATCTTTTCAGCTGGTTATACTCCTCTATAATCAACAAAAAGTTCTGTCCGATCATCCACCTGTCAAGGAAAACTTTGACAAACTGCTGGAAATCTGTGATGCTCGCATCAGGCAAGGCTTTGAACCAACTCTTCACTTGGCCTTGCAAAGAAAGAGCAAAAAGCCTAATACTAACATCCTCTTCATCAACTTCAAAAAGGTCTAGAAAAGTCTCAACATTTTGCACATGTTGCTCAGCGTTGACATTGTTACATTCACCGTCAAATCTTGGTAGATATAGGTCATAATTTGTAGGAAAAGCATGAAGAACAGAAGGTAAAACAAGAGGTTTGTACCGATCTGGAATTTTACAAGGTGTAGGGGCATGTACAAGAGCTGTGGGATCAGTTTTGTTTTCTTTAGGCTCATCACTCTGAAGAGAGTCATCATAATATGTGGGAAAAGTAAGGAGACCAGGATCAAAGGGAAACTCAGTATTTACACTTTTTGAATAGGTCGAGTGAAGATTTTGATCACCTTTCTCATACAACAAATTCTGAAAAACCTTCAAGATAGCTTCAAGAACAGCAAAGAAATAGTTTACAAGAAAGAAGATTAGATCATGAATACCATTCCACTTTAGATACCTGAACTTTGTGTAAGTCCTTCCATTTTCTCAGAGAAAAAGTCAGTCCTCCAGTGGAGTCTCTACTTTGAATTGGATTCACCAGGTGAATGATTTCAGCCTTCTTATGTCTGATCGTTGTCCACCATCAACCATCAGATCTGAACTCGATACATGTACTGGGGGAATTTGCAAATCAAGGGACACATTCACAAGCTAAACTGGAGATCGACTGAAGCAGCTTTTATCTACTATGCACTCGCAGAGCAAGAGCAGTTCGAAGGCTACCTGGCGTGACTTCAGACTCCGTCTATAGCAACTGACAGTAATAAAAAAACCATTTTCTTCCCCAGTATGGTCGCCACTATGTTAGCGCTCAAATCTACCTTAGGCTGAAATAAGGTAAAACTCAAGGCTACATCAAACCACGCTCAGCCTCGTAGCTAGCCCTACGAGGACAGGAGAGGGCTCTCTCCGGGTCTATCTCGGCAAAGGATCTTCAAAGGGGCTGAGATGACTTATAATGAAAAATGAATACCGATTTTAGGCTAGTAAAGAGATAGGAAAGTTTGATTTTGATTTTTTGGGTTTTTGTTGGAGAAATGGGAAAAAACAATTTTTGGGTCCGGGGATAAGGCCAGATCTTTGCAGAATTCGAGTTGAAGCGAGGTAGGCAATAGTCTTGATGCTTTTTTATTAGGTGTATGGATGGATCAGAATGAAAAGGAGCTGAAGAGGGAAAGGGAGAACATGGATCCTCTCCAAACAGGCGAAAACATGTAAAACTAAACAAATTCAAAGGCAGAGCACTGAAATCAATGGATTCAACCTCGTTTACTCATTCATTTAGTTTCAGAAGCATAAGAAGGGAATGGAATACATTAAACATGAAATAACTTACAATAAACTGAGAGAAAACACCATCAAGAACTGAAAGCCACAAGAATCCCAACAGGTGTCGCAAAACCTCTGATCTTTCCTTAGCCAAAAGATGAAAAATATGTACAATAGTGTGCCAAAGTTTTCCCAAGAGTCCAACCTATCCAACCTCTGAAAATGATTGAGAAATTACATCATATAGACCATCCTAACCCCTTTCCATGCCTCTAGGGGTCGAATTCCTCCTTCTAGGAGCAGTTTCAACTAATTCTAAACAAGGAGCTAGAATCTAGGCAGCCAAACAACTTGCCTCTAAAAGGAAGGAAACTGATTCTTTGACTTGATTTTCACTTTTTTAGGAGTGAATCATCTAGAATAGGTAAAATTGAATCAAAGTTACATGCCAACCACCAAATTACATCAAGATAACTCAAAAATTACATCCACAAGCAAAACTGGTCCAACAGGCCGAAATTCTGAGCTGGAAGGTGAAAAATTGACCAAAAATCTGTATGAGTAGTGCGCCTTTCAGCCTGCTTTTGGGGCACTTTACGGCATAAAAATCAAGCTCATGATAGCTTTTTGGAAAGCCCTGGATGTCTGCTATCCAGCCCAAGTTGAATTTCCCAATTTGGAGCTCATTTTCCCCTCCAAAAATTCATCCTCCCACAAGTACTTCCTGCTGCTGAAAAAGGTGGCAGAATGGTGATTTTCATGGTGTTTTGGCCCCTTTGATCATCCAGAATTTGGTGAAATTCTTTGGTCTTATTGGAGCATGCATAAATTTCCATGAAAAATCCAAAAATATAAATTTTTCCTCCAGCAAGTGTCCCAATCATAAGCGAGCGCGTCGACGCACTACTCGTATGGCTGAAAAATTTGTTTTGAGACCAAAATTTTTCAAAATGACAAAAATTTCTCCAAATTTGCTCAAATTTGGAGCGAAGACCCTCCATCATGTATCATGCCCAGCCAATAAAGCCTCGGCCAAAATCCGGAGTGGATCATGTGTTTCACGACGTTTCAGTATCCTCCTGGTGCATGCAGTTTCAGTAGTGAAAACACTGTCTCTGTTGTGATGTGTCAGTCTCTGTCATGGTGTCACAATGTGTATGAAAAGTATGTTGCAGACAAATGAAGTGATTTGGCACAAATTTTGGTGATGGAATGAAGTTTTCTGACCTCTGGGCTCTACGTGTAGCGCGTCAGCCCAACGCGTAGCGCGCCAGCCCAACGCGTAGCGCGCTGATCCAACACACGATTTGGCTTCAAAGCTCATTTTTTCACTTCCTTGATGTTTCTTGGCCTTTTCTGATGTTAAAACATGGAAAAACCAAGCAAATTTGATATTGAAGAGAAATGGCAAAAAATTTTGTGTTCTCGCCCAATGAGTAGCGCGCACTTTTCTATGCGTAGCGCGCTACATAGTGCATTTTTCAGGAGGATTTTGGAGGCCTTCCCGGTGTCAAAATTAGGCATGTGATAGCTCGTTGGAAATATATTGGAGTCTACTTTCCATCCCAAGTGGAATTGTTCAATTTGGAGTTCATTTACCCTGTAAAAAATCAAATCTCCCAACACTACTTCCTGCAGGTGCATCAATTCTCCTGAGGCAACGGTATTCTTGACATTTCTCCAAAAAAATTATACCTGTGTAAAAAGTGAAGGAGGTTTTTCTTCCTTGGAATGTTTTGTACAAAAACCTCTCTCATTGTTTCAAAATTCATCTTTTATTTCTCTGAAACATCATTTGAGTGAAACTTATCCCGATGTGTGAAACAAGGGATTTTGTCGAAATGAAGCGAAATGAAGGGGATAAGGGGAATCTAAATTCTTGGGGAAATTTTGGGAAGTAGGGGGGGATGTTAGGAAGCAGGGGAAAGTGGAATCTCAGAGATTGAGTGAGGGGAAGGGGTCCAAAAGGGCAAAACACAGGCCTAGCCTAGAAAATTGCCAAGTTGTGGCAAGAAACTAGGGTTTGTGGAAAAATGAGGAATTTGGGGGATCTCAGGGATGGGAAGTGTTTAATAAGGTATATTAAGGATAGGGGAAGGTGTGTGAACATCAGGATACAATTTTTTTCGATGATTTGACCATCCAAGAGAAATTACCTCCAAAACCCTAGGAGAGGGAAATGGACCTTACCTAGGCACAACTCAAGCATGAACAAGCTGTAAAATGACCCAATGGAACTTGAAATGATGATGAAAACCCTCTGAATGATGGTACACTCAGCTGAATGATGACATGGACCGACATTTGGACAACTTTGAAAAGAGTGAAAACAAACCCTAGACCTAATGCCTAGTGAGAAAATTTTGCTTGAAGGCTCACTGAAATGACAAAATTTGACCTTGACACTTTAAGATCACTTTGTAAGAGCATGTTTGATCACTGAAGGAAGGCTGCAAAGGCTGACACTAACAGTTTCCACAGTTGCTCCACCATTCCTCCAGGCCTCCACAACAAACCTTCCACCACTCCCCTGGATTTTTTATAAAGAGTTTATTGCATTGTGCAGGCTATATGGAGTGGTAATTTCACTCTATCTCCACAGTCACAGTTACTGTGATTCAGAAAGCAGAGAAGCCATTACAGTAGCAGCCAAGTGAACAGTAGAGACGAATTAGATAATTTAAGCCCGTAATTGAGGATTTAATGCTTTAATCCGTGTTCGAAGGTAGAAGACGCAGTTTGAAGACCAATGCACATGAAACAAGCCATATCTGTGTTTGTGTCAGCAGAACATATTTTTTCAGAGAGTATACTTTCCTACATAAGTCTCCATGCCTCCTCGAGCTCCTAAAATCCATTTCACTAACATAGGCTTCTAAACTGTCAGGACAGCAGTAATGGAAGCATGGGGAGACCTGCAGACCTGCCATCCATGTCATTTATTCTAGAAGGATACCACAGAGTACCAGACAGCCAGAGGACTCCAAAGAAAAACTTGAGGTCAAATATCGACCTGACAGAGACTCTGACCTAGACTACAGAGTACAGTGCAGAGCTATTAAGCAGAGTGGGCATGGACACTTCCTCCACTCTGTCTTAATGAATCAATATAATGTACCTCATCTACTCCTGCTATCCAATCTCATATAAGAACCCCTGAAGAACATATTGTAAAGGTTGTTGTTGTTGTAGTTGCTGTTAGAGGGATTTCATTTAGCTGTTAAATATTTTTGGGGATAGTAGTCAAGTAGTTTGTAATTTAGTAGGCTGGGAGGAGAAGTCTGGACTGTAATCAGCTATTGAGCTCAGTGTATGTGACTGGTTTTGCACATCGATTAACCAAGAAAATTTCAGAGGATCCTGGTCTATATTATGAGTGATGTTTCTCTTATTGCATTATCTATTTACATTATTCATGTTGTCCATTTATTCTCCGATAAGAATCAGTAAATCAGGCTTAAGATATACCCCTGCATGGTACCTTAATGCCCTCTGCTCTTCTTATCCTTGATTTTGTTTCTACTGATAGTGAATCTAAGAGAAAATTCATGCAATTTAACCAGTTAAAGATTTTGGTCCTGCCCATTCTTGCTGATGTGTGAATTCGGGGTTTGCTACTTAGTTGTTCTTGTTAGGTTTGAGCTGGAAGAATATGCATACCAGGGATTTAGGGTGAGCCCTGTCCACTGGGGTCCTTTTCCAATAGATTGGCCTTTCAAAGATCCCTTGAGCTGGTGTCAAAGCATTGAAGGTTCAAAGTCCTTCTCTGATCTTAGGCCTAGTTCTGTGTCTAATTTTAACTCTTCTTTTCCTTGAGATTTTTATGAAGCAGATCTAGAGTTATATGACCTCTGGTCTGATCTTAAGCTACCCTTTGTATCTCACCTTTCACTCTTTATTGTTCCATTTCACCATCTATCTATAAGATCCTTTAGTATAGATTACTTGCCCTTTGGAAAGGCTTGGCTAGTTGTTTTGCAAGTAATTTCCTTTCATGACTCCATAGCCCAATGGATGGCACGTTCTTAACCTATCTTCTTTTACCGAAACGTCCTACTGTTGTGTTCCTTTCATTCCATAACCTTCTCATTTTATGATCTCTGACCAACCCAACAACCAACCAAATAATTTAAACCCCCCTCGTGCTTCATACCTAGCATAATACCTCATTTTAAGCTTTCAAAGATATATCATTCTTTGCCTTCATTAGAGAGATCCCTCTCCGAGTCCAGGAGGGCTAGATCCTAGGGCCCCAAAGTGGTTTTGATGTTGTCCAGTATTTTGGTCTTGCCAATTTGGCCAAAAACACTGGAACCCCAACAGAGTGGTTAACAGATTGCATTCATCCATGCCAAACTTTTTCAAAAGATATCCAATGTACTTCTTTTGAGAAAGAAATATAAATTTAGGATGTTGAGTTACTTCAATACCCTGATAGTAATGAACATAACCCAAATCAGTCATTTCAAAACCTTTCTTCAATTCTTTCTTTATGGATGCAATATAACTCTCATTGTTCCATGTTATCAAAAGATCATCTACATACACCACAAGATATACAACTATTTTTCCAACTTTCTTAACAAACAAAGTTGCATCATCAAGATCAAAATGTTTGAAGTGAATTTTCAGAAGATGCTCAGTTAATTTCTCATACCAGGCTCACGGTGCTTGCTTGAGGCCATACAAGGATTTTATAAGCTTGCATACTTTGTGTTCTTGGCCCTTCACAACAAATTATTTTGGCTGGGACATAAAAAAATTATCCTTTAGATATCCATTCAAAAAGGAATTTTTTACATCCATCTAATGGACTTTCCATCCCTTCTAAGCTGTTAGGGAAAAGAGTGTCTGGATGGTGGCCCATTTTGTTGTGGGAGAAAATTTTTCTTCATAATCGACCCCTTCTTTCTGTGAAAAACCTTTTGCCACAAGCCTGGCTTTGTGTTTTTCAAGTGAGCCATCTGCTTTGTACTTATTCTTGTAGACCCGCTTACAGCCAATTGGTTTGGTTCCCAAAGGGGGATCAACCAGCTTCCAAGTGCCATTCTTTATCAAGGCATCATACTCCTTTTGCATCACTTCATTCCATTCATCATGAGAAGCAGCTTCTTTGAAGGAAGTTGGTTCATGATCTGTAGACAAACTCAATTCATAGTTATAAGCAATATACATATCAACAGGTGAATCAGAATTGTCTACATCACCTTCGTTTTTTTTAGTGGAACTTCTTGTTCCTGTCTTTCCAACCTCATCGGGACGAACGTTTTCTAGTGTCTTTGTCAGCCATTTGGGGGGACCTTTCTGAGATGGCCCAGGCTGCTCATTTGACTGAGTTGGAATTGAATCAAGATTCAATCTCTCAATTCTGTCAATCACATTGTTCAAGGTGTCATCCGTGGTGGTTCTTCACGTGGGGGAGAGAGTGCTTCGGAAAATGATTCCACAGATTGATTCAGTATAGGAATTCCCCCTTCAAGATGTGGTATCTAATTATCAAATTCTTGAAAATACTTTGCATGTGTGAATCTATCCAGGTGATCAAGTTGTCGCTTAACAACATTGTCAGTTTTGGAAGATTCAAGGAATATGACATCTCTTGCTATTAAAAACTTCTTATTGACTTCATCATAGAGATAGTATCCTTTGGAGGTATTGGAATACCCAAAGAAGATACGTTTTTTACTTCTAGCACCAAGTTTATTCCTTTGTACCGTGGGTATCAAAGAATAACAGGTGGAACCAAAGACCCTGAAATGCTTTACCGAAGGAATGTGGCCATGCCACATTTCATAAGGAGTTTTGTTTCTAATTGAATATGAAGAACACCTATTATTTATGTATACAACACATAGAACTTCATCGGCCCAAAACATCAATTTTACATTCTTAAAAAACATCATGGAGCGAACCATATTTAAAATTGTCCTAATCATTCTTTCAGCTACACCATTCTGTTGGGGATTATAGGGCACAGTTGTTTGTTGTTTCATCCCATGTTGAAAAAGATAATTTTCAAATTCTTTTGAAGTGTATTATTTTCCATTATCAGTACGCAAAGAGCCAATATGATTTTGTGCATCATTTTCAATCCATGCATGAAAATTCTTGAATTTTTGAAAAGCATCAGATTTGTTCTTCAATAAGTAAACCCAACACATTCTGGTGTAATCATCAATAAATGTCATCATATATTTATTTCCATTTGTAGAAGAAATAGGCATATGGCCACATAAATCTGAATGAATAAGCTCAATTTTTCTATGTGCTCTGGAATGTGAATCACGAAATGGTTGTTGCTATGCTTTCCTAGAATACAATCATCACATTGCTTAAGTTTCGTAGGAATTGTAGACAGTCCATTAACACCATTTTTCTTCAACAATTGAAGGTTTTCATAGTTTAATTTTCCAAATCTAACATGCCATAAAAGACTTGATGGGAATGTACCTTTATCATGTTGTGAACTGAATGCAAAGTTTTGTTCATGAGAAGAGGAACCTTGCAGCTTCAAGAGTATTCCTTCTTTTATTCCCTCCATGACAAGTGAACGATCTAATGCTTTTATGACCTCAACCTTGCCATCAAACATGTGAATGGAGTGTCCTTGTTGGCGGATGTGGACCAAGGACAGCAAGTTTCTCCTCAACTCAGGGAGGTACAGAACCTCATGTAGAAGATGATCTGGAAGACCAAGCAACTTAAGCCTGATTGTGCCAAGCCCTAATGGCTTGAGTTTGGATTTATCTACGAAGTATATTGCTCCATAAACTTTGTCATTAAATTCTTCAAAAAAATATTTTCTACATGCCATATGACATGTTGCTCCTGAATCTAGAAACCAATCATTTCTCGAAGAAGTAAATGAAACATCAAACAAGTCTTAAATTACTCCACTGTTACAATGTGCTACAATGTAATGAGCGGATTTAGGTGCTTTACCTTTGTCTCTATCATGATTTTTACCTTTTTCTTGATTTATTTGCTGCTCAATTTTATCCCAAGGTAACTTACATGTATATGCATCATGCCAGTCTTTATTGCAGCGTATGCAATGAAGATCATATTTTTCAGTTTGAGTTTGTCTGCCCCCCCCTTCTTCTGAAATTTCTTCTTCCTCTTCCTCTTCGACCACGTCTTCCTCTAAAAGAATCTTGAGCATTACTCTTATCTCTATGTGCAAAGCATACAACCTCTTCAGAAGACAGAGGGGCTATCATCTTTCCAAAAGCCTTCTCTCTTTCTGCAAACTTTTTCTCAAGGGAATCAAAGGTTATTTTCATGAAGTTTCCACTTGCTTGCAATGACTCAAGATAATGTGAGTAATTGGGATACAATGCCTTAACATATGCTATGAGAGGTATATCAACTTCTACATTAGTGTTCTTAATTTCATGCATGATAGATCTTACTTCTGAAGCTAAATCAAGAGGGTCATCATTTTTCAATTCAAGACTAAACAGCTTAATCATTAATTGAACAATTTTAAGTTTTGAATGTGAGTCATAGAGTTATTTTAGCTTGCTAAAGGCTTCATAGGCATTCGAAAATAGTGTAATATGGTGACTCACCTCTTAATTTACGGAAGCTGCAATCAAGGCATAGGCCTTGCAGTTCTTATTTTCCCAAATGGCGATCTCCTTGTCTGAAGTGGGCTTTGATGGTGGAAGGTCTGCTTCTCCTTCATAAATTCCTCTCCACAACTCATTGAAAATGAGAGTGTTTTTTATTTTCCAAGACCATTCAGGATAGTTCTCCTTGCCGGAGAGAACAATTCCTACAATAGATATGAGAGAATGCATTCTTTCGAAGAAGAAGAAAAAAAAAACTTTGTTGTCGCGGTAAAAACTCAATTCTGGTTTCAATTCTGCACTTCAAAAAAAATCTGTAAAAAAAATTGGGAGAAAAAAAAATCAAATGTATTATCTAAGGGAGGGTTTATTTGGGGGAGGTATTAGTTGGGGGAGGGTGGAAGTGGGGAAGGTATTATCTGGGGGAGGGTGGAAGTGGGGAGGTATACTTACTTGGGGGAGGCAGGTCGAGTAGTAAATCAGCGACAGGGAGGGAGTACAAGATAACAACGGGAGAATCCAACAATGGTATGCGTGGGAGGGGAGTCCGCGGGGAGTAGGAGCAGAGGAGAGGTGAGGGGGAGGGGAGTATGTGGTGAGGAGGAAGGGGAGGAGTGGACGTGAGGAGTGTGAGGGGAGGGGAGGGTGAGGGAGGTAGGAGCCGAGGGGGAGGGGGGTCTGTGGTGAGGGGGAATGGGATAAGTAATGAGTGAGGGGAGGGGCGAGGGGGGTCTACGGAGGGGAGCGAAGGGAACCGCGGGGAATGAGAGGAGCAGGAAGCTGCGAGTGACAGCCGAGCAGGAGGCTGTGAGCGATAGCTGAACACGAGGTTGCGAGCGGCAGCCGAGCGTGAGGAGTCACAGGTGAGTGAGCACTGCGAGGAGCAGAGTGAGTCAATGTGAGGGAGGCAGCGTGGTGTTGAGGCCTGCAAATAATTTCCTGTAATAAAAATTGATATATGTTGTGGAGAATTTGTAGAATTGCAGAATTGCAAAAGGAGCAGTTCTACCAGGTGCTGGCAGAGAAGCAAAGAGGTAGGTCTTCCTAGAGGGAGTTACAAGGGCAGGGATGCCAGAAATATAGTTGGCTCTAATACCATGTCAAGCCAGGAGGTAAATCCACAAAATTGAATATGAATTAGATGGAGATTGTGTGTGTACTTATACATGGAGGTGAGGCTATTGGGATTCACTTCCCAATGTCTCTTGGCTTTCCTTATTTACTAAATTACAATAATATACAATCACACCCAATCCCTTAGGATTAGGTGTCAACTGCACTAATCGTGTTTACACTAATATTTCTTGCACTACAACGTGCTTTCACTGAACCTACCTGCATCGATCATGCACATTCCTACACCAGGAATTTATGTAGCATCGAAGAAAGAGGGGATACAAAAATTCTGATAGAACACAGTTCTTTGGCTGGACTAAATTTTTTTTCTTAAATATAAAAGAGAAGTTTTATTCGCCATTCTTTGGTTTTTCACGAGCATGCCTTCTGATCTGACTGCATCAGATCCTGCAATCAATCCATGAGGGAACAAAGAAGTGGGAAAAGGGGTAATTTTCAGAATGGGAAGGAATATTATAGCAAGGATTCCAATAATAATACTACCAAGGGGGTTAAATGAAAACGGGATGTGGAAAAAATTCAAGGGGAGAAGAGGGATTTTATGAAATCAGGTAGGGATAGGTTCTTAGAAGAAAGAGGAGGATAATTCATTATGGGGTTAAGAAAATAAAAATAGTGGGAATTATGAAACAAGAAATAGAAGAAGGGCATAATTTACCTTCAAGATATGCCTGCACTAGTGCCAGAAAAAGTAAATGCAATGAGAATTGAGCATTGTTTGGATAAAAAATTCCATGCTATCTATCCCAAACTTGGGTAAGGGCTTGATTACCATCTAAACTTGCTTCTTCTTGATGACAGTCAACATATCCAAAAAATCAACCAACATTTCCTTTTTATTGAAATTTTGATCTCCCTGTCAAAATTCTAGTTTTCAGGTCAATCCTTCTGCAATTATGCTGTTGCTGAACCAACATGTTCTGCTGAACAACATCCTTTGAAATTCATCTAACTCATTTAACTATAGAATAAATTGTTGTTTTTATTCACAAATATCTAACCCTAATTGGACTGTAGTCCTCAAATTTTTGATCTGGAACTCTATCGGCAGAAGGACTTGTTTCCCATATACCGGCTCATATGGTGTGTGTCCCATGTTGTTCCTCCAAGTGGTTCGATATGCCCACAAGGCTTCCGGTAGTTTTTTGTCCCAATCCTTTCTATGGATATTTATTGTCTTTGTGAGGATGGACTCAATCACCTTGTTTGTGGACTCCACCTGACCATTTGCTTGCAGGTGATATGGTGTGGATTTCTTGTGCCAGATTTTGTACTGCTCCATCACTCCCTATACCAGATTAGAAATAAATTGCAGACCATTGTTAGAAAAAATATCTATAGGCACACCAAATATAGTAAATATTTCAGTAAAGAGAAAATCAACAACAACTTTTTCAGTAGCAAAAGAAACAGCTTTAGCTTCTACCCATTTTGTAACGAAATCTGTACAAACCAAAATATGATTTTTTATTTAATGATGTTGGATTTATTGGTCTTGCAAAATAAATGGCCCATTTTTCAAAAGGCTCAATCATAACCTGAGAACATAAATTAATTTCATTTGTTTGATTAGTTTGGCCCACTCGCTGACAGCTATCACATCGCTTGACATATTGTTTGGCATCCTTAAACAAGGAGGGCAAAAAATAGCGAGCTTGTAAAACTTTATATGTAGTCTGCTTATCAGCGAAGTGACCTCCGCAAGGTTCGTCATGGGAATATCTTTAGATATCAAACACTTCTTCCTCTCTTACACATCTACGAATATTAAGATCTGGTCCGGTGTAAAAGAGGTCTCCTTGAACCCAAGAATATGCAGCACTTTTCTATATAATACTCCGCTTTTCAAGAGTGGATAAGTGAGGTGGTGTTTTTCCAGTGACCAATAGTTATCTATGTCAGCGAACCACAGGTATTCAGTCAACGCAGCAAAAATAAGTTCATCAAGAAAATCATCATCAACAGGAATTGCTTCACCAAGGTTAATTAATCTTGAAATAAAATCTGCTACCACATTAGATTTGCATGGTCTATCGACAATAGTAATGTTAAATTCCTGCAACAATAATAACCATCTAAGACCTTATCAATCTACCACTATTTAATGGTTTATTCATCAAATATTTTATTGCGAAATGATCAGTATGCACAAAAAATTCATACCCTGTAATGTAGTGTCTGAATTTATTAATATAAAAAATGACAGCTAAAAACTCTTTCTCAGTAACTGTGTAGTTTAATTTAGCGGGTGACAAGTTTTTACTAATGAAGTAAATAACAGAGGATTGTTTGTCTTATTACTATCCTAAAGTTGCGCCAATAGCAATAGTTGAGGCATAGGAGGAAATATGAAATGCCAGGGACCAGTTTGGTCCTCTCAAAACTAGTGCCTGAACTAGTTTTTCGTTCAATGTCTCAAAGGACTGTTGGCAAGTTATGGACCAAGAAAACTCCCTATCCTTAGCCAAAAGTTGGAAAAGGGGGGTAGCTATCCTAGAGAAATTATTAATGAATATCTTACATTAGACTACATGAACAAGGAAACCTCTCACTTCCCTTTTATTTTTGGGTACAGGAAGACTCAAAATAATTTCCATCTTTGTAGGGTCAACCTGGATACCTTTGTCGGAAATAAGATGGCCAAGAACCACTCCTGCCTTGCACATTAATCTACACTTTTTGTCACTCAATGCAAGATGATATTCTTTGCAACGAAGAAGCACCTTTTCTATATTTTTGAGGGCTTCCTGAAATGAATCACCAAACAAAGAAAATTCATCCATATATATTTCCACACACTCAAGGTCAGCAAAAATGGCCAAGACTTCCCTTTGGAAGGTATTCGGGGAATTACATAGCCCAAAGGGAAGCACTCGGTAAGAAAATGTACCCCATGGGCATGTAAAGGTGGTTTTGTATTGATACTCAGGTGCAATATGTATCTGGTTATAACCACTAAATCCATCTAGAAAAGAAAATTACTTCTTACCAATAAGGATATCGAGTACCTGATTGATGAAAGGAAGGGGGAATTCATCCTTAAGAGTGCCTTTGTTCAATTATATGTAGTCAATGAAAATGCACCATCTCCCATTTTTTTTTGGGACAATACCAATGGATAGACCCACTGGCTATCAGAAATAGGATAGATAAAATCAACATCCAAGAGTTTTTGCAATTATTCCCTTACAACATCTCTTAGATTTGGGTTCATACTCCTTTGGGGTTGTCGGACAGGTTGGGCTTCATCTTGAATATAGATATGGTGGGTACAAGTTTCAAGAGGGATGCCTTTCATATCTTCATAGCCCCATGCAAAGGAATTAAGATGGTTTCACAACAAATTCACAAGATGCTCTTGCTGGGATGAATCCAATTCTAAACTGATATGAAAGGATTTTCCCAGACTAATCTCAACAAGAGTGGTATCAAGCTCAAGAGTACACAGAGGTGTTGCTAGAGATGGTGGTGAGGGAGGTAGAGCGTCATGACTTACCTGAAAATCTAGACTAAAAATCTGACTCAATGACTCGAAATTGGGCATGATGTCTAGATTGTTCAGGAAGTCTTGAATCTCACCCTCCTGTGAGGACTCAGCATACTGATGTATCATGGAAACAGACTGAGTCTCCTCATCACAAATATAGTCTAACCACAAAGTTTCTCGGATCTCCTGAATGGATCTAGTAGGTGGATACAAGGTAACCATTTTCCTAGAAACTCCATGGGAAATATACATGTCACCACAACAGTATCCAATATAAACATCGGCCATAGCAAGCCATGGTCATCCCAAGATCAAGGGATGTCTTCCCACATAATTCTTTGGATGAAGCACAATTAATTTTGCAAGATATTCCCAAGAATATAATGAAACAACCACATCATCCAACACCCCTTTTGGCTTGATTTTAGATCTATCTGCTAATTCAAGCACAGTGGGAGTAGGACGAATATGGATCAGTCCAAGTTGATCCATGGTTTTCTTAGTCATAACATTAATGGCTTGCCCTAGGTCTATAAGTACATTACAGACAAGGACATCACTTATCTAAATAGAGACAACAGGGTTTCTGGGGTCAGTATATTTCTCCATGTGCATACAACCCTTCATTAACTCTACTACTCTACCAACCAATTGGATGGTTTGAGGTTCCAATATTCTCCTTTATGGCTTCTTGAGGCAGATTTCCCTAATGATTTTTTTACAGATGCGGATCTCTTTGATAGCTTGGAGAAAAGGTACCTTTATGAAAAGGTTCCTAAGCTTAGAAGCCAAGCTAGACTCAGGAATGGGATCATTTCTCTCCACAACTAGCTTCTCTATGTAGGGAGGCCTATTGGAAGAAGATGGTAAAGGTTATAAAGGTACGGGGATAGGCTGAATGGTGGAACCTTTCATAGAATGATCAAGAGTTTCCTCCTCATATTTCTCTTCAATAATCACCATTGGTTTCTTTTTATTTTCTGAGGTTACTATCTTCCCTGATCTCAATTGGAGATCATTGACTCCAACTAGCATAGACTGGTATTTGGATGGAAAAATGGGGTTCATAGAATGGATCATTTTTATCACTTTGTTATTGGGGTTTGGTATGGGCTGGGCATGAAATTTAGGAGGTCGAAATGGTGGAGGTAAAGGAAATGGTGTCATTGGCTGACTCAGCTAAGGTACTTATGGTTGTGGCATTGGGTAAGGTGCATATGTAGGTGGGTATGACTGCATAGGTGCAGGGTAGGAATGGTGTGAATGATTTGGCCCTCTCCATCCTTGTTGCCAAGATTGGGAGGGTTTTCCATAATGATATTGGTTCCCATGCTGCCAATGTTGAGAGTGACTAGTGTTAGGATAGGAATATGCATGTGCATTATAACCAAAAAAATGTGGTGGATGTTCAGGAGCCATACCTGAACTTACCTGAGGCCAGCTCCTTCGTGCTCCCATAGAATGCAATGATTTAGCTTCAGGTTTCCCTCCTTCAAATAGAGCATTCAGCCCAGGTATGGAGGGACATTTTTCCATGGCATGGTTCTCTGCAAAAGTTGCACATTTATTACTTCCTTTAATATCAAGAGGACATTCTCTTAAAATATGTTTTTCCCTACATTTTGGACAAAAAATAGACAATGACTCTTGTTCTTCTACAAGTTTTCGCTGAAATTTCAAAGATTCTATTTTTTTTCTAACAATATTCAGTATTTCAATTTCCATATTGTCCATTTTTTTCTCCAATCCAACAATTATAACATCAGTAGATTCAGTTTTATTATTTCTGTTTCGAATTCCTTTATCGAATCTATATTGGTTCTTGGAGATTTTCCTGCACAAGTCATAGATTTGATCAAAATATTTTTTGGAAATATCCCCTTGTCCTAACAAATTCAAATTATTTCTAACATCATCAGAAAGCCCCCATAAGAACAAGGTTCTAATGGTACTTAGATCAAATTTTTGTTTTTGACCTTTGGAGGATGTACGGGAATACTATGCTCCAGGGAATAATATACTGCAAATTCTACGCAGAGATTTGACAGATTGCAAAAAAATGATAGAAGGGAGTTACAAAGGTAGAGATGGAAGGGTCGGCGAAAGTGGAACCAACACGAGGGCGTAGTGTAATATTCCAAAATTAGCATGCAACTAATTGGAATATTGATTTTTGTCGTTTACACTTAGGAGATGAATAAATGGGTAAGGAGTCCCATACATTTCATAAATAAGAATAAAATACCTCATAATTTGAAAAGGGATATTCATAAGAGCTGGATTTCACACCCTCATGTGTGAAAAGGGGCATTTTCATGTGGACAAGGTCAAGTTTGACCAAGTCAACAACACTAGAAAAGAAGGTGGATATCATCTATGGAGACAGCGTAGAGATAGTTCGAGGAATTTTCCTTGGTGGAGGAAACCCTAATGAGTGGGACCCAAGGTGAGAGGGCTTCCATTTGTATAAAAGGAGGGCAAGGCAGCCATATGATATGGATTATTGATTTTATGGTCTGCATGACTATTTTGCATTCTCTTGCTGTTTAGTAGAGTTGTTGTGCTACTTAGCACAAGGCATTCCTCTTTAGGAATTCCTTCTCCTTTCAAGAGAGGCCTCTTGAAGGATATTTTACTTCATTTCTCCACATTCAAGCTTAAGGCCAAGCCACATCCTTCAGCTATAGTGTTATTTCTGCTGAATTATAATGTTGTGTTGCAGGGTGTTGTAGTGGAGGTTTCACAACACCACTTCCAAAGCTTGTTTTTCAGAGGAGGAAGCTTTCCTTCCTTTGGGAGATCAGTAAGGAGGAATCTTGAGCTAATTTTAGATCTTGGAACTTTTCCAATACATTTTCAATCTCCTACATCGCGGTCCCTCTCCTTGACTGTGTTATTTTCAGTGTGCATTTGCAGTAAGGGTTTGCAGATTGTTTGGAGGGTGGGATCTTCATTGTTGATCAGCCTTTCACTTGGAAGATCCATTGAAGGAGTTTTGTTCAGCTTGTGCATCATCTTCAGCCATATCCATCCAGTTCTTGAGTTACAGCTGCTACTGAGTCCTAGGACTCCAACTCTGGTATTTTTGTATTCAGGGGTAAACCCCTTGGGTTTGAGCTAGTTTGCTAAGGAAAGGGTCAATCCTTCTTCCGAAAAGCTAGTAAAGGGGATTCCCATATATTTCTTGTATCATTCATCTATATGTATGTAAATTTGTAGTAATACTTTGTTATTTCATAGCTGGTTGTGTAGATCTACTCTTTTGTACTTATGCTCTCAAGAAACCCTTGCTGGGTTATCTCAATAATGTATTGAAGAAGCTCGATCTCTGTTTTCTCAGCATATTGATTAATAAAAATCCTGATCTATGGTTATATATTGTATTGTTTCAGAAACCCTCATTTAATCACGCATTCACTTGCTTCAAAAATTCTGCATGGTGTAAGTCATGGGATTTGGGTTTTTTTAAGCCATTTTGGGACCAGGAGATCTGTTTAACTTAGAAAATTGGATTTTTTTTCTGATCCCCTTTTGTATTTGAGGGCCATAATACATATTCTAAGGAATAAAAGTGTTATTTCCATTTTTATAGCGTAATTTTTTGGAAATAACATTTTTATGGTCTATATTGCTGCTTTTCCCAGTTTGGGATATTACAGTGGTATCGGAGCATAATCTTGGCTCAACCTGTGGAATCTCAGCCAGTATGCAATAAGAAGAAGAAGAGAGAAGGAATAAATTGAAATGATGAAGAAAATTAGATTTTTCTCATCATTTTTCAGATCCATGAAGAACCTCTCCAAGGCGGATAAGCAAATGAAAGAGGAAAGTTGCAGTGAGACCTCTAGAAGATTTCAAGAGGAGGAAGGCCCATGCACTTCCTATGATCAGAGAAGAAAACCAGTGTTGCAGAGAGCTCCAAATAATTTAAATATGCCTCTTTCTTTTGAAGAAGACAATAAGAAAGGTAATAGAGGACACTTGGATCACAAAATTCTAAGTGATTACCTTGTTATGTACAAATCTCAACCTAGAGCCTTCAAGGAGACTCTAGATTTCCCACAGTTCATTCATTTGAACGAAGAAAGGAGACCTTATGGCAAGGCGGGAATCAAGGGAAATAGGTTTCTATTGTCTATCTTTATGGGTCATCTACAACAAAATATTGGGCAAGAAAACTTGATGCATTCTTCCTACTACATCCAGTGGTAGAGAGAGAGGTTGTAGAAATTGCAGCACTACACCTTGAGGGTGAAGCCAACATTTGGTGGTTCAGCCATTTGATTCATGCAATACTGAATACTCTTGCCGAGTTTACTCAAAGGTTGATTAGATAATTTGGCAAAGAGAAACAAGAGGAGGTGAAGCCCTCACCACCATTGGAGGAGACTTGTACCAGTGCTATCACAACCATGGAGGATCAACCATCTACATCAGCAGTTGGAGGCACCATCACATTGGAGGAAGGAAATATGTGAGCCATACAAGATGATCCCAAGTTTCACCAAGGTATTCTTAAGTTTCCATTTTCTCTTGTTTCAGCAAATCTTATGGAGAGTTGTATACCATTGAATGTCTCATGGACAAAATACAATGCTGATTTAGAGCAGCACGCTCTCACTACACTGAGGAGGCTTGATGAACTCAAGGAAAGGTTAAACACTCATCCTACTTACTGATTGCTGAGCTCTACACAACTCTTAGGGTTGGAGAATAGATCTTTGAAGGGTGGAATGAGCATTGTCCCCTACAATGCAATGCAGAACTATGTACTCAATAGTGAGCATGATTTGGAAACAGTGGATATAGCATTAGGGAGATCAATAATGTTGTCCTTGGGTAGCAATGATGAGTTGGGAGCCCAGCCATTAGTGGGGCATTCCAATGATTACTCAACATGTGTAGTAGAGGATATACAAATGGTTGATGGGATATATCTTGTATCCCTTTACTATGATGGTATTCTTCATCCGAAGGATGCAAGTGATGGGTAGGAGGATAGACACTCACCATTGGTTGGGTGGGTGATGTTGGAGAGAAAGAGTTGGGAAAGCCCCTTACAAATATATGACACAGGGCCAAGAGGCAAGGCTGCGTTGGCTACTCTTGAAAGAGTTTGGCCATCATATGAAATATCCTTTTTCTAAAGGTGTGTGGGTGGAAGAAGCTTGGTAGGACACTTGCATCATATGGCAGAAAAAATGTTGGGTGCATTATGTTGATATGATCTCCTTCATGTCAATCAACATATTTTCACCTCATGATTTGTATGATGGAGGTGTGAGGGGGCAGCAAGAATTATTATTTTTGTGGCTTCTCTTGGGAGAGTATGGGCAGAATTTTTTTCATACTCATCATGATATTTCCAAAGAAAGGGATGGCACATTCAAGGTGCAAAGAGGCTACCCTTCAGCATTGAAGGATAAGGAGGGGCTTCCACATAGGAAGAATATTTCCCCACATAGCAGCATGATGTTGGATGACTTTGGCATGTGGAATGTCAAGGAAGGGAGTCATGGAGTGACAAGAGCCTTACCACTAAGGCCAACAACGCTATCACTTGGGAGTATGTTTCTATTGATGGAGTGTTCCAAGGGGAGTATGCATCCTTTCATGTTGCAGATTTTTATAAGAATATTCTCATGGGAGGACTCATCCATGGACCTCACTTTCATCTTACTCATTATGCATGGTAAGAAATGCATTACTGTACTTATTGTTCATTTCATTGGGTATTTGCATTATCTCACCATCTATGTACAGTGCATGGCTCCACAATCATTAGGGGAATTTTGAGGTCTAAAATGGGCCTCCTAAGAAAAATGTACAACAAAAATAAGCTTTATAGGAACCAATAGAATTCAAGATGATGATGTCAACCATGGGGGATGATTCACCATTTTTTAAGTAAAATGGTAAAAATATTAAAAAATATTAAAGTAATAAAACTACTTTTTCAACTTGTATTTCAACTTATCTCCCAAATTTTTTACTCAAATTTCAAGCGGAAGTGCCTGTTGGATGCAAAATTTAATTCCTCATCCAAGGAGTACCCATGTTGCATACTTTCGATGGACCTTGCTACACAAAAAATGAGAAATACATAAAAAAATGTTATTGCAATCACGTTTTTCATGTATTTCTCATTTCTACATAGCATGACCCATCGAAATTATGCAACATGGTTAATCCTTAGATGAAGAAATATTTTTTTCATCTAATGAGTACTCCCGCTCAAAATTTGAGTAGAAACTTTAGGAGATAAGTTGAAAACGTAGTTTTTTTCTTTTTTCCCTCTAAAATTTGATGATGTAATCAAACATTATTTGATTATTTCCACTATTATTTTATAATTTCCTTAGGAGGCCCATTTTAGACCTCAAAATTCCCCTAATGGGGGCAAGATTATTTTTGGGTTTCATGATCATTCTAGGACCAACACTTATGATGATAAACCTTCTCTACATGACTTTGGGGAAGTGTGTTGCCATATTTATTATGCTCAGATGATATATAAGTTGCTTACTACCACATAGCAGATGAGAAAACATGCACAACTAGTAACTTGTTGGAGGACAACTTGCCACATGATGAACTAACACAGTCATGATGAACTAACACGATTAGGCTTTAAGATTGTCTTGTATCCTTTGCCCCAGGTATCATCTAAATTACACATAACCTTCAGCATTTTTCTGATTTGGATGCCATATGGTGATGATGTGCCATTCATTTTGTATGGTATGGTTTGGGCCAACATGATTCATGACATGGGAGAGAGGATCTTTGGAGATCTAGTCTTCTTCTTGCCACTTGAGGGCAACATTATTGCAGCCAAAGATCAGCAGCTACTCTACACTTATCATAAGTGGAGAGAGGGACAGCGTGGGGTAGGCCATTTTGTCTACCATGTTCAGTTATTCAGCCCACCTACATTGCAGGAGCTGTTGAGTCCCGAATTTGTCTCTTTTCCATACACTTTTCCATATCTCTTTCACTCACCTAAACCTCCAAAATTGTCAATATCATGTGCAAAAGGGTATCTAACATGGTTTTTAATTATGTTTGTGTGTTTTCTATTTGATTTAAATTTTGTTCATACAGCTGCGGAAACTTGTCACTTTCCGCAGCCGCTGCAACTTTCCGCAGCTATTTTGTGGAAATCAATGTTACAGGTGTCAACGAAGGAAACGAGCCACATGGGCGGGCTAGGAATGACAAGGACATGGTTCGTGTCCTATTGGTTCAAGTAAATTCGTCAAGGAAAGCCGCGGTCAAAGCCATCCACGTGGAAGTCAACTGTGGAGTTCTATGTCGACTGGACTCTGTTTCGTGGCATAGAAACATCCATACGGCCGTTTCCCAAGCTTGTGGAAGTTAATTGACATCTGTGCAAAGTTCTGGAGTTGAATTTAAGCGCCCACCTTCCATAGATCCGTTTCCCAAACATGGCCATACTCCTAAATCCGTGGCCTTCGTGGTCTACGTGTTGGCTGCTATCATAAACTTCAGGAGACAGTTACATTTTATTGCTTTATAAAGAGCGTTTGCATACGCACGTAGAGTTAGTGAATGTGAGTTGATAGTTGTTAAGTTGATATATCTGTTAAGTTGATGTGCGTACTCTGTTATGTGGTGATTACGTTGCCTTGAGCCGTAATACCACCAGCCTGTAATGACTTTCTTTTTAATGTGAAGAACTCTGTTTCATAACTTAATTCGTGTTTGAAGATCATACCAGAGCTGCGTAGAGGGCCCCTGCTCAGCCGAGGTTCCGTGTATTAATGTATATATTTTTCATTTCATTTCTTTAAGTAATCATTGTATCATAACCCATTACATGTTCATATTTCATAGTTGTTTTATTTCTGTTCATACATTTCTGTAATTTCCATTGCATTCCTGTCTTTTATGTTTTTATGATTGTTAAAATACTGATCAGTTTTCTTGTGCAGGTTTTAGGTAGACACCCGGGGGCATTTTCATAGTATTTTCGCTAATGATATGAAACTGATATTATTCTGCTGCTAGTTTTCTTTCACAGTCTTTGTTTAACTTCAGTTTTGTTTTGTGCATTTCAATTTTGTTTATCTGATTCAATAGTTAAAATTAGACATATTAAGCTACTCATAGTGTCTTCAGCTACCTCCGAAAGCCACAGCTGGACTGATGGTGAGGGGCTGCATGATGAGATGTGTAGTTTAGTATTAGTTTCCTTTATGAAAAATTAGATATATTAAGCTGCTCATAGCGTCTTCAGTTTCCTCCGAAAGCCACAGCTGGACTGATGGTGAGGGGCTGCATGATGAAGTGTGTAGTTTATTATTAGTTTCTTTTCCGCAAACTTAAATATATTGAATCATGTATGACATCTTCAATTGCCTCCGAAAGCCACAGCTGGACTGATGGCGAGGGATTGAATCATGTGTGTATGGTTTAGTATTAGTTTACTTTCTGCAAATTAAATATGAGTTACACAAGTTGTTTATGATTACTTCCACAAGTCATAGCTGGTCTAATGATGAAGGGTCAGAAAATGAATTGATGTAATCTGGTTTAGATTTCTTTCATTACAACTTTGAATTTCCATAAGCGTAGTTTCTTTTGTGTTCAGTTGGCAGCAAGAATAGTTTAGTTTTCATATTCACTAGTTTCTTGTTTTGATTCATTAGATTAACAGCACTTTCCATTTCAGCAGTTTACTTTCTTTTGTCATTGTAATTCCAATTTGCTTTTGAAGTTTCGAGATTGGAAAATCATTATAGGGGAATATCATTTCCTTGAACAATTATAACCCAGCTTGTTTCTCACTTTAGAATTTCCATTTCACCTTAGAAAGACCATAAACGACAAAAAGATAAGAAAGAGGTTATCTTGCACATATAGTGCGCCGCACTTCATCAGCTTACGATTCCCGGATTGACAATTAAATGCAGCAATTTAGGACACACTAAATTGACCAAACAGGAGCCAAGGGTGGAGGAGGATTTGCATGAGTTACCATTTTGGAGGGTGGCTCATTTTGTATGGATGATAGCTTGGGGATGGAGGATCCACATTGGAATGATGGTTCCCAATGCATTTCAGATCTAATGCCTCAAAGGGAACTCTAGACAGCACCTTATTTCCTCTTTGAGTACTTTATTTCTTCACGATGATAGCTATTAATCTAGCTTGCATGCTTGGGAGGGGCAATATGGAGATTTATTGATGACACAACATCTTATTCCTTGGAGGAGTTTATCATATGTGGATGCTACAGGAGGAGGAGGGGAAACTTCTCAGATATATCCTTGCAATTTCTTGAGGACAAGTAAAATTTGGGAGGGGAGGACTATAATATTCCAAAATTAGCATGTAGCTAATTGGAATATTGATTTTTGTTGTTTACACTTAGGAGATGAATAAATGGGTAAGGAGTCCCATATATTTTAGAAATAAGAATAAAATCCCTCATAATGTGAAAAGGGATATTCATAAGAGATGGATTTCACACCCTCATGTGTGAAAAGGGGCATTTGCATGTGGACAAGGTCAAGTTTGACCAAGTCAACCGCGCTGGAAAAGAAGGTGGAGATCATCTATGGAAACAACGCAAAGATAGTGGGACGAAGATTCCTTGGTGGAGGAAACCCCTAATGAGTGGGACCTAAGGTGAGAGGGCTTCCATTTGTATAAAAGTAGGGCAAGGCAGCCATATGATATGGATTAATTATTTTATGGTCTGCATGACTATTTTGCATTCTCTTGCTGTTTAGTAGAGTTGTTGTGCTACTTAGCACAAGGCATTCCTCTTTAGGAATTCCTTCTCCTTTCAAGAGAGGCCTCTTGAAGGATATTTTACTTCATTTCTCCACATTCAGGCTTAAGGCCAAGCCACATCCTTCAGCTACATTGTTATTTCTTCTGAAGTATAACGTTGTGTTGCAGGGTGTTGTAGTGGAGGTTTCACAACACCACTTCCAGAGCTTGTTTTTCAGAGGAGGAAGCTTTCCTTCCTTTGGGAGATCAGTGAGGAGGAATATTGAGATGATTTTAGATCTTGGCACTTTTCCAATATATTTTCTATCTCCTACAGCGCAGTCCCTCTCCTTGACTGCATTATTTTCAGTGTGCATTTGCAGTAAGGGTTTGCAGATTGTTTGGAGGGTGAGATCTTCAGTGTTAGGATCAGACTTTCACTTGGAAGATCCATTGGAGGAGGTTTGTTCATCTTGTGCATCATCTTTAGCCATCTCCATCTAGTTCTTGAGTTGCAACTGCTAGTCAGTCCTAGGACTGCAACTCCGGTATTTTTGTATTCAGGGTTAAACCCTTTGGGTTTGAGATAGTTTCCTAAGGAAAGGGTCAATCCTTCTTCTGGAAAGCTATTAAAGGGGATTCCCATCTATTTCTTGTATCATTCATATATATGTATGTAAAGCTACAGTAAGACTACGTTATTTCATAGCTAGTTGTGTAGATCTACTCTTTTGTACTTATGCTCTTAAGAAACCTTTGTCGGGTTATCTCAATAATGTATTGAAGAAGCTAGATCTCTGTTTTTTATCATATTGCTTAATAAAACTCCAGATATATGGTTATCTATCATATTTTTGCAAAATCCCTCATTAAATCATGCAGTAACTTGCTTCAAAAATTTTGCATGGTGTAAGTCATGGGATTTTGGTGTTTTTAAGCCATTTTGGGGTCGGGAGATCTATTTAACTTAGCAAAAGGGATTTGTTTCTAATCCCCTTTCGTATTTGAGGGCCATATACATATTCTAAGGAATAAAAGTGTTATTTCCCACTGTTATAGCGTAATTTTCTGGAAATAACGTTTTTATGGTCTATGTTGCTTTTCCCAATTTGGGATATTACACGTAGGGACCGCGGGGAGGTGTGTGGGCTACGAGAGAGGTGAGCCAGAGTATTTTTTTAGGGAGATAAGAGGTATGACAGTGTGGGTCTCATCCTTAAACCATCACAGGTTGTAGACCTCACTTCTTCTAGTTTGAAGGTCTCCCTCTTCAAATATGAGGGACACTTCCTCTAGTAGAAGCCCATTCAATATTCTAGCGAAAACTCAACTGAAAGATTGTTCAATATTCTAGAACAAGTTCTAACATGCAACTTAAACATGTTCTTGGTTGTTGATGCCCATTTCCAAGAAGCGATCCATCCAAGATGAATCTTTTTTGTTGCAGGAGGCTTGTTTCTAAAGCATATGTGTGAAGAATGGGTGTGTTGACCACAATGCTTGCATGGGTGAAGATCAAAACAATGATCTTTCATATGGCCAACTCGATCACAGTGTTGTAATTTTTCAATCTGTTGTTTCTGCTATGGAAGAGGAGCAGGATCTAGAACAACAGAAGGTGAATTGTCATATAGAAATCCAGCACTCTGAAATTTTATGGGCTTGGAGTAGTCTGAAATATGAAAGGAAAATTCCTTGTCATATCCAAGACCTGTTTTATGCTTGTTATGGACAAGCTCTTCCCAAGGTCTGATAATGAGCTTGGGAAGTGCAGGCTGAATTTCTGCATCTGCATGCAATTCTTCTTCAACCTCAACTTTACTGATTTGCTCACTTTCTGACAACTGATGGGAGTTAAATTCAAACTCAAACATAGGATTCTTCTAAGCAAAAACAATTTTAGAATGATTTCCTTTTTGTTGTAGCTTGTCTTGTTGTAGTTGTGATTCAATCTCCAAAAAACATATCTTCTCATATGCATTTTTCAGACATGTTTGAATGTATGGGAGATAGGAATTATTGATTTTGACTATGTCTTTAGTGGTGGATACGATTAGAGTGCTTAATAACTCTAAAAATTCATCAAGTCTTGCCATTTTCTTAGCAAAGAAATAAAGACTCTGTTGGAAGTTATAAAATCATATACAAACCTCAGCTATTAAAGAGAATCAATTGTGCAGCTAAAAATAAATTTGCAGAGGAGATAAGCATTTATAATTATACCAAGTGGTACAGTTTGGAGATTCAAAGCCAATTTGAATACTACGAAACGTTGCACGAAAGATTTTCCAGGCTTGTAAACAATGTGCAGATACAATGTGTATATAATGAGCATATACCAAACAATGTAGATAACAAAATAACACCACGCCAATAGCATTGCATTGTCCTAAAATTAATGCACTGTATATTTTATATCTGATCTATGTTTTCAAGACCTACTCTACATGCATGAATGATCATTAAATACTAAATTGCTTCACATTAGCGACTGGAGGTTAGGTTTGACACTGGAGAAACCATCCACAGTGAATAAACACTCATCAAACTTGATTTATGTTGTATTGCTGGAAATTTTTTTGAGTGGGGTCATGACTACCTTGGAGTGCAATTAACAAATTTGCTATTTTCTTCTTGGATCGTAGACAAAGCTACGCAACACAACTCACAAGTGACAATGCTCAGATCACTTTTTGTTCACTATGCTTCTGATGCACCATATTTTGAACACATATGCATTATCTTCCAGAAAAGGTTGCATCGTTCATAGCGGAGTTGACATTCAACGCAACTAAGTCCAGGGGTTTCCTCCAACGTTCACTACGAAAGGTGGGACCAACATTCAATCCTCCATATCTATCACCATGACTTTCAAACTATTCCACACTCATCTCAATTTAAAAACCCATTCTCATGACTTTCCAGGTAATTGACTGGAATTTTATACCTTATCAACAACCAAAGGACGCAGTTGCGTATATAGGCCAACTGTGTAGTGTATAGGAAGAGTTGAGGAGAAGCGTATTACCACGTTGTCGAGGACAATTCGAGGATTCGAACTCACAATTTTTTTTGACCGTCAAGGAATGCAACCTTGGTATGTGCCGAGAGGAGTCGGGTTATGGAGACTACCTAGAGTCGATCGACTAGGAGCACCATCAACGTAGAGGAGGTAGCGTGACCGCAGAGGGGAGGAGAGCCAATAGGGAGTTGATTGGAGATTGTCAAATCGATTTTCTTCGACCTTGTATCGCTATGATCGGTCATGACAATAATTAATTTGAATTTTGGAAACCTTTCACACTATGCCACAAAATCTAATGAGAGAGGTGTCAATGAATTTTCTATGCGTGGAAGAGCACTGGAAACGACAACGGAAACGAAGGATTTGTGTTGTGAAATCAACTCCAAAATTAGAAGAATAGAGATATCGACGCCTTAGAAATAAGCCACTTCGAGGGGGAAACCTCCAATACATTACATGAATGAACAATTCTTGGATGATACAAATTACAAAACCTCCTTTCTATATATAGGAGTCCATGGGGCCATAATGTAATCTTAGTGGGGCCACAATGTAATCCTAGCTGACCTAACAATAATAATTTAAGGGCACAATAATAACAATATGGGGGTTACAAGGGTACAATAATAACAATAAGGGGGTTACACTAACAAAAATAAGGGACTATACTAGTAATATATGGACCTAACATGCCCCTCTCCTTCAAAAATGTGTTGTCCTCAACGCTTGAGTAGCTCTGGGTGCTTCTGTATAAAATTATCATCCTCCCATGTAGAATCTTCAGTGGATAAGTTCTTCCACTTGATGAGATACTCTGAAATTGATCGATTTCATAGCTTTCGAGTTCTTGTTTCCATGACCGCTTCAGGTTCCAATATGATTTTCCCTTCCTCATCAAGTTCTAGCAATATTGTTTGAAATGAAAGATTTCACCTATAACCTTCTTTAAGCATGAAACATGGAAAACTGGATGCACTCGTGAAGAAGCAGGAAGCTCCAATTTGTATGCAATAGTACCAATATTTTGCAACACCTTGTAAGGACCATAGTACTTTGGCGATAATTTATTATCCTTCTTAGCTTGCTTGAGGGACATTTGTTTGTATGGTTACAGCCGTAAAAATACCCATCTCCTATATCAAAACTTCTCTCACTGCGATGTTGATCTACCTATTGTTTCATTCGATTTTGTGCCAAATTCAGGTTATCCTTTAAGAGTTGGAGAACTTCTTGTTGATGCTTGATGTGATTTTCCACTGCTTCAACCTTCGAATTTTCTCTTAAAGAGGATGTGATGGACGGTGGATGGTATCCATAAAGTGCCATAAATGGGGTCATTTTTGCTGCAGTATGGAAGGAAGTGTTATACCACCGTTCAGTGAGAGGTAGCCACTTGACCCATTCTACTTGTTTATCAGATACAAAACAACAAAGATATCCTTCCAAACATTTATTTACTATATCAATTTGACCATCGAATTGAGGATGATAAGATGAGCTATGAGCTAATTGAGTACACAAACAAGAAAATAACTCTGTCCGAAAATTTCCAGTAAAAATGGGATCTCTGTCACTCACAATAACCCTTGGGTTTCCATGTAGATTTTGAATTGTGTCCATAAATGTAGTAGCAACTGTACTTGCTTTAAATGGATGAGATAATGCACAAAAGTGTGCATAATTGGTAAGTCTATCAACTACCACCATGATGACACTCTTTCCTTCAGACTTAGGTAAACCTGTGATAAAATCCATTGAAATCTCCTCCCAATGTTGACTTGGAATGGATAAAGGTTCTAGAAGACCCGTGGTCTTAATTGTCTCAACTTTATTCTGCTGGAAAACCAAACATTCCGCCACAAACTTTTGAATATCAGATTTAAGGCCATCCCAAAAAAATTATCTCTTCACCATGTGGTAAGTTTTTAAAAATCCTGAGTGTCCTCTTAAAGGAAAAGTGTGCAATTCCAAAAGAATATTTTGTTTTAGCTGGGAATTCTTACAAAGATATAAGCGATCTTTGTACCATAAGGAATCATTTTTCCAACTAAATGTGTCAGAACACTATTACCGATGAAATAGGTAACCACACTGTTACCTACTTTTTTTTGGTAGCATAAAAAGCACCCGATTTTGAAAAGTGGTGATGCAGAATCACCTCTCTTTTTTTTGTGCACATTTTTGACACTCTAATATTTTTATTTATGAAGTATGAATATTTGTTTCAAAATGTTAGTGATTTTCATGCTAATTTTGAAACGTATTGATGCAGCATCAACTTTTTTTTTTTAAGAGCGGTGATTTTCATGCTAATTTTGAAACGTATTGATGCAGCATCAACCTTTTTTTTTTAGAGTGGTGATTTTCATGTTGGTAATAAAACAAAAAACTTAGATAAAAAATATATATATAAAAACAATAAAAAAAACCAATATGTAAAAAAAAACAAAATTAACTCGTAAAAATAAAAAATTTAAACAAAAAAATAAATAAATAAACAAAAAAAAAACACAAAAATATTCGAAAATTATATCAAAAGAAATGACAAAATTTGAAAAAAAAACACATAATTTAAAGAAAAAACAAAAATTAACCAAATTTTTTTTTAAAAAAAAGCATCAAAAACATTTTTTTCTAAGTTATTAAAAAAAACATATAATTAAAAAAAAAATAGAAAATTTAAAAATAATTAAAATTACAAAATTAAAATTTAGATAAAAAAAATACAAATTTTAAAATTAACAAAAAAAAACAAATTAATATATATATATATATATATATATATATATATATATATAATTGAAAAAAAAAATTAAAATAAAAGAATTAAAATAAGAAAAACTATCATTAAAAAAACAAAAAAAAATGAAAAAAACCACGTGAAAATAATTAAAAAACAAATATCCATAAATTTACTTTCTTTTTTTTAAATGAAACAATTTATAAATTTTAAAAATGAAAAACTAAATAAAATAAAAGATTAAAAATAAATTAAATTAAATTAAAATTTAATAAATTTAATAAATAAATTTTAAATTTTAAAAAATAATTAATCTAAAATATTAAATTTAAAAACAAAAACAAAAAAATTTAAAACAAATTAAATTTAAAATAAAAAATTTGAATTTAAAAAAAATAAAATCAAATATATATATATATATATATATTAAAAAATTAAAAAAAAAGGACTTTTTTGTCGTGACAGTTTGGGCGTAGTCGACAATACAGCGTTAAAGTACTCCCAGCGGGCTACCACACATTGCTGGTAGGAGATGAACCCTCCAATTCGGGGGGAAATAAAAAGATCATTTCAGTGATTGTCATAGTAATCAGTGATTGTCATAGTAAAATATGTAAAAATCATCTTTTTAACAACAATCTAAACAATTTTGTGTATTGATTTTCATGTATTTTTCATATTATTAAATATTCAAAATTTACATACACTCGTGAAAAAAAACAACCCAAGAAAAAATAAATTAACCAAAAATGTTCGGACAAAAATTAGAAACTCGAAAGCACAGCTGTAGATTTTAAAATCCAAAGGAAAAATGATATACATAAAATAAAATATATTTATTTTGTGAAGTATTGGAAATATTGCATTTAAGCAGTAGGTATATTTCTTTTTCTTTCTTTTTTTCAGAAGAAAAAAAATGCTACGTATATTAGATATACCAGTACATATTCAAAATACATTCTCAGATGAAAAAAACATTGAGAAAATCAGCATTGCAAAGTCAAACTGTAAACTGCAGATTCATGAATTGAATATGCAAGCTAGAGTCTGACTGGCATTTCATCCAGGGGGAAATTAATCAACCCCTACCCAAAGACGTTGTACATTTCTGAATGGATGCACACAAACAACAGAGATACAGCTTAAGGTAAATGTTCATCTTGTACCCTAGTTTATAACTACAGCCGATATATGAATTGAAAATTATCAATAACGGATAGACAGTTTAAGTCCGCAAAAATTACGCAGGGGCCCGCCAGTCGATTTTAGATGTAAAAACAAATTCGGTGAGAAGGCTTGCTTGATGTTAAGTGAACAGGATCACTTGTAATTATTATCATGCTCGCTTGACATGTAGTATTTCGGCTCGCTTGTTAATAGATTCAGGCTCGCTTGATAGTAGAAAAGTGTTCCAGGAATTATCCCAAAAACCTTGCACGCTTATAAGCATACTCAGGCTCGCTTGACAAGAGAAGGACAATCCTTAAAGCAAAATATGACGTCGGATGATGTTGAAATACAGATTCACTTGATAGGGGAAGATCTAGCTCACTTGTACAATCAATAGCAGATAACTACAAGGCTTGAAAAACTGGTTAGTAGCAAAAAATGCTCCCTAGAGCACGTCCTTATAAAATCTTAGAATAGCTCGAGGAAAATATTATACTAAAATCTGATAGACAAAAACAAAGACAGGAGATATGGCATTGCAATATTTCACGGAATGGGAATAGTAGATTCCTGTATCAGCCTGCCTTCCCGGTAGTGAGAAACCTGCATATTCCCAAATTATGCCAAGAGACCCTTCTTTGATAAACCATCAGCACATGTGTTTTTTTCTCTGAATATATGGTTGATAGGCGGACAGTTCATCCTACGCCATAATCGCTTAGTTCGATCCAGCCATCCCTGAAGTTGTGGAGATAATAGTGCATAATCGTTTGAAATCCACCCTATGACCAGCTTCGAATCCCCATATATGTTTGCATTCGGGATAGAGAGAGCCAATGCCACCCATAAGCCGCCCCAAAGAGCCATAATCTCAGCCTTGTTATTTGTTCCGGGCCCTCCATTCCACCAGATATGAATGCGTATACCAGAAGACATTTTTATCCATACACCACACCCAGTAATGCCCCCCGCAGATGCCCCATCAAAAAAGATTGTTGGGATAGCAATTTCATGCGGTCTTATGCGACGAGATAAATCTACCAACACTTCCTCCTGTTGCGGTCGTTCATCAATCCACCTGTTAATGTTACCATATACCTTGTTCAACTGAAAGGGAATCCCTTCAAAGATCAGACGATTTCTGGCCAACCAAACCTCCCAGATGAGAAAAAAGGGAAGCGCGTTATAATTTGAATTCAGTTTTCCCCAATCAGCAGCCGTCGATAGAAGACCCGCAGGGTACCACTAGGGCGCCATAAAAAATACACTGAATAATTTCCATAGGCATCGGATAACAGTGCAGGAGAAAAATAAGTGGTAAATAGATTCATCCTCACAACAGCACACGGCACATCTACCAGGTCCCAGATGCCCCCTCTTCTTTAAATTATCCCATGTGAGGACATTCCCCCGCCAAACTAGCCACGCGAAGATGGCGATTTTCGTTGGGATTTTCCATCCCCAGAATAGGAAGAATTCCCGGGAAACTACCCCCAGAGAGCTGGAGATGATTCCCCGGTAAATGTCCTTAACAATAATCATATTCTTCTTAAGGGGCCCATTCCAAGTCATACAATCACCACCAGGAGCGTAACAGAATCCAGCTCCTCTGAGTTCGTCTCGAAACGCTTCCCATTCAGCAGCAACCTCCCCGAACAGACCCAATTGTACAGCATTTTTAAATAAAGGAGCCGCAAAAGACCATTCGAGTATAACCGGGGATAATAGATGGATACCTTTGTGGGCAAGAGCATGTACCAATCGATTAGATGGTCCCTGACCATTTTTCAGATATAGTATACGCTTGTATCCGATAGGAATGCGGCTGCCATCCCGAAACAGCCAATAAAGCCGATTATCAACAAATTTCATAACCTTTTTGAAGCTAGCCCAAATAGCAGATATACTCCGTGGAAAAGGGATTTCTCGACAACTGATTTTAGATAATATGTCCCCGTCGATGTATTTGGTACGTATGATGGTTGTCCAGATGCTTGAGCCAGTGATGGCCCGCCAAAAAGATTTCATAGGGAGAGCAGAGTTGAATACACGGGCATTCAAGATGCCCCAGCCATCCATATCCTTTGGTCGACACAGCAAATCAAATCTACGAACGGATAAACTCCAAAAATCAACTCAAATGAACGCTCCAACAGTATTATCATATTAAGAATCAATTAAAATAGTAAAATGTGATTTAAATTACAGTCGATCAAGCAACCGTTATTTGTTGAATGTTAATTTTCAAAAGTACATGAAAATGATATTGAAATGGTGGTTGCACCATCATTATTAAGAAAAAAATTAGTTAAGAAATCTGTGACCGTATACAAACATTTAAATTCAAAAATTATGTAACTGATTGTAATTGATAAAAACTCAAAAAGAAACACAGATAAAATGCGACTGTCATAACACGCAAAATTTTGAGAATATATAAGTATTTACATTTAAATCGATGTTGGCTAGTTATAAATTTTGAGAATATAAGTCTAAGAAGGCATATGTGCATATGGAGGCCGATTCCGTGAATCGGCCTCCCGCCCAGGTGGCGGCGGAGGTCGTCCGTTGGGCGGGAGGTCGATTCCGAAATCGACCTCCATATGCACATATGCCTTCTTAGACTTAAAATATGTATAACTAGCGAGCACACATTATGATTATAATATTATAATAATGAGATGCTCTGTGTTGGAATAACAAAACATAATAAAAGAGAAGATGGTTTCTAGATTTCCAGAAACTTGATTTTTTTAATTTTATTTTTTTTTTTAATTCAAAAAAAATCAAAATTATTTTTTTTTTAATTTAATTTTTATATTTGAAATTTAATTTGTTTTAATTTTTTTTCGTTTTTTTTTATTATTTTTTTTAATTTTATTATTTTTTTTGTTTTTAATTTTTTTTTCTAAATTTTGTTAATAATTTTTATTAAATTTTGTATTTTTTTTTATTTAATTGATTTTTTTTTTCATATTTTTTTATTATTATTAAATTTTATGTTTAGTTCTTTCATTTAATTTTTTAAAATTTAATAAATTTTGTATTTTTTTTTAATTTTTAATTTTTTTATTATTATTTTTTTAATTACATAAAATTTTTATATATTTTTTATTTCAATTAAAATTTTGTATTTAAAATTAGATTTTTTTTTTTTAATTAAACTTAATATTTTCAAATTAATTTGTTTTTTATTTTATTTTTTATTCAATATATTTTATTTTATTTATTTTTTTCAATTTTTCATTTTTAATTGATTTCTAAAGTTTTTTAACTTTTTCTTTTAACAATGTTTTTTTTTCTTTATATTTAAAATTTATTTGTTTATTCATTTATTTATTAAATTTTTTTTTTTTTTTTAAATTTAATAAAATCTAATATATATATTTTTAATTTAAGTTCATATATATATATATATATATATATATATATATATATATATATATATATATATATATATATATATTATTTTTTATAATTTAAATTTAATTTATTTTTTAAAATTTATTTGTTTTTTAAATATTTTTTTTTTAATTTAATATTTTTATTGTATTTTATTTTTCATTTTTTATTTTTAATTAATTTTTCATTTTTTTACATTTAATTTAAATATTTTTTTTTTAATTTAATATATTTCTTTAAATTTAATTTTTATTTTTTATTTTTTTATTTTTAATTTAAACATTTTCTTTTTCTTTTTTAAATTTTATTTGTATATTTTATTTTTTATAATTTCTTTCTTTTTTTAACTTGTTTTTTTTTTTTAATTTAATATTTTTATTTTTTTTTTATTTTTATTTTTTTATTTCTATATATTTTGAATTTTTAATCTTTAATTTTTTTTATTTATTTTTTTCCTTAAATTTTAGGTTTTTTTTTAATGTTTGAATTAAAATTTTTATTTTGTTTTTATTTTTATTTTTTTATTCCTATATATTTTAAAATTTTAAGCTTTAAAATATTTTTATTTTTTAAATTTTTATTTTTTCTTAAATTTAAGGTTTTTTTTAATGTTTGAATTTTAAAAATTAAAAAATGTTATTTCTATTTTTAAAAATGTCAAAAATATGACACAATTCTTTTTTTTGTTATTCCAGCATCAACTGGTTTTGTTTTGAAGGTGTTTTTTCAATCTTTTTTTCAAGAAACAATTTTGTTTTTAGCATAATTTTATAAAATGTTGAAATTTGAGCTTCAAAAAAAACCAAGTGCGTTCTAGAATACACTTTTTTGTTTTTGGGGTGTTTTTTCATGTTTTTTGAGTCTTTTTGGGCTAGAGTTCCTGTTTTGAGGTCAGGTTACCTATTTCATCGGTAACAGTGTTTCAGATGTACTAGGATCTTGCTGCAACTTTTTAATGAGTGTCCACACTTCTTCGTCCTTCTTCCATTCATCCCTTGCTTTGGTTATTCAATCTGGTTGGATAATAGAAATGGCACAAAGCAATGCTTCCACCTCTTCATTCTTTCTTGAGAGTGCATCTGCAACAACATTTAGCATCCCTTTTTTGTAGATTATTTCAAAGTCATAACCCAACATCTTTGTGACCCATTTTTTTGCTCTTCTGAAGAAAGTCTTTGTTCCAAAAAGTGTTTAAGACTATCGTGATCAAATTTTACCTTGAAGTGTCTTCCCATTAGGTTAGTTCGCCATTTCTTTAGTGCATGCAGTATTGCTAACATTTCCTTCTCATAAATAGCTTTATGTAAGTACTTTCCTTTGATTGGACGACTTTCAAAAGAAATCGGTCTTCCTTCTTGCATTAAAACAACACCAATTCCATTTCCTGACACATCACATTCCAAAATAAAGGTTTTTGTGAAGTCTGGCATAGCTAAGACCGGTGCTAGGCACATGGCCTCTTTAAGATGTTCAAAGGCCTTAGTTGCTTCAGGAGTCCATGAAAATGCATCTTTCTTCAATAATGTTGTTAGAGGTGCTTCTATTCTCCCATAATTCTTAACAAACTTGCGATAATACCCTGTTAACCCAAGAAATCCTCACAACTTCTTTATGGTTGTGGGGACTTTCCATTCCTTAATGGCTTTAATTTTGTTAGGGTCTACTTTAACACCCTCGTGAGATACAATATGACCAAGATATTCCACCTCTTGTACTCCAAAGAAACATTTGGATTTTTTTGCATATAATTGTTTCTCCTGCAATAGTTTGAGCACCCTGTCAACATGTTCAACATGATCCTTCCAAGACCTGCTTTAGATTAGTATATCATCAAAAAATACTAGCACAAATTTTCTAAGGAAGGGTTTGAAAATGGAATTCATCAACCCTTGAAATGTAGAAGGTGCATTGGTAAAGCCAAAAGGCATGACCAAAAATTCATAATGACCCTCATGAGTTCGAAATGCTGTTTTCGGAATATCTTCAGTCTTCATTCTAATTTGATGATATCCTGAACAAAGATCCAACTTGGTAAAATAAATTGCTCCATGTAATTCATCCAATAATTCATCAATCATAGGAATGGGAAATTTATCTTTAACGGTGAGCTTATTGAGCTCCCTATAATCCGGACACATGCGCCATGATCCATCCTTCTTGTGTACCAATACTACAGGAGCAGAGAAAGAACTTTGACTATGTTGAATTATACCCTCCTCTAACATCTCTGCAATCGTACGTTCAGTTTCGCTCTTTTGGACATAAGGATATCTATAAGGCCTGATGTTTGGGGGAACACTTCCTGAAATCAAATGAATATCATGATCATGATCATGAACAGGTGGGAGTCCTTTGAGAGTTTCAAACACCTTCGAATAATTGTCCAAGACTTTTTGGAGATTTGCAAAAATAGATGATTTTGATGTTGGAACTTGTAGTGAGCATAATTGTTAAATTACGCCTTGTTGTTCTTTCTTTAGAAGATTTTTCATGAAATTATATCTTATTATCTTTCCCGGCTTCCCTGCAATACCCCGTAATTCGACTTCCTTTCATTCTGAAAAAAAATTCAAGAAAATTTCTTGAAAATTAAAAGCTACCGTCGCCAAAGATTGTAACCATTGTACTCTTAGTACAACATCAACACCTCCCATAGGAATGGAAAGAATTGGACTATTCAATACATATTCCCCCATGGTTAGCTTTATATTATGGCATTTTCCAGAGCAATTTATAGTTCCTCCATTTGCAACCATCACTTTACATTCTGCTGTTGGGTATAGGAAACAATTCAATTCCTTGGCTAACTTAAAATGAATAAAATTATGGGTACTACCTGAATCAATCAACACTATTACCTTTTTCTTCTTGATATGTCCTTCTATCTTGAGTGTTTGAGGAGTGGTAATTCCTTCCAATGCATTACATGATATGGTCGGACTCATTTCTTCCTCTTCTAGGGTTGGTTCCTAGTGTATATCCTCTTCTTTTGAAGATTCTTGTTCATTTTCTTCTTCCTCTTCACAATAAATGTAAAATAATTTATTCTCAACACACTTATGACCTTTAGTGTATTTGCTATCACAACTGTAGCAAAGCCCTTTTGCTATTTTTTCTTCCAATTGTTGTGGTGTCAACCTTGTAGGTTGTGGAAATATAGGAGTAGCAACACTTCCATATTTATAGAAGTGAGTGGTAGGCTTCCTTGTCGCCATAATTTTACATTCAATTTTTCTTTCCAACCTGAATGCCTTCTCCAATGAATTAGGTTCCAAAAAGCGACCTTCATGTTGGATGTTATCCTTTAAAGTACCTATGAAGAGATCAATCTCGTGTTCCTCTGGAATATCAGTTACCCTTATATTCAATTTTTGGAAGTCCTCAATTTGCTCCCCCACTGAACACTTTTTTTTGAGATTTATCAATTGGCTAAAGAAAGTGTTGCTCTTTGTATCCTCATAATGTGCTATCATTTCCTCCGTAAAAATTGACCAAGTGACAACTTTTTTATGGGAGCAAAGCCATCGATATCATACAAATGTATTTTGTTCTAAATGTAAAGTTGCAATGTGTACCTTTTGTGTGTTGTGCACATTATGGAGATCAAAATATTTCTCCATCTGTAGTATCAATGTTATAGGATCCTTTCCTTCAAAATTCCTCATATCCTTTTTTGGAATATGGTGGTTCTTCTCGCCAAAATTAGATTTTATGAAATCACGATTAACATTTATTTTTTTCTCATCATGAGTTTCCTCTACTATATTTTCACCATTAGGAAACATTTCTTGTATCAACTTTATCAAACCTTCCATGTCTACTTTTAGATCATTCTTCATGTTTTCCATCTTAGCTTCCATGTCATCCATCTTAGATTCCATGCTAGCTTCCATGCCATCAATCTTAGCTTCCATGCCATTCTTCAGACCATCCTTATTAGATTCCATGCCTTTCTTCAAACCATCCATCTTAGTTTCCACGTCTTTCTTCAAAACTTCCATGTCATTTTCTGTTTATCTTTGCGAGAGCGAAATTTGTTGCATTTGCTCTTGTAATTTTGATATGGCATGTTGCATTTCTTCATCTTCATGAGTGATAGTAGAGCCTTCTAAAGGCTTAATGGGTGTGGAATTATTTTTAGGGGCCATTTTAGAATCCAATATTGATATCTATTCTATAATATGCCCTTGGAATCAATTCAACTTTATTAAACAAGACTTATGCAATTCGAGAAAAAATAATACACACCTTTTACTTGCTTTTGAGGAGCTCGATATTGAAATTGACTTATCTATATACTTGTAAATCCTCAATATCTGACATTTAGCCCTGTAGTAGTCCTCTGAATCTTCTTTCAAATGCCACAAGTCTGAATTGATTTGGATTCTTCAAGACAAAGTTATGTCCAATCTCCCACAATGACCTAATTATAGGTGGATTCGTCAAGTAAACTTGTACGGCATGCCATGTCACAGTTTCCTCCTAAAGCTACGAATTTTATAAAAGTAAAACTACAGTCCGTGTACTTATGCCACTTTTTACGGTACTCCAATCCGATGCTCAGAGAGAGAGTTATGAAGATTTTCCCAAGATCACCTCTTTGAGATGAAATTCGAAACCTAAAAAATATCTAACTTCCCACAGACCATATCTCCAAAAATATTGGAAACAAAATACGACATTTTGTGACTATGTTCCCCGGGATTGACTTTGCACTCTCTACACTTTGACTTCTACAGCTTCACCCGTCAAAGTTATTGCGAAAATTCCACAATGACCTGTTTAGGTTAAATTCAGCAGCCTACAAAAATACCTAACTTCCACAGATCATATATCCAAAAATAGTGCTAACCAACCTCTGAAATTGTTGAAGATGTTCCTCAAGATTTCAGCTTCACGCTCGAAAAATTTCATCTTTTGAGCCTTCGTAGAAAAAAAGTTATAGTGAAAATTCCACGATGACTTTTTTAGAGTAGTGAAACCCTAGAATCCAAAGCTATGATACCAAATGTTGTGAAACCAGCTCCAAAAATAGAAGAAAAGAGATATCAACACCTTAGAAATAAGCCAATTTGAGGGGGCAACCTCCAATATATTACATGAATGAACAATTCTTGGATGATACAAATTACAAAACCTCCTTTCTATATATAAGAGTCCATGGGGCCACAATGTAATCCTAGTCAACCTAACAACAATAATTTAAGGGCACAATAATAACAATATGGGGGTTACAGGGGTACGATAATAACAATAAGGGGGTTACACTAACAACAATAAGGGACTATACTATTAATATAGGGACCTAAAAATTTGTCTGTGCGTTGAGTTGAGGAGAGGTAGCATTGTAGGCCTGAGGTCGAGAGAGTCGACTATTGTCACATGGGCAGAGTGCGATGAGCAGTGGTATGGTGGGAGTAACTGAACAGTCGAAGGAATTCCGACTATGAAGGTGATGTTGAGGGGACGAGAGGAAGTCGATTGTGTTATCAAGGAGGGAGAAGGAATACATGAAGAGTGTTAGATGAAGGTGTTATGGAGGAGAGCATGAGGGGATGAGAGGTAATGGAGGCCGAGCGATGATGGGAAGAGAGTCAACAGGGAGGAGCGCAGTTGGTGAGGGGCCTTATGAGGTCGTTCTATAATGCTCACTGTCATAAGCGTTTAGTCTGCTCACCAACCCTGAAATTCTGTAGGGAGAAATAATGCTGGAGGAATCTTTATATTTGGAGGCAGTGTGGCATATGGAGGTCCCATAGCGGATACACGTATTAAGAGTAAAAAATATGCAGTGGTAATAAAAGTGTGGTATTGAAACCAAGGTTTCAAGTCAACAAAGTTCAACTATCATACTGCCTTCAATTCAATGCTGAGAAAGATAACTGGTCTTTGTGCAGACAAACAAGAAATGTATTTTAAAATTGTACATGGCAGGAGAATGCAGGATATAGAGAAAAGGAATATGGCAGAGAATGCAAGAGTGCCTCTATTTCTGGCAGTCCCAACCTCTCAACAAGTCTGGCCCAACATAGTCAGATTTGTAGAGAATCAGGGCTAGAATGGGAGGATTGAAAAGGCCACAAAGACTAGTGGCTCAAATTGGAGCAGGGCCAACAATCTCTCACTCTGATACCGTTAAACACACGCATGGTAAACACACATAAGGAGAAACTAAACACACATAAACAAAAATATAAGCGTGAGTTATCTATTCTACTAACCATAGATGTGCATTTATATTACATTGGTGTGACTCTTGGATTTTACATTCCAAGGTCGCATGGACTCCTTTTGTCCCTTCGACTTCAACACCTACCCGTTGATAATTAGGTTTCCAGCACTTTCTATCGCTAAACTAGTTATATCTAAGAGCTATACTTTATACATCCCTTTGGCCTATGGCCATAATCGAAAGTTACACAGTCACTCCAAATCGAGCCTTTCGGTTGAACGGAATAACAAACAAAATTAAAAAATTAAGCCAACGACTATAATAGGATGTGAAATAATCGTTGGTCGTAGACCTTATCCTTGACCACATCTTGGCTATCCTTCACCTGAGTTCAACTTTGGATGACAACAACTAAACTGGACGTCATGGACCAAGATGCTCGCGTGAAATGATCGAGCTGTTGCGAAGATCACGGAACTGATAATTGTCGGCATCACATGAATCTACCTGCACTAGATCAACCTAATATAATGACTAATACTTTATCTTATAAAATAATTTAGGAAAGTAAATATAAGTTACAAGAAATATTAAAGGCGTAAAATCTATTTAAAATGATTAATTGAGCACCAAATAAACCTTAAACATGAAATATGAAGTTTGTGTAGGAATAGACAATAATATTGGACTAGTGAAGGAATGAGGAGTTTTATGGAGATAAAATAGAGGTTAATGATTGTGGTTTTGTAATAGGAAGGGGGTAAAAATAGAGAATTTTGGCATACCAACAATATTGTTCCTTGATGTCATCTCGGAAAGAATTCCAAGTGGGTGTGACTGAAAATAGTGAGGGTTCTCTCTCATCCTTCTTCTCACAGTAGGTTTCCCACCAGTCATTAACATGGGGGTGGCGTTAAGGAGGGAAAAAATAATATTTTCCCTATTGGAAAAATCATGAACTGAGAAATATCCTTCCAACGCCTTTAACCATTTATCTACAACTTTTGCATCTATTTTTCCTTCAAATACAAAAATGTCAAAGTTGACTTGTACCTTAAAGGGAGTGGCACCTTCAAAGTGGTTTTTGGATGAAGATGCATTTCCAATGGGCATCTTTCGAAGGATTTGGGAAAATTTATCCATCATCATGTTCCTTTTTCACTCAAGGGCTTCTTTGAGCAATATTATGAAAGGATCTACTGCTCCCTTTTCTTTTCTTTTTTTCTGCCATGGGAGGTCATTGGGGTCAGCGAGGGTAGTCTTGCAAAGGTTCAACGAGTTAAATCTCTAACTCCTTATACCTTTACCTCGTTGGGGACATGCACAAAAAAATGAAGAAAGGACTGCTCCGATACCACTGATCTGGATTTATGAAGGAACGAAATGAAATAGAGATATGAGCAGAAATTCAGAGATACAACGAAAACATAACTTCAATTCATTAATAATAAAGTATTGAAAAATTGTTAACACATAATGGAAATAAACTAGCTCAGAAAATAGTATCTTATCTCTGAGAAGAGACATGGCAGCTACATGCCTCTGAATTATGTCACAATGAGGCTCAACAACCTTTTTATCATTGAGAAACAATGGGGAACCATAAACATCCAAAAACCTAACCCTGGAAGATGATCACCAAAAGCTTGTGGGCCCTGTTGGGGTAAGTTGGAACATCCAATTTCCAGGGTCGTAACTTTGGCATACGATCTCCATTTTTCTATCATAATACCCTTTTTCTAAGATCTCTAAGAGGAGGGTGAAAAAAAAATTTAAGCAATTGTGGCACTTTTTTGCTTTCTTTGTTTTCCAAAAAAACATCTTTTAGTCCCTTAAAATGGCTCAGGAAGTTTAGGACCCGAAAAACTGCCAAAAATAGTTTGTTGTGCTACAATTAAGGAAACTAAAAAGAAACAATGGTGGGGGTATAAGTGGAATAGGTGGGTGGCCACAAATATCCACCTGGATCAATGATAACAATGCATTTCTAGTACACTGGGATGCTCTCCAAAACTACCTTAACCAACACAATCTTACCTACACTAGAGAGAAATTTGTTTTCCCATAAAAAATTCTCTTATCGACCTTATTTACCATCCACAACTAGTTTATTGTCTAGTATTTATTCGGTTTGATGAAGAAGTTGAGATATTTCAAGTTTTTTCCTAATTTTTTGATATAAAATCAAATAAATATCTTAGACAAGCTAGAGGAACACTTGTGATACCATTGTGGATAATACAATATTGGTGATGATTGATAAGAGTTCCTATAATCTTGGTAAATAGATCAAGGGAGCACTTGAGGGAGATAAAATTCATGCTTTCCCCAAAGATGAAACCATTAGAGAAATTTTGAGGTCTAAAATGGGCCTCCTAAGGAATATTATAAAATAATAGTGGAACTAATAAAATAATATTAGATGACATCATCAAATTTTAGAGGGAAAAATGAAAAAAACTACTTTTTTCAACTTATCGCGCTACTATTTTACCCAAATTTCAAGTTGGAGCACTCAGTGGATGCATAATTTAATTCTTCGTCCAAGGAGTACCCATGTTGCATAATTTTGATGGACCTTGCTACACGAAAAATGAGAAATACATGAAAAATGTGATTGCAATCACATTTTTCTTGTATTTCTCATTTTTTCGTGCAGCAGGGTCCATCTAAAGTATGCAACATGAGTACTCCTTGGATGAGGAATTAAATTTTGCATCCAATGAGTGCCCCCACTTAAAATTTTAGTAAAACCATAGGGAGATAAGTTGAAAATACGATTTGAAAAAGTAGTTTTTTTTAATTTTTTGTTTTTAAATCTTTTTTACTATTTTACTCCAAAAATGGTGAATCATCGCCCATGGTTAACATCATAATATTGAATCCTAATGGTTCTTATAAACTTGATTTTGGTTGTACATTTTTGTTTTGAGGCCCATTTTAGACCTCAATTTTTCTCCAATGAAAGCAAGTTATCAACAAAGAGAGGATGGGAAACATCCACCTCATCTCAGATTTTAATGCCATGAACTTTGCCACTACAACAATATTATTCGATTGGCTTGTTGAAAGTATTGGATACAATAAGGAACAATAAGGGCGACATGGGACATCCTTGACGAATCCCACAATTTCCATGGAAACATTTAGGAGCCACATTGATCATTACATCCAAGGAAATTGATTGGAAAAAACCCATATTCCAATTTACAAATGGTAATGTCAATCCTATTTAAATAAGGAACAAGCAGAGGAATTTATAGTTTACCCTATTTCAAGACTTATACAAGTCCAATTTTAATATATCTACATTCAAATTTTATGATTTCATTGAAGAGAAGACCCTTTGGGCCAAAGAAATAGCATCATGGATGTTTCTATTTTGCAAACATATGAACTACCCCTCTGAAATTATAGAGGCCTACACAAGCTTGATTCTCCTTGCTATGATTTTCAATATCATATTATAGATCATATTATAACATGCAATTGGTATGTAGTCATCAAAATAAGTTCCTTCCTTATTTTTTGGATGAGACAAAAAAAGGAAGAGTTGAAATAGCCCAAAATTTTACTAACACTTTGGGACTCACTGATAGCTTTTAAAAGATCTTCTTTAATATGATCTTATAAACCTAGGTAGATCTCAAAAACTAATCCATCGGGCTTGGGGAACTTAAATTATTCATATAACTTAGAGCAAAAAACACTTCCTATTCCTAAACTACCTCCAGAATGACCACATTCATCTCCTCTAAAATGACATTGGGAAATTTGTATACCTTTTATAGGATATCTTGGATAAGACTACCTTATGGGGACAAAAAAGAGGGGTTGAAAAAAGTAAACACTTTCCATAGCTTTTTCCTCAAAGGAAAGAAGCACAAAACCATTATAATATTGTATTTTCTAAATGGTATTGAACTAATTCCAAGCATTAGAAAAATATTGAAGAACTTTTTGTTGTTGTCCTGAGAGAATGTTGATAAATTCTTAGGAAATTTTATTAGGATTTCTTATTAACTTGATTTCTCTTACCTTGATGATTTCTTGTGATTTTTATTACTTATTATTCTTTTTTATGATATATTCATCATCAATAAAATTTCCAAAACTATGAAGATCACAAATACAACAAAATAACACAATATGTAGGCAAAAAAAAAAAAAACCCTCTTCTAGGGGAAAACCCAAAAACTTATTTTTTTTCTTCAAGAATCAAATCAAATAAGACAACCTAGACCTTTTATCAAGACATAGTTATCCTCCCCTCCACCAAGTCAACCTTTAGCCAAACTTTAGAGATCAAATTAGGTCAAGCTTCTCCAAATGTCAACACAAGACAACTTCTGAAATTTTTATATGTACTTTGAGCCCTTTCAACTTTTCACTTCTACTACAATTATCCTCACACATGTGAAAACAGGTGAACATAATTCAACTTTTTTATTCTTTAATTATAATTCTCCTTCTCACAATTATGAGACCTTCTATTTCACTTCCTTTTCACTTATTTCTTCACAAAAATTGCAGATCTAGTACTTGATACTCAATCCTCCAATAGGTTGAATGCCCTTGCTAATATATATTCTGGGATGACATTCCTTCATTGAGGCCGACTTGGTAGGAGGCTAGGACAACTTATTGGAAGAGAGACAAGACACAATTTTGACATTAAAAAAAAAAAAAATCATTTCTTGACATAAATAGCCAAAGAAGGGCCTAAAATATATTGACTTAGAATTTGACACAAGACACAAACCCTAGAGCACTCAATGGGTATTATTTACCTAGAATAAAATAAATGAAGCATGAAACTCATGCTTATAAATATTTTTTTTTACTATAAAAAATATTTTCTTTCCTTTCGAAAAATACAATACATTATGACTCAAATACATTTATGAATACTGATACTAGTTACATTTCTCAACCCTCCCTATTAACTAGTGAGGTTTTCATAATTTTTCAACTGGTACTAATTTGAAATATTCTTAAGATGATTATAACAATATACGCAATGCTTGGGATACCCTCACTACCAAGGTATCCTCCCAACAAAGACTAAGGTGTCATCTACGAGATTTCCACTATATATACCATCAAGCTACAAACTTTGTATCCATAGAACATGATATAGATACCATCTATGTCTCCATTCCGTGACACCAACCCTTACATGGATCCAGCTATCAACGGTAAACTGAAGCTCCAACCAATACCCTCCCTTTTGGATCTAGACATCAACTAAGATTTCAATACTAACTAGGCCATCATGTCCTCCCAAGTACCATCATATAGGCATTTTATGGTACTTCATCTCTCCCTCTCAACCAAACTAGAGACATTTTTATCAATCCACCAATTTTTCAAGAAGATATCAACACATCCACATATATGTGCATGCCACTAAAACTAACCTAGGAAGATATATCATTAACACATAAACTACTTGTTCATCGGTTGGAACATATTATAGCTTCATGAGCCTAATTAGTATCCAAACTTCCAATGTACATGTTCTTGTATGTTAGCATAATCTTTGGGGTATTTCAACTATTATGATGTTTCTTACAATATCCAAACAAATTTCGATGAAAGCTTCCTTCTTCAATTTCTCCAACAACACAAACTTAGCCTAACACTTTCCAAAACATCCAATTCTTTTTCACAACTTCATAAATCACAACTTTATTAATCACAAATATAACTCATGAAAAACCATATGTAGTGCTTCAACTACTCTCCAATCTTAAACATCCTCATGTCCTTCACATCATGTTTTCAACATGGAGGAGTTATACTTTTATTTAATCAAGCTCCCTCTCAACTGGGTATATATACACTTATTTATCCAAGATTCTTCTCTACTAGGGGACAAACTCATCAACTTAAACCACATAGGATCTTTCTTTCATATCATCAAAGAACTTCAACCTTCTGGAACATCATTTCTTCTATCCTCACTTGGAAACAAGGTAATCAACAATGTATACTTCAATTTTACCAAGATTCTTACAACTCCATCTTTTAATCATGCTCAACATCATCATAAAATAATCATTAAATATAAGATATGTAATCATCTTAAACATCTTGGAGACTATTTAACTACAAATATTTAACAACAAGTACCAAGCACAAATATAGAGCATGAATTTGACTTTATCAATATAGGGTTAGCATGTCGATACAATGGGAGCATAATAATTCATACTTTGTATATCAAAACCTAAACTTAGTTAGATTTAAAATCAATAAGGGTTACACATTTCATGCCCTATACTTTTACAACAATATATGCTAGGTTTTTGTCACAAACCCTAGATTCATTTACCAAAACTAAACTTTAGATACTATCAACTAAATTTAATCACAGTGAAAGCATTTTAAATATAGGGTTTCATTATCATGTTCTATAATCTCATATCAATCTCTATTAGGGTATTTGTCATCAAACCTAGATAAAAACATCAAAACTTCAATGTTATATATTTAACAATTTTAACCAAGCTAGGGTTACAATCATACAAAAGCACATAGACATAAGGCTCCATTCCTACGATCTTTCATTAACTATTAAAAGGGTTTTTTAATAAACCCTAATTCATCAAACCTTAAAAATCTAGGGTTTCATCATATAACCTAGATATCAACAACAAACCCTAAAAGAATAGGGTTTCATAAATCAAGAGATTAGGATTTAATTATATGTTTTTAGACTTTATCAACAAACCCTAAGTAGAATAGGATTCCATCAACATACCCTAAGCATCAAAAGGCTAGGGTTTTTGCAGCGAACCCTATAGGTTATGGATTTACCAAAGTGAACATACAATAGAGAGTATGATAAAGGTTTATTTAATCTAGAGATTAATCACACTGTAAAATAAGAGTCTTGATGATTCAAAACCTTAGACATGAGAGAGTTAGTAATATAAAGAAAAAAATTAAAATAATCAAATCTTCTTATATAAAGAAGAACAACTATCAATCTTGTAATATTAAGCATACTTGACGTTGATTCTTTCACAAACCCTGTAGGGATTCTTATTGAAGAGCTATCTCTCACATAAAATCAAAATTTATTCATGTACCTGCAACATTTATTAACAAGCACACCCAAAATATGCAAGTACAAGAGCGAGATAATTACCTAGGGTTTCCATTGAATTTTTAGAGGATGAATTCCTATGGTTTTTGAGTAAAAACTCTAACTATATCTAGGGAAATTATGTATAGACATCATTCAAATCCATTCCTGCAAAAAATTTTCATATACCTAGATATCGAGAATTACGGTTTCTTAGAGGGAACAAGGGAAAAAGGTTTTCCATATGTTCTATCTAGGATTTACAATCCCAATCTTCATCACAATGAAAAACTGCTAACCTTATAATCATATAAGTAACCAAACCCTAAAAAATTTCATGCTAGACTCAAATGAAAATTTTATACATACCTCAAAAAAACATACCTTTGTATTTCATGATTTAAATATTGATGTTCCATAGAGTTGGTTGCCTTTTCTTGCAAACTGAAGACACATTGTTAGATGACTAAGACATAACAAGTAATATTAATACTTAATTAAGTTAGATTAGGATTTCGGGTTGGACTCAAAATGCTTGATGCTTTCTCATGACTGTAGTAACAATGAGTTGCTACATGTCCCCAAATAGACTTCTCCTTACACTTATATAGACTTCTTCCATATGAGGCAGAGATAATACGATTTCATTTCTTCAACGATAGGCTATCCATTAGACTTAGTTTATCTTTACAAGAATTTCAGCTCCTTCTTATAGTGATTGTAACTTTAGCCTATTGAAATTTTTGAACCCGTGATTCCTCAATTTGATGATGATATGGTTTTTGTTAGTTTTTGGAAATGACTTCTATAAACCTCAGAATTTCTGAAGATGACTACGGTCCTTTGGATGACTATAAAATTTTCCAAATGATATTAGGACTTCGTATATTCAATTTGGTCTTGGTTCCTTTTATAATTAGACTCTTTGTTGGATATTAGGACTAGATTTAGTCCAAAAAAGACACCTTGTGACTTCACAATTAGGTTACCCTAATTATTCACAGAAATTTGAAATTTTCATATTTTTGAGATGACACAAAAAATTGATCTTCTACACAGCATTCTCGACCTTTCCTATGATTATATCCTAGCTTATCAAATCCAGAAAATGATGTTTCTTGAATCCTATAATACCTTCACTATTCTAGCTCAGGTATGCAGACTTATTGCATAGTTATTGAACTATTAGCAAGCCCAAAAATAATATTTTCTAGTTAGGCTTTCCCTCTAGGTAGATTGGCCTTCAAATCTATTGTAAATTGTTCCTTTTGTTCATTCACATAACCATGATATTCTAGCTTCCTTTATGCTACTATCCTTATCTTTGTACCATGTTGAGAAATCCTTAGGGAAGCTTATTAGGGTTTCTTATTAACTTGATTTCTCTTACCTTGGAAATTTCATGTGATTTGTTATTACTTCTTCCTCTTTTTTATTATGTATTCATCATCAAGGAAATTTCAAAAACTATGAAGATCACAAAGAAAACAAAATAACACAAGATGTAGGAATTTAGCTAGGGAAAAACCCCTCTTCTAGGGGAAAACCCAAAAAAATCTTATCTTCTTGAAGAATCAAATTAAATGAGACAACCTAGACCTTTTATCAAGCCATAGTTATCCTCCCCTCCACCAAGTCAACCTTTAGCCAAAATTTAGAGATAAACTTAGGTAAAGTGTCTCCAAATGTCAACACAAGACAACTTCTCAAATTTCAATTTGTACTTCAAGCCCTACAACTTCTCACTTTTACTACAATTCTCCTTGCACGTGTGACAATAGGTGAGAATAATTCAATTTATTTCTTCTTTAATTATACTTCTGTTTCTTACAATGATAAGGCCTTATATTTCATTTCCTTTGCACTTTTTTTTTCACAAAAATTGAAAATTTAGTACTTGGTACTCAATCCTCCAATAGGTCGAGTTCTCTTGCTAATATAGATAGTCTTTAAGTGGGACAATATTCCTTCATTAAGGTTGACATGGTAGGAGGCTAGGCTGACTTGATGGAGGAGGGACAAGACAATATTTTGACATAAAAAATATTTTTCTTTCTTGACGTAAAGAGCCCAATAAGGGTCTAAAATGTATTGACTTAAATTTTGACTCAAGATGCAAACCCTAGAGCACTCAATGGGTGCTTTTGAACTAGAATAAAATAAATGAAGCATCAAACCCGTGCTTATAAATAATTTTCCTTTTACAATAAATTTTGTTGTCTTTCCGTTTGAAAAATACAATACATTATGACCTAAATACAATATGAAGATTGATAATAGTTACATTTCTCAACAAAGGATAGCCAAATCCCCCTACTTTTGAGCCACCAATGCTCTTACTTCTTAAGTAGAATGGAATTCATGTTATATTCTAAATATTTTAAGTGCCCTAATATCTCAAAGGTGTGGGGGGCACTCCATATATGCATATATCTCATATATGTTTCCTTCCACCTTAGAGACTTTGGCCAGCTTCTTTACATTATGGATATTCAGCCGCGCCTTGGATTCAAGTTTAACTTCACATAAGTTTTTGGCCAACTTTTCAATGTAAGAAGTGGTTCTTAATGTACTCAAAAGTCTAAATTGACTGGAAACAAGGGCCCTCTATTCCTCATCCTTAATCCATGAAGAATTGAAACTAAAAGGGATCAAATTGTTCGTCCTTACTTGGTCCCATTGCAATATAATAGGATGATGATTCAATATCCCACCATATATCACTAAAAACTTGCATAAAAGGTCTGAGATCATTAAATTTTCCAATACAAGGAACTTATACAATCTCTTTGAAACCTCATTTCCCCTTCATCAACCATTTATCCATGTAGGATAAAGCTTGATAGGTTAGATATCTAGTAGATTATTCTTTAGCAAGAATTCAAAAATAAATGATGTTGAGGGTCCATGCAGGGACCTAGGCCCCAAAATTATCTGAGTGAGATGGTAAAATTGAGTTTTCCCATAAGGATGGTATAATGGTATATGATTTCCCATAAAAAGACAAAATCCTCCCAAAAGGGAACACACTCAACATATGGCCTATATACATTTAAAATGGAAATGTGACAAGTGAAATCATTGATTAGAAGCTTCACCATAATGGTTGAGGGGAATGGTGGTGGGGGGGGGGGGTTTCTATGGCCTTAAAATGAGGGCTTCATCCTATGATTAGACTTCCTAAAAATATTTCTGAGACAAGGTGGAAAAAATACCAGTTTCTGAGCAAGCTTTCAAACGCATGATGAGACTTAATTCCCAAGCACATGGTTTCTTGTATAAATATGATGTATAGTTTTATCGACTCTAGGATTATTTTAAGGGGAAGCTTCAAGTGGGCACTCCCAATTCTCCTCATGTTGAAAGAGAGGATGATCATGAGGCACCTTCCTGCTACGCATCATTTGCTCTAAGGGTCCAAGAAATGGAAAACTATTTTCCTTTTTGTCTCCATCTTAGCTCTTTACTAGGATTTTTGTAAATTTGACTTTCTTTCGATAAACATTTGAGAGGGTGAATCTTTGGAAATCCATCCACAAGAGGGGGGAATCTATTTTTGATACTTCCTTGGATGAAACAAGTATTCCCTTTTCTCAAAAGGAGGGCAGAAATGGTGCAAATACCCCACATCAAGTGAAATAGAAAGCTCGGAATGAGGAGGAACCATGGGAAAATAGGGTTGTGAAAGGGATGCAGGGGCACAAGGGGAATAAGGGGAGATAGTGAAAGGGATGGGGGAAAAATGAGAGGGATAGAAGTAGAAAAAATGTGAGATAAGGGGGAAATATTTTCTGATTTGTTTTCACAACCTTCTCCCTCAAAATTTGGAGCACCATACAAATCCTAATCGAGACGAAGCCAAAATTCATGACTCTGATACATTAGAAATAATCGGGGTCTTTGAGCCCTAGGGGGGGGCAATGTGTCATAGAAGGACCTAGGAGTGGAAAAAATGTTGAATATGACCAACATCATGGAACCTGTGGCATCAAAAGGGAATTTTCCAGTAATCAACCCGATTTTTCCATATAGAAATTGCATAAGAAATCTCTAGCTTGCCCACCAAGCTCCCTATGATACATATGTGCACATAGATCTAGGCCATATAACTATATTCCTTCTCCTACAAACCATCATGTAGGAAAACAAAGGAGCCTAATTTGTCCCCTGCAACTCTGAAGAAATACAAACTCCATTAGTGTAATAGTAACACAAGTAGGATAGCCCAGAACCTAAGAGTATAAATAGGTTCTATTACAAGCTTGAAATCCACCATCCATAATTTTAATAACATACCATATTTGTCCTAGTTTCAATTATTACTCTAGATATTCATGTGATCCTCTACCTATCTAAAGAAGAAAGCAACCCATCCGCACACTAGCAAACGAATGACTAGATCATACCCTAAAAATTATTACCAAGATGAAGAGATCCATTTTCCTAAAGAAACCGTAGAGAAGGATTCTACAACAATTTTTTTTTTCTAGGGATTTTCTAGCATACTCCAAGATCTGGTCAATTGCAATATATTTCCCTATAGTTAAAATTGTAGCGTACGTATTTTTTCATGTGACAACCCCCCCTGATGTGACACCTCGGGGCAAACCAAGTCGAAGGGGGGTTTAGGAAATCCAAAGGGGAAATTATCAAATATAAAGGAAACAAATATAGGGGAAGGTGAAGGAGGGGGGGGAGTGATGCAAGAAGAGTTGAGGACAATGGCCAGAATCAAATAAGACTGGGGAGGACACAATAATTGTGTTGTCTATCGAAGTAGAGGATGATCACGGGGACTTCACTAGGGAGAAATACCATACCACGTGCGTTCATATTGGGGGATATATATTGAGGAAAAAATGACATAATATATTGGGGGATATATAGGGAATTAAGAGTTTTTATATTGGCAGGTATTCAAAATGGATCTCAAATTTAATGAAAAAATATATTAGGGTATAGAAAATGTAAATGAAAAAATGGATACCTACAATATCTAGTGAAAGTAATAGCTTTTTTAGTTGGGAAGGTATATTGGGTTTGTATTGGTAGGAGATTAAATAATGTGATTTTTAGATGTTTTTTCCAATATGCAGTCAAATTAGGGGTATTGTTTAGTATGCCACGAATGCACGTGATATGTTTGAGGTTCATTGAGTAAAGCTCCTATGAGCATGATATGGGCGCGAAAGGGGGGCCTTCTAATGGTGGATAAAGATGAGCAACCAGTGGGAGGAAGAAATCCATAATGGCCATGAAATATTTTTTTATGAGGGGGGATAACTTCATAGTCTACTAGATCACATTCCCCATATTTACAGGGTAAAATGGAGATGGTCGGGACCAAAAAATGGCAAATGATTCAAATAAAACAAGGGGACTAAATGAGGCCAACAAGTCAAACCAAATAAGAGGAAATAAAAAGAGCTTGCAAAAGTATGTGAAGGAGATGAAAGGAGGGACACAAGTGCAAGGAAAAAACCCAAATATTAACAAGAGAAATCCAACAGAAATAATCGTTGACCAATCTGAGCCATTTTTCAATTGGTATGGCAGTTTTTAGTCCAATCCACACTTTTTTTGTATTGGCTATCGATCTTCGAGCTAGAGGCTAATTCTCACAGTGAAGGTATGTCAAGATTTCAGGAGCTATAGTTCCATTAATGCACTGGTGAAGTGTAAGCTAACCCTTAGATTTAGGTAATTAAAAAATCCAAGGGTTGGGATATACTACCACAGTGCATTAATAGAGCTATAGCTCCAAAAACATTGGTTGCCACAGTGCCACAGTGAAACACAAACATATAATCTAACAAAAATCATCATGATCCGAAATACATCATTGAATGATATTGATATTTATCATATGCATGGAATGGAGAAAGTTTCCATTAATAAATGGGTCTCCTTCAAGGGAGGCCTATCTGTGTTTTGAAAACTATAAAACATACAATATTTCCTAGAATTCTAATTGTTGATGATTGTAAACGTGCCTAAATATTTTGTAGGATAATATTGAGTGTTGGATTTTGCCCTTCAAACATGTGATGTAGTTCACAACCAAGGTTTAAGCTTGATCTGATATATCAGTTCCTGACATACCTATGTAGGTACCAACATAAGTCATCCTTTCAAAGCAAACATCAGCTCTATTCAAAAGTTTTTAACTTGAGGGGGATCGTGACGAGATTGTAGCTTGAAAGAAATAGCTTGAAAACTTGATATTCTACTATCCAACAACTTTGCCTAATATAGCTACATTCTGTGGACTACAAACATGTCAAAGAAAGATTTAGGAAAAAAAAACACAGCCATAGGACCAAAAACTCCCCATCTAACCTTTGCCATATGTTGGCATGCCAAAGAATTCCCTAGAGAAAAAACCTGGCCATAGGTTCAAAAATTATCCATCCAAAAACTAGCAATATGACCCATCTAACTCCTCGAAATGATAATATATCCTAAAATTACTTACCAGAGAATTGATACGCTTTAGCAAACAAAATTCATTTCAAAAATCAAACTATTTTCAAACACAGAAAAGTCAACAAATTCTTAAGCAACTAAGTTTTCTTTGCAAAGGGAATTTTTTTATGTGCCTTTGCAATAACATGCAGTAATTTCCAAAAAAATGCTTAAGTATAGAAATATTTGGCACCTAAAAAAATCGTTAAAGCCCGCCAGATATGTTATTAAACAAGGCTACAAGGTAGCTACTACCTGCCGCTTAATTTAAATATAGTAATGTTGCAATGTGATTTTGGAAATGTCTATGGGTAGCTATTACATGCCGCTTAATGTAGTTATAGAGATGTTGCAATTTGAGTTTGAGCATGTTTATGAAGGTTTGCTTTGTAATAAAGTATAGTTAAATTAAATTAAAAAATAATTGTTGCAATTTGAAATCGAGCATGTCTATGAGGATTTTTCAAATGTTGCCATTTGAGTTTAAGGATGTCTATGAGGATTTTCTTTGCAATATAGTTGTCGCTTAGTTTAGTTTAAATATAGCTAAATTAAAGTAAAAAATAAGAATATAGGTTAGTATTAAGGTTTAGAATCTAATCCATTTAGGTTTTTACTAATATTTTGTTAATCCAATTCCACCCAACCACAATAACAATGCCATATTGTCTGTCATCTAAAAATTTTTACATTTTCCTAATATATATATATATATATATATATATATATATATATATAGTTGTTCTTGTTAGATATGTCTACAAAAATATAGTTTATGAATATGAAAATTTATAATGATAAAAAAAATAAAAATTTATTATAAGAATTTATTGTTATTATTCAAAAAGTTGCATGTTATTTTTACTTAAAATTACATGACATGATATATAGCAATTAAAATTGTTTCATATTTTGTATAGCTATATATTTGATATATTTAATGTATATTTCAAAATTTAATAATGTAATTTAGTTAAATAATTTGAGTTTTTAGATATTGGATAGATTTAATATTCTACTCATTAGGAATGTGGTTTTTAATTACATTTTTCAATTTCTAATGTTTTTTTTATATAAATATAATTATATGACATAATATATAAAATTGTTTAATATTTTGTATAGTTATATATTTGATATATTCATTATATATTCTAAAATTTAATAATATAATTAACCTTGATGTAAATTTCCAGAGTCAGGACTGCCGAAACATGGTTTTTTTTATGGATAAAATTACACTGCGTCGTACAACGATTACACCTAGGGTCATGTACAGGCTGCTCATAAATTATTATTTTTTGTTGAAATTTGTATGTTTATTTTTTTTGAAATTTAAAATGGTAAATTTTAGTTTTAAATTGTCTTAGTTTACTTCTCAGTTTGTTGTAATTATTTTATCAAAATTAAAATTGTTATAAATGGATAAAAAAAATGGACTCTATTATTAGCTAAGTGGATAAAAAACTGAGATTATTATGATTATATTATAATTATAATAAAATAATAAAAATAAATATATTATATATTAAAAAATAAATATATCATTTTTTAATTTTTAATATAAAACTCATAATTTTCTTTATATAAATATGCCACTTTTAGAATCATGCGAAGGATCTGCATTAACATGAATGACATTGCCAATATGTAAAAAATAAATGTGCCACTTTCAGACTCACTCCAAGGATCTACACATACATGAGTGTCCTTTACCTCATTCATCCAGCCTGCACAAATATTTTTATGAACTCACAATGTTCGCACATGAGTGATAATGGCGGAATAAGAGAAAAAGATTTGAACCAATAAAAAATTAGATAAATAAAATTAAAATATTAAAAAAGAATGAACTTCGTATAGATTGCTATTTAACTTTTAAGTCAAACTCTGGTTCATTCTCGTTCAGCCCAAAAATCGTACAAGGATTGCAATAACAAGTTAAAACTATTCACCAATCAGATGCAAGAAAAATAAATTAAATAAATAAATTATTAAAATATAACTATAGTCAAACTATACAAAAATTCAAGACATATGTCTAATCAAAGAGAATTAATGTCTAATCAAAGGCATACCTGATGCGTTATATGGCGGCAGGTATAATAATATCAATACTCATTAATCAAATAAAAAAATATTTGGTTGGAATGCATCTCAATTAATTACGTACGTTTCTATGTCTTAACCTAACCAACAATCACGAATAAATTAATTAAAAATGGGTGATTTGAAAGATTAAATTCCTAATGACCAAAACTTAAACTTAAGGAAAAACAAGAACAGAAATAATTTATTTTGCAATTTTTTGTGTAAAGTAAAGAAATGTAAATATTTGTGTACATTTAAAATATATGTGTACTCAGACAAGAATAGAATAATTATTCTAGAGAATAGAAAAAGAATGCTAGAAAATCTGTATAGAAAGGAGATGCTAAAAGTTGTGTATTGATACAAGAATAGAACAATTATTCTAGAGAACAGAAAAATAATGCTAGAAAATTTGTATAGAAAGGAGATGCTAAAAGTTGGAGCAAAGCTTCTTTACCCAAAGTTTCCTACTATCTGTGAAAAAATGTAGAAATTACACATGACTATGTTGAATAAGTAAAAGTATTTATTACTTGTATGGTTAGTAGAATATAAGTGGTAGTAGCAAATCTGTAGAAAATACACGTTACTGTATAGAAAATTAAACTAAATTTTACTACAAGAATTATGTGAACCGATTACTAGTTACAGAAGTGCATAATTAGAATTACAAACTACCATAGTAAAAGAAAGAAGCATGTACTACTGAACTGAAAATTATGCATAATAACTAATACAGTAGAAAACTTCATATTACTTCTACATGGAGGAGATAGCATATAATGTATGGAAAAATCGGCAGATAAAGGGTTGAAAGATTATAAAAAAAATTTGTTGAAAGACAAATTAATATCACATCAGAAGGCAACCTGATGCGTTATACCTGCTGGCGGCAAGTATAAAAACATCTTGAATTTATTTTTAATATATAGATAAAATATAAATAAATAAATAAACGAATTTTCCGACCCCGTTATGTGATGTACAAAAATAAATACCAAATATGTTTTTAAAGAGAAAAATAAAATCGAAAATTAATTATGTATGTAAATTTGCAAAACAAATCAATTTTTATTTGATCATCCAGGTATAAGAAATAAGGACATACTACATATTCTTTATAACAAATAGTATTATTCAAAGCTAGAAATTTAATTTAAAAACTAATCAAACGGAAAAAACAGAAATAAAGAAAAGAAAATTTATTTGATCTGAATCATCAACAAACTAAAAGTAAACTTAGAAAAAATAATGAACAATACTTGGATTATGGATACAAGTAAAGGTCAAAACTTAGAAAAAAAATAGAAAGGAATAAAATGATAGAATTTCAAAAGAGAGAAACTTCAATGATGCATATACGACAATCTTGGTATCTTTAAAAAAAATGTGATATAACGAAAAAGGTGGATGCATGGATACTTAGATATGAGGACTAAAAGGTATCTAGGAGTTTCAGAAATCTGGGATCTACTGTGTAAAGCAGTTCTGAATCATTATTTTTCGTTAAAAAATTATAAATAGAAAAAACACATATTTTCAATTTAATGAAAGCAAAAATAAGTAAGATTAAAGATTAGTTTTAATAGATAATCTATCCAAACTAAAAATTTAAAGAATCTTTATTTTTATTGTAAATAAAAATAGAGGATTGTTGTAGAGCTCACAACACATATCAAGATATTTTAATAGTGTAATACACTTCTTCAAACAAAATATTGTTATGCAATAAAAGAAGGAAAGTCCCTTTTCACATGAAAATATTTTGTGGCTACATACACATCACACATTTTCACTTGTGATAAATAATTTAAAAGTATGAAATTTTTCGCAATAAAATATTTTTGATGCTATGTGATTTATCATCCCAAATAAAATATACATGTGATATACTCCAAGGATATTTTTTTATGTTTAATAATACATATTTTCTTAGTTATGTGATACATCATATCAAAAAAAATGTATGTATGTGATAAATATCTTTTGTTTTGTGCAATATCTTACATGTTACATAAGAAAAATTCTAGTCATTATAAAGAAGGCTACTACATCGGAATATTTTTCATGTTCAATAAAGATAAGGGGGAAATCTTTCCATGTGACAAAATGCAAAATGCAAAGAGAAGATTAAGAAGGTGAAAAATATTAAAAAAATAAAAGAAAGGGAAAGAAAAGAAATTGCTAGTAGAGGATTGTTGAGAAAATCAAGGAGTCTCGTGAGCAATCAACTAAAGGAAGAACTTCTTCGGATGAAGGAGGATATGTGTATTTAGCTTCGACAAATACATAGTCAAATCATGAGGCATGGTTACTCAGGATCATCCTATAATATGACACCTGATAGATAATGATTCTGCAAGTATGAATAATATGATGGAGGAGATGTCTATCTAGGGAATGATTTGACAACTAGGAAAGTTGGTCGAGGTCAAGTTTGACTAGTGCTAATGGATGGTTAGAATATAACATTGATTGGAGTACTATATATTCTATATTTAGCTAGAAATATAATATATATCACTTGGATGGGTGATCCAAGTGTGCATGACATATTCAAGAAGGATCCATGCAAAATGGTTCATAGAGTAAATAGGAGGTGTTCACATTGGGACATTGTAAAAGTTTGTTGCGGCATAGTGACTTAAGTGGATCCAATAGTGCAATTGTCTCTCAAACTGATGGTTTATCCTCTTGTCTATTCAATGAAACCATGATGTGGCATCAAAGAATGGGACACATTGGAGAAAAACGAATTAAAGCTATGCAAAGAAAATGTATGCTCACAGGTTTTCCTAGTAACTACCTCGAAGTAAATTTCTATGAACATTGTGTTTATGGGAAATAGAATTGTGTTAGGTTTCCATCTGGTTCTACAAGGAAAAAATGAAAATTTGAGCTAATTCATATTATTGTATTTGGGTCAATGCCAATGTAGTTGCTAGGTAACTCCATATATTATGTATCCTTTATTGATGACTTCTCTAGGATGACATGGCTATATTTTCTAAAGAAGAAATATAAATATTTTGAGAAGTTATATGGGTTCAAATATAATGTGGAGAAACAAATAGATATGAAGATAATGGTGCTAAGAACTAACAATGGAGGAGAATTTCATGGTAAATAATTTTAGCAAATTCTAAAATAGCGTGGGATAGTACACCATACAACTACTCCATATAATCCTTAGCAGAAAGGAGTTTCATAAAGGATGGATAGGACATTGATGGACAAGGAAAGAAACATGCATAGTAGTGTAGGATTGGAAGAAGAGTTCTAGGAAGAGGAAACGAGGTAGGTCTCTAGCATTAGTGTTGGTTGAAAAAAATCCATATGAATTATTCTTTGGTCAAAAACCATCATTAACCCATATCAAAGTCTTTGGTTATGATTCTTTTGTCCATATCCCAAAGGAGAAGAGGACAAAGTTGGATAACACGACAATCAAATGTATTTTCACTAGTTAGAAAATTGGAATGAAAATATATAAGTTGTGGGATCCAATGACAAGGAAGGCAATTTATAGTTGAGATGTGTCTTCAGGGAAGTTAAGTGTACTTCCAATATGAAATATACTCTAGAATCAAATGAGTTAACTGAGTCAAATGAAGAGGTGGAATGAAAGAATCAAATTCTAAGGAGTTCTGGTAGAGTAAGTAAAGAACTTAGAAGCTATACCCCACCAAAATTTTGTTCTTCTTTTGTATTTCCTATCGTCAATTGTGAAACCAAGTTAGTCTAGGAGGAATTCACTTGGAAAAATGGTAAAATCTAATCAAAATCCATGGGGGAAGAAATGGATTCTTTGCACAAGAATGACACATAGGATTTCGTCAAAATTATCTAATGGAAGGAAGCTTATTTATTACAAGTGGGTGTTCAATAAAAATTATAATGCAATCGGTCGAGTTGAGAAGTACAAGGCTCGACCAGTGGCAGAAGGTTATTCCAAAGTCGAGGGAGTATACTTCAATGAGATATTTCCCCCTATTACAAAATTAATTTCTATTAGAGTATTGATGTCTCTGGTTACAACATTTTATCTAGAAATAGAACAAATGGTTGTAAAGATAGTTTTCTACATGATGGTTGGAAGAAGAAATATACATTAAAGAACCTTGAGGAATAGTAGTAAATGGAAATTAGAAGTTGGTTTATAATCTAAAGAGGTCTCTTTATGATCTAACAAAATAACCCAGGATGTGGCACATACATCCAAATATTGGGATTTGTGAGAAGCTAAGCTAATCACTATGCATATCTCAAGTTAGAAGGTGAGTTTTTCATATATGTAGTGTTGTATGTTGATGACAAGTTGTTGATCACAAACAATGTGGGTGAAATCAAAGGGGTAAAGATGTAGCTATCCTTCCAATTTGACATGAAGAATCTTGGTGCTACATATTTCATTCTTGGAATGGAGATCGAGAAAGACAATCTAATCAGAAAACTCTAGATAAATTAGAGGAAGTACGTTGAAACAATTCTAAAGAATTCCAACATGCAGGATTGTAAACTAGTGAAGGTAACAATTCCTATTGGGGGAATATTAATTATTTAAAAGTTCCCAAAGACACAAGAAGAAAGAGAGGACATGGCTTATGTTCTATATGCAAGTGTTTTAGATATTTTAATGTATGCAATGATCTCCACTCGACTAGTTATTTCTCATGCAGTGATAGTATTGAGAATAAACATGAAAAAACCTAGAAAAGAGCACAGACCTATGGTCAAAAGAGTATTAAGGTATTTGCATGGAATCATTGATCATGAAATATGATACCATGAAGAACTTGAGGATGAAAACGAATCAAATGTACAAAGATTTGTCAATGTCAGCTAGCAATCTAGATAGAAGAAGGTTGAATAGTGGATATGTTTTCAAGATGTTTGATAGAGTTATTAGCTAGATGAGTAAGAAATATTCATTCATCGTACCATGTCCGATAAATGAAAAATACATGGAATCAACGCATGCAAGCAAGGAATCAGTCTCATTGTGTGAACTATGTTCATAGTTCGGGTTTATTCAACAAGCAAGAAGGATAATTTGTGTCAATCATAGTGCAATATTCCTGGCTAAGAAATCATCTTATCATTCAAGGAAAAAAAATATTGATGTACAATACCATTTCATTAGAGATATGGTGGAAAGAAAATTGGTGTTGTAGGTAAAATTAGACATGGTGAATAATGTTCCAAACTTTCTAACAAAGCTGATGACTGCTAGTAAATTTTCATGGTATAGAGAGCAGTTTGTCCTAGGATTCCTAGTTCACTAAAATCATGGTATTAATAATTCATGCAAAGAAGACAACGAGTAAAGTAATGTTGAGGTGTTGTAATATTTGTAGGTAATCTCAGTCGATTGAATTTCATTTAGTTGATTATTTGGTCTTTGTTGACAGTGTTGGAAATCCATCAACTAAGGGGGTCTCATTGGTATGGAGTCCCAATTAGACCTCATTCTATTTGGAGTATAAACCTCAACCAAAAATAATTTTGGTTCCCATTATTTTTAGGAATTTTCCTTGGCTACAATTATCAACATAAGATGTTATAAAAGAAATCTTTGAAATAATCAAGTAATATTACATTGTGAGGCATACAATTGCAACATATATAAGTTACTTTGACAGAAGGGAAGAGAGAGTGAGACTCTAGAAGAAAAGTAATAGTATTATCCTAGATGAGACACATAAGAGCGAGGAAGGAATCGTTAGTTAACCTGCCAAGTAGTTCACAAGATAAAATTGATCATAAAGCAAGTAAAAATGAATGTTTAATAAGATTCACACCAAATTCAATGAAATAGTTCATTTTCATTCGTATGTGTTAACATAAACATATACTGAAAATAATGAAGGAATAGTCTCACAATAATTTATGACATATGCACGAAAGTGTGTCGGCTCTAAGCTTCATATATTAAGCGAAAGTACCAAGATCTAAAATTATAATGTTGCCACACTAGCCCCAATAGTGGAATATTAAGTCACCACTTGGTCCTCCAAAGAAAAATCTTCTCTCTTATGCTAAGCTAGAGAAGCCAAGGTGAAAACTCCAAAATCCCAAAATTCAATTTTCTTGAGCTATGAGGGTGTATTTATAACTAATGAGGTGACTCTTCACCTCCCATGTGACTCTTAACCTCCCTCATTGTTAACACAAAAAAATCGTACACACATATGTACAATCTAGATAACTCCCAAATTCGTCCAACAAAACGTACAGATGAATATTTTCCAACTGAAGACATCATGAATTAAAAAAATTAAAGTTATTCAAAGGTCTTAATTATAAAATTTACCCATGTGACTTGTCCCAAGGCCGAAATTAGTGACTGCGAGACTTTACCTTCGATAGTTGTAATGAGGCCCATCAGTAGGTATGTTTTAAGGGGTTAAAATTCCATACGTCATCTATTAAGTTACCTCTTTCTCACATTAATTTACATTTTTTTAATATTATTCTTAATGAGAAGGGTGTATGATGTTTGTCATGTATTGTTTCCTAATGTGAATTGATTGCAGGAAATGAAGCCATTTTTAGATATTTTCCACCTAAGGGCTCGGAGTAGACAACAAGGAGAGATTGTATGAGGTTTTTCCACCTCCTTAACTCTATCAATCAACCAAAATCACACTGAGATCTCTCCCAACAACTCGAAGGCAAAAGTAGCCAAGCAAGGTGACAATTAGGAGGAGCGAAGCTCCACTCTTCTGGAGATCAAGGAGGACGTATTCCCACTTTTTAGGGAGTTGTTGGTAGCTACCCATTTGTACAAATAAGCATATGCAAGAGCTCATTAGGATTTGAACTTTTTATTTGGCTAGGTAGCTCTTGAGCTCTGATTTAGTGTTATTTTTTACTTTCATATGATGTACTAAACCTTTTTATGCAATGATAATGAGAAGCTTCGTGTTCCATCACTAATTTAGTCTCAGAGGGCTAATGTTTTTGGGTTAGGGACCAATCCATTGGCTAAGTCCCTCTTATGTATTTATATTCTCTCTTTATGTTTCAACATTTTGTTTAGTCTCTTTGCATTATAGTAGCATCAAGAATCCATCAAAATTGTGCTTGTAACCTCTCTTTCTCACCTCTCTCATGGGAGATTGAGGAGAAGGATCTCCAACCAAAAATCAAAATTAGTTTGTTTATGATTTCTTGGAAATTTAGATAGTGTGATTATAATGTTCATAATATGCTTACTTTAAGTTAGGAGCTGAATTTGAGTTTAGATTAGATTTTAGCATAGGTTAAGTAGGGTTTTCTATTCAACTCATCTTTTCCACTTTTTAACATGTTAGTTTGTCAATAATAAAGGCATGAATGTGTGTAGTGATTGAAGGGTTATATAAAGCTGCGGGGAAAGGACCCTTTCCATCACATTCATCCTTCTTCTCTCCAACCTCCAAATGTGCCATCAAAACCCAATTTTGTGAAACCATCTTCACCACCACTGTGAGCAGATTTCCAAATGAAAAATAGGCCTTTGAAGGTATCTGAGTTTGGCTGGAGGTGTTGGTCACCTCTCTCTCACCTCTTTCCACCTTATCTGACTTTTCCCCACCTTCCTTGCACTATTTCCATCCTTAAAACCCTCTCGGCCTATTTCCTGTAGCAATTACAAGACATCTTGTAGCAACGTTGTAGGTCACCTTTTTCACTCCAGTTTAGCTCATTTTTTCCTTTTGAACCTACAATAGGATGCATCTGACACCCATCTATGAATTTATGGTTAGAAGAGACTTTTATGCCACTCGAAAGTTCCTTCCTTCTTTGCTGCAAAAACAAATTAGGCATTAGGCTTTTACTTCATTTCAGAATTAGATTGAATTTTACATGCAAGTACAAGTTGAATGAAATAGTAGATAGGAGTTTTTTATGAAGTGTGTGATGATAGAATAGTTTCTTTACAGCAAATTAATATATATCTAGATGAATTATTTCTCGTAGCACAATTTTGTTTTTTCTATAACTAGGTTAACTGTTTATGCCTTGCTTTCACTATAAATTGCAAGTAAAAGTTTGATAGACATTATATTTGTCTTAGATTAGAAGAAATTATCTGAATTACATTAGATAGCTTCACTTTAATCAAGTAGAAGGAATGGCCTAGAAGTTATACTCACTAGAAGACCTAGTTGATTGTGGCATAAGTAGAATCCATATGTTATGCATATATCCTTATCACCTCTAATTTTGTATGAACCCTGAGTTGATAAGTAAATCTGAGTAGTCCTCGGGAATTCTAGCACCCTTGGTGAAATACCAAGGCTCACCAAGTTGCGGGATCAAAGAAAAATTTGACTAAGTAGTCTGGGACAACTTCACACACTTGGAAGATGGGATTACCTGACATGTTACAAGCAAGGGAAATTAATTTCCAGTCATCATAGATATATGCAGCCCCCAAGGGTCCCCTTGTCCTACTCATAAGTAATTTTATCATTAATGGACCAAGAGCGGGAAGAGGGATTCAAAGTTCTATATAAACAGGCCATTGGAAGACCGAAAAACAAGGAAATGTTATGTCGATAAAATTTCTCTCGAGAAATCATGCATTCCATTGTTGAGAATAAGAAGAAGTAGAGCATTACTATACTGGAAAACTTGCTTCTCATCAATCCAACATTCTAATGGGAAAATGATTTCACCATTGAGAGATTCTTTATACTTATTTGAGAGAGAGGATAAGCTTGTAAAGAGATTGAGGAAATTAACCTCCTTGTTGGGGATTCTTGAGCACCATAACTCAAATAATTTTCTCCAAGTATTTTAGTATTCATCAATTGTATCTCTTCTACATTTAGCAGTCAATGAAGGGATCCCTTTTCCATTACTTTGTTGACTTAATTTCTTCATCAAGCATTATCTATGCATTTATTTCTTAGTTTTTAGTTTTTGTCTATGTATGCATTGTCTTCACCATTTACAGTGTTTTGTTTACTCATGCTTGTCCACTAACATCAACAAACTATCTGTGTTTTCTTTGAAGGGAACAATCAACTGATAAGAAGGTGTTTTTTGGCACCCCATAGCAAAATTACACCACCACAGATTTTGCGAATTCACGGGTTCCTTTTCTTTACTCTAATGGAAGTTTTCGACAGACCTCCTCTTTCCATTATCACTACTTAGTGCATTCATCACCTCTTTGGAATTTTTTCAGGACCTTCTGGACCTATTTTCGACCGAGAAGTTTGACAATTCACTCTTTTTCATCATCCGTGTGGATTTTTTTCAGACAGATGCACATGCATGTTTTTACATAGGAAAAGTCGTGCTCTTTTTATAGATCACAAAAAACCATAGTAATTTTACTTTCCTAGGTGATTGGTAGCCTTCAATGAAATTCCCTCACCTCTGCAATTTTTTCTAGTTAGTTCATATTGCCTAGTTTCTTTACTAATCATTATTAGTAGAGTAATTACATAATATTTCCTTTTTTATTTGCATTTCCCACATAGCTTAATTAGGGGGGAAAGTAAGTGGCAACATTCCACATATAGTTTTCAATTTATTTTTCTATTTTTCACAACTCACATAACTTAATTAGTAAAGGAGTAAGTGGCCCATTATCCACAAATTTTATTACTAACAAAGGCATTGTTATTTCATTAGTTTTGGGGACTAGGACCAAGTGTTATTATAGAAAGTAAGTAATATATTCTTCCCTTTTTTCTTTTAGATGAACCCGGGCTTGCATATGGAATATTTCTTAAATAAATTCAGTTTTACATCTCCCTTTAGGCACACACAGTGTAAGAGGAAAAGAGTAAGTGGCCCATTATCCACACATTATTTCTTTTTTATTCAAGGAATAACTACAAGGAAAAGACCCTCTAGCAGAGGTTATAAAGGAGGTTTTTAGTGTTATAAAATTGGCCAAAATTGTCCAAAAAACATTTTCTACAACATCTGTTTATGGTTACAGAGGTTCTGGCAGAGCTTTTAATGGAAATTCAACACAACTAAAAATGCCAGGCAGATAGATGTTATTACAAATGTTTTTTTAATCAGTGCGCTACTAAGGTTTCAACGCATCGGTGTGTGTCATCTAGAAGATGGCCCCGGGGTGGTCAAAGGTGCATGCACCGGGCCGTGAAGGTATAAAACCACACCGGGCGCAGTGTTGGTGATACAACGCATGGGGTCGTTCTAATTGGTCTTGGGATTTTTGCACTGCCCATAGGTCGTCTCAACACACCGGTACGTAGACTTATAGAAAAGCATTGATGCGCTGTATCGGACAAACGCACCGATATTTATAATTGGTATTGGTATTTGTGTGGTGCCCATAGGTCGTACAAATGCACCGATGTGTAGTCTCACATAAACGCACTGGTGCACAGTATCGCACAAACGCACCAAGATTTTTAATTGGTTTTGGTATTTTTGCGGTGCCCATAGGTCGTAGAAACACACCAGTGTACTACATCATACAAACGCACTGGTGTTGTAATGTTCCCAATTTTAGCCTCAAGTTAAAATGGAACATTATAGTTGCACATTTTATTTTTGTTTAATAAAATGGGGAAGGAGACACCTTAGCCCCTTTTTGATGAAGAAATAACACTCCTAATGTGAAAAGGGAGTGAATAAAGCAGCTGAAATAAACACCAAGGGTGTGAATGGAACCCAGCTCACTTGATTAGTCACCTATGACTAAAGTCAACAGCGCTGCCCAAGGAGGAAGAGGCTTCCTAGAGAAGCTGCATAGTTTTGGAGGGAGAAGATTCACATGAGGGTGGAAACCCTAATTGGTGGGACCTTGGTGGAGAAGAGTTCCTTTTGTTTATAAGGAGGAGATGGCAGCCCATTTTCATTATGTTATGTTATGGATTAGAGTTTCAGACTTGGGTCTGCAAGCTTGCATCCCCGGGCTGTTTAGCAGGGTGATGGTGCCCTCGGGCACTAGGGTGTTCCCGGTTAGGAATCCCTACCTCTTCCTCAAGGAAGGATGAGGATTGAGCTACATTTCCTCAATATGGCATTGTCCACATCTACATTCATCAGCTACAATGTTATTTCTGCATCATAGAGGACGTTGTGTTGCTGGGTGCAGCAAGAGAGGAACTCATGGAGTCTCTCTTGTCTAGTTTTATTCAGTGGAGGAGTGATCTATTCATTGGAGGAGCTGCAAGGAGGATTCCTAGGCTGTATTTTAGATCCATGGCATGAGGCCACACTTCCATCATCTCCCACTGCACATTCCACGGAGGAAACTGCGTTATTTTAGAGGAGGCAGCGAGAGAGGGTTTCATGAGCTCATCAAGAGGATGTTTCTGAGACAAAGGGATCAGCCCTTTGTATTAGAGACATGATCAGAGGAGGGCATCTACATTTCAGATCAGCCATGGCCTCATTCATATTCTGTATCAATTGCAGTGACAACTCTGTTGTCACATTTTTGTATGTTCCAGCATTTCTAGCAATCTTTCATAGATTAGCTAGAAATATTGTATTTCAGCCCATTTCTTGTTATTGGGATATTTCTTGTATTAATTCAGCCATATATGTATTTTTTTCATATTCAGTAGCTAATACCTTCATGTACACAGCGCATTTGCAGCTACTCCGGCATTTTGTGAAGTTGCAGCTACTCTTGTATTTCATTGCTTATTCATGGGAGGTTGGATCTCAAAGCTTGAGTGGCTTGTCCCTCAGCTATTTCTTGTATTTATTTGCTGATATATCATAATATCATGATGGATGTAGCATTTCCCCTCTTATAGTGCATTTCATAATTGCAGAGTTAACATTATGTTCACATACTGTTGTAAGCTATCTCATTGAGCATTGTTTTAGAGATCTAGTTTTGGGAGATCTTTATAACCCATCTAGAATCATTTCTTTGAGCTCATTTTCTGCATAGGAGTTGTGTGTTGAGTATTATAAGGCATCCCAGTAGTGTTTTGTCTTATTTTTGCAGCAGCTTCCTTATACAGCGTCCTCAAGGACCCTGTAGAAGAAATTCCCGAAGTGGAATATTGCATATCCATAGGCAGAGTCTATGAAGGGCCAAGTAGCCTCAGGATCTCTCTCTTATTTGGAAGAAGACATATCCTATATGTTCCCAAACATTAAATCTCTAAAATGGACTTGTGATAGCTCACTGAAGAAGGAATTGGAATATCTTAAGATATTCCCGATGGAGCAGAAAATTCCAGATTTGGAACATTACAGTGGTATCAGAGCATGATCTTGGCTCAGCCTATGCCCAAGATCTATTACCATCAGTGCGAGTATCTTCTCTCCAAGGAAAGGAGATTGACAGAGGAAACAAGGAAAGAGGAATGAAGGAAGAGGAGGTTTCCCTTCTTCTTTTCCATACCATTGAGGAGATTATTGAAGATCTTGAGGAAAGGGAAATTTGGAGAAATTTTATGAGAAGGGTTTGTTGATGAGACAAATCCTAGCTATTTCATGAAGGGTGTGGTCATTCAACCACACATGCAGATCCACAGCGCAGTCCTTTGTTCACTTGTATTGTAAAGGGGATAGAGGAAGGATATGAGGCCATTGGAGGAGGAGCATTGCAAGGTATGGCTCATGATTGTTGGTTTGAGGGTTCTATTTTTCATTGCCATGCAAATTCAAAAACACGTGATGCATTCACTAAGGGTTTGATGGAAAAACTTGGTGAAACTCATTGTGTCATAAACACAAACACTTTGCATACACTGGAAAGAAATAACAGCGTTGTCACTTTAGGAGGAGATCCATCACCACATGGAGGTGAAAGGGAAGCCATTGCTTCCACTAGAGGAGCCCTTGTGTCCTTGCAAGGAGTTCCAAATATTTTTGCATGTGGGTACCAAGACACAATTCCGGAGCCATATGTAGAATTTTCTGGGGATTGTGAGATGGAGGAAGAAAGAGCAGAAGGATCAGCATGAAGGGATGATGAGCATTCTCCCTTATCTATTTCAGAAATTTTCCGCACATGGGAAGGAGACTGCACTGCGCAGAGGAGAGAGGGACAAATCAGTCCACTCATACATGCAGTCTATTTTAGATTTTGATGTCTCACTTTTGGATGCTTTCCATTTGGGAGGCCACTTGATCTAGAGATGATGAGAGGCATCATGCTATTTGGTTCACCACTCTTGGATTCTGGAGGGGTGGAGACATTAGAGGAGTCCATTACAGCACAGATAGTTTGGGGATAAGCACAAGGATGAGGGATACACTCTCTCATTTTCAGTACCACCCATTCTCATCAGTTTGATTGCGCAGATAGAGTTGTTGTATGGATGGATTATAGCATCTTCATGATGCAGGATGACTGCTCCATATATTTTTTGAGAGAGAGGATACTTCCTTTCAGGAATGACTCTTCCATGCATTGGAGTAGATGGATACCACTCATGCTTACATTTCCCAGGATTGGTAGATTCTTTGGAGGTGATAGTCTCTCATGGGAGGCTCATTTTTAGAGATAATCATTTCTTTAAGCATGAGAAGCTGCATGATGGCATGGCAGAAACTTGGAGGATTAATTTTGCATGAGGGGATGTCAAGGTAGCAGGAAGCAGCGTGATGGAGCACCATATTTCAGAACACCAGCGTTGTCTATATGGAGGATTGATCCAGGGTGGAGGACCCAGCTTGGTTGAGTATTCCCTGGGATCTTGGTGCATGCATTATTCTTGGATGGCCTTGATGGAGATGGCAGATACTTAGTAGATGATATGATCATCTATCATCATGGCAGACTCTTCTTGGCTAGATTTTCTAGTCTCAAGGAGAGATTATTTGCATGCAGCATGTGAGGACTCCCTAGCTATGCATTTGGATGCATACTTTCCCTTGTTATAGGAGTTCACTTGGAGGGCATTCAGCATGATCTACATCAGCATATGGATAGATGCATAGCCTGGTTGATTTTGGAGAGGTTGTCACAACCATTCCCTTACTCATTGGAGGAGAGGAAGAACATTCAGTTGAGCCATTTCAGCCCAAGAGCTATAGTGCATGATGGAGGAGGTATAATTTCATATTTGGTATTGTACTTCTTTTCATTTATTGAGGAGCATAATGTATCAAGGAGGCTTGTTCCTTCTTGCATTTTTCATGAGGATGTACTTGCAACTACTTGTAGCCTTGACTTTGGCCAATCTTGTGATGGTTGTGGGGGAAGCCACATGTTTCTCGGTGTGCACCATTGGCACCAATTTGTATTCTCATGATTTATCTTATAATGAGATGTTGTGGCAGCAAACAAGTGGCTAGTTCAGCACTTGTTACTTTTGACTTTGAGGCAGGCCAAGGAGGCACTGCGCAGGTTCCATGAGTGGAACTTTGAACCACTCTCTGGTTGTCATTTGGCAACTTGCTTTTATTGCAATTTTCTCCATTGTATTTCAGATGTTTGTGCACTCATGAGGAGCATTATTTGGAGAGTATTGTATGTACAGCCCATTGGGAGCATGATTCTCCCCATTTTATATGTTTTATATTGCAGGAGATACCATGGGAAAACCATAATTGCCACATTTCTACTTGTCTCTTCTTGTGGGAGGAACCACTTGGAGAATTTGCAGAGGCATTTCATGGCTGATTTTTCTTGATGGGGTAGCATGGGCCACTCTTGGAGGCCATAATTTTGCAACCCAAAGACAAAGGCAGCCCCATATGAGCAACATATGGAGAGAGGGCCATCATGGGAAACCAAAACAACTCTCCATTCAACCCCAACTCATTGCAAAAATCAGGGGTGATATTTTCATTTGGATGATAGCATGGATGAGAGGATCATCATTGGGAGCAGAATTTTCCCATGCATATCATCACTCCTACCTTAAGGAGGCCACATTCCAGCAAGAAGGATTCCAATACACCTTCTATCTTTCCATGAGGAGCATCATTTTCAGTTTGCATACTTGGGAGAGAGCATTGGAGGACAGCTTTATTGCAGCATATTTGAGTAGTGGTGGGACCATTGATGAGGAGGCCACAAGAGAAGAAGGGGGAGACAATTTTTTTCTCTCTATGTAGTTGCTTAAGGGCAAGCAACATGTGGGAGGGGAGGACTGTAATGTTCCCAATTTTAGCCTCAAGCTAAAATGGAACACTATAGTTGCACATTTATTTTTTGTTTAATAAAATGGGGAAGGAGACACCTTAGCCCCTTTTTGATGAAGAAATAACACTCCAAGCAGCTGAAATAAAAACCAAGGGAGTGAATGGAACCCAGCTCACTTGATTATTCACCTATGACTAAAGTCAATAGCGCTACCCAAGGAAGAAGAGGCTTCCTAGAGAAGCTGCACAGTTTTGGAGGGAGAAGATTCACATGAGGGTGGAAACCCTAATTGGTGGGACCTTGGTGGACAATATTTCCTTTTGTTTATAAGGAGGAGATGGTGGCCCATTTTCATTATATTATGTTATGGATTAGAGTTTCAGACTTGGGTCTGCAAGCTTGCATCCCCGAGCTATTTAGCAGGGTGATGGTGCCCTCGGGCACTAGGGTGTTCCCGGTCGGGAATCCCTACCTCTTCCTCAAGGAAGGATGAGGATTGAGCTACATTTCCTCAATCCGGCATTGGCCATAGCTACATTCATTAGCTACAGCGTTATTTTTGCAGCAGAGAGGACGTTGTGTTGTTAGGTGCAGCAAGAGAGGAACTCATGGAGTCTCTCTTATCTAGTTTTCTTCAGTGGAGGAGTGATCTATTCATTGGAGAAGCTGCAAGGAGGATTCCCGGGCTATATTTCAGATTAATGGCATGAGGCCACACTTCCATCATCTCCCACTGCATATTCCATGGAGGAAACTGCGTTATTTTAGAGGAGACAGTGAGAGCGGGTTTCATGAGCTCATCAGGAGGATGTTTTTGAGACAAAGGGATCAACCCTTTATATTAAAGACATGATCAGAGGAGGGCATCTACATTTCATATCAGCCATGGCCTCATTCATATTTTGTATCAATTTCAGTGACAACTCTGTTGTCACATTTTTGTATGTTCCAGCATTTCTAGCAATCTTTCATAGATTGGCTAGAAATATTGTATTTCAGCCCATTTCTTGTTATTGGGCTTCTTTCTTGTATTCCTTCAGCCATATATGTATTTTATTCATATTCAGCAGCTAATACCTTCATGTACACAACACAGTTGCAGCTACTCCGGCATTTTGTGAAGTTGCAGCTACTCTTGTATTTCATTGCTTATTCATGGGAGGTTGGATCTTAAAGCTTGAGTGGCTTGTCCCTCAGCTATTTATTGTATTTATTTGTTGATATATCATAATATCATCATGGCTATAGAATTTCCCCTCTTATGGTGCATTTCAAAATTGCATAGTTAACACTGTGTTCACATATTGTTGTAAGCTCTCTCATTGAGCATTGTTTTAGAGATCTAGTTTGGGGAGATCTGTATAACCCATCTAGAATCATTTCTTTGAGTTCATTTTCTACATAGGAGTTTTATTTTGAGTATTCTAAGGCATCCCAACAGTGGTTTGTCTTATTTTTGCAACAGCTTCCTTATACAACGTCCTCAAGGACCTTGTAGCAGAAATTCCCAAAGTGGAATATTGCATATCCATAGGCAGAGTCTATGAAGGGCCAGATAGCCTCAGGATCTCTCCCTTCTTTGGAAGGAGACATATCCTATAAATTCCCCAACATTCAATCTCTGAAATGGACTTGTGATAGCTCACTGAAGAAGGAATTGGAATATCTTAAGATATTCCCGATGGAGCAGAAAATTCCAGATTTGGAATATTAAAGGTGTACAGTAACTGACATGCACCGGTGTTCATTTTGTATTTTTTAGAAACATTGACCTATGACAATGCAATTATTGTGATTTTTTAAAATTCATTATTCATCAAAAGTCGACACATCTTATAACAATATTTATATTAATTAAATTTTTATTAATGCATTTGAAGGTGATGTTTGGATAAATTTGTTATATCATATCATAATTATTGTGATTTTTTAAAATTCATTATTCATTAAAAGTCGACAAATATATATCTTATAACAGTATTCATGTGAATTAAATTTTTATTAGTGCATCTGAATGTGATGTTTGGATTAATTTGTTATATCATATCATCAAATTTCACATCTCTTCATTATAATATTTAATCATCCATAAATTTAATCAGTGGTTTCTTCTTCTTCACCTTCCATCTACTAACATAAAAATAAACTGTAATGAGTGTATATACATTGGTGATAATAATGGAATTATAATATTAAATAATATACATCAATGTAAATCAAAAATAAAAATGGCGTACCATAACAACAATTGACTCAAATTATACACATTCTTTCAAAACCATGTACCATGCCATCTTTCAAAATTTCATCTGTTGGCGCAGTTCCATACTTTGTTTCTTGCAAGTTTTATACCCCATAACAAATCATATATTTAATATAAAATATTTTTTTGTTCTATTAATTATAGACGGAGCTAAGTAAAACAAGATCGATAGATGCTTACAAATTCCACAATTAATTTCTGATATGCCAATATATACTCATAAACCATATTTAACCCAATGTCAATCAATTCATCTGATGGTTCTTCTTTGTATGTTAGCACATGTTTGAAGACATTCAACGATGACTTTTGTAAAGCAACTTAAAATATACAAAAATGAAATCTAGTTAAGTTGTTATAAGGAAGTAATAATTACTCACAAATTTAGATATCAACCCTTTTCTTCCTTGTCGTCCTATTTTATGTGCTAAATGGGTTCCATTTTCTTTTCTTTTCTGCAAGAAAATACTTGAAAATTAATATTTAATGCTAAATTGTTTATTTATTGTACCTAATGATCGAAAAATTCAATGATTACATATTACATTTGAAGCAAATTGTTGTTGAGATGGCTCCTCCTGTGATGCAATTTTGTCCATTTCTTTTACCATCTCCTTGTACACCCTTTTGGACATTCCTACTGGCATATTTCTGATATCAACTCGTTCATCTTTTGAGATTTTCATAATCAACCTGAAAATGTAACATGACAATAAACTATTTAATATTTATATTGATATATGAAAAGTAAATATAACAAAAGTGATATTTATAAATAATTCTAGAGAAACATTTAAAGGAATATTAATTTTTCATTCCTTCTTTTTCGTTGTTGTGCGTTTTTTCTATTAAAAGTCTGACATGTCTCAGTGACTAATTCTCTGGAAACTATTCCTGTAGTTTAGATAAAATTTGGTTCTTGGAATCATTGGATTGATTTTTGTATTGTAAGTGGAAATAACATCTATACATTTGTTCCACTAGATCCATCAAACTTTTGTAAAAGATTTTCCCCCTTTCGTTAACCTCCAACACCACTCCAGATGAGCTAAGGAGCAATTCATTTTCATTTGCATGTTCTATTTTTTTTCTTTTCTTAGAACAACATTCCTTTTCTGAGTTGTTGGTCCCTGTAGAACATTAAACAGATGTGAATTAATATATTGTTTGACACATGTTATCTAATAATTTTAAGTATATTATTAATGAAAATAAAAAAAAGAAACTCATATTGGATCGATAATATTTTTTCATTCACCTGATTCATCTTTTTGCAATTTTTCCATCAAGCTTTTATGCTCTTCTGGTCCTAGATCAGAAATAATCTTATCGAGCTTCATCATTTTGTGGCTCTACATTACACATAGTAAACAATACATATTAGTTAAACTTACATATAGTTCAAAAATAATATTTTTTGTAAAGAATTTGCAAAGAACTTGCATTTTTTGTTTTTCTTGATGTGTTATCAGTATTTTTGTTACTTGATCTCGTGTCAGTAATTTCTTTATCAATTTGAAACTTATACCATATCATTCATTAATACATTTATAAATAAATTGTCAACTTTTCAGGTAAAAAAAAAATTCTCAAGAAACCGGTGTGCCATTCATGGTGTACACACCAACGTCGGTGCGTGGGGGTCTTATAAATGCACCGCTGAAATAGTATATTAGACCGTGCGATGCTCTATGTCAACAAGGAGCACTGGTGCGTTACATGTTAACCATTGTACCAATTAACACAGAGAAAATAATAAAAATCATATAGTGTTATTTTTTGTAGCATAAACGCCCCGCACAAATAAGGGACCACCATACGGTGCTCTCTGTCAACTATGAGACCTAGTGCAGTGCGTTATATGTTACACAGTACATCGATTAACACAATAAAACATTTTTTTGTGAAACAACACGTTCGCGGTGCACCATAATGCAATAGCGCACCGATGCCCTAATTTACATATGGCAAACTAATTTTAAAAAAAATTATTTTTAAAAATTTTATTACATAGTACTTTCATAGTGTGTTGGGATAATACAATGCACCGGTGCACTAGGATACGAAGGGTGCATCGATTAAAAATAAAATAAAATAAAATAAATAAATAAAAAATTCATCTTTTTTTCAAAAATTAACGCAATGGCCGACATGGATTGGGATCTGACTATGCAAGTCATCATGTGGGTTGTATGTCAATCTAAAATTAAAAGCCCTAATTCTGAAATCATATAAACAAGGAGAAGAAAGGGCAGAAACAAAAAGAATGAAGGGTTTAGGGTAAAAATGTTTTTTTATTTTTTTTATTTTTATTTATTTTTATTTATTTTTATTTTTTTTTTCCTGAAAATGAAAAAAAAATTACTTTTTTTTCTTAATTCATAAAAAAACTGCAAAAAAAGTAAAAACAATAATAAAATTTAATAACGAAATCGTTTAAAAATCTATGCTACAGGGTTTGAATCACCAGAGGTTTGGAATTCTAATTGCCTGAATACTTTTATTCAAACGTATTTCGCTGCTCCACAGTACTCTCGTGCTCTCTTGCTCCAGGTATGTCTCCTGCAAATATCTGGCTGAAAATTTTTGCCAAAAAAGTGAAATAATGAAAAGTGTTTAGTATTTAAAGAATTTTCTTATGAAATTATATTTTCGAAAATATTTTGCTGCTCATTTTTAAATTTACCACTTTTTTTTTCACTTAAAGAAAATAGAGTTGTGTTTTTTTATTTATGGTTATTCATCATCGGTGTGTCACTTAATAGCACTGCACCGGTGCATCCATTGGTAACACGACACCGGTGCGTAGTAACTAAAACACACTCGTGTGGTAATATGTACATTAGCATTGATTTGTGGTTAAGTCACCAAAATTACTTTTAGGTGTGTACACCAAAATTTAGTGAACTCCAACCATAGAAATTGAGAATTAGAATTTTTTCTATTCTTGATGGGAATATGCAATTAGAATTAGAATTTTGTTTATTCTTGAGAATTAGAATTAGAATTAGAATTGGATAAATTCTTGATGGAAATAACTATTCTTCCAATGCATTTTGTTTATTGCAGGAGGTCCCCATTGATTATGTTATCACCCAAAAATTTTCAAAAAAAATCTTTGTGTTATGTTTGTTTTTGGTCATGGTTCAAATTAGGTTTAGAAGTCAATTTAGGGTTTGGTTAAGGGTAGGTTAGATTTTTATAAGTTCAAAGCCCATCCTTAAGTTCAAATAAAGTTTTTTTAAGGTCCATTCATTGTAAAATATCCATAATTTCCATTTGTGAGTCATTCCCTAAAGTATCATGTCAAAACTAGTCAAATTAGCCAAGAAACCTTACTTTTGTAGCGCCGCTAATTCAAAAAAGTTGATTTGCGCTATGAAATTGTTGAAAGTTATGAAGCAAAAACTTTGTTTTCGGTTTTTGAGAAATCAAATTACAAGGAGCTTTCTGAGCAACTGAAAACGCATTTAGGAAACCTGAAAGAGGTTTTTCTTCTTCACAGATCTAACTACAAAAACCTCTCTTATTTTCTTCAAATTATTTAGGAGGTTGGAGAAATTGATAAATTAAAATGCACTATGAAACTATTGTTACAAACCTATCTTGTACATGATTGTTTAGCAGTCAACTTCAAGTTCCGTTTCTGGCCAAATGAAAACGTATTTTGGAATTTTAAAATAGGTTTGTCTTCATCACAGCCCCAGTGACAATAACCTCTCTCACATTTCTCACAAGTGTTATCAGTTAGGAGATACAAGGCTTTATTTGAAGCCCTATTTTCAGAAAACAAAGTTTTCATGTTTTACACATGTTTTTCAAAGGCATTTTCTGGACAGAAGGAGATGTATTTCAAAAAAAATATATAGGTTTGTATTCAAGACATAATGGCCTACAAAAACCCCCTTCAGTTTCTCAAACTACATCATGGATTAGGAGATATAAGCTCTGTCTCAAGACCTATTTTTTAGATAAAAACAGCAGAAATCTGCAAGAAGTTAAGAAGTTATAAAGGCTGGAATGACTGTGTTTTTAGTTCATATGGATTTTGATATAATGAAATTAGTTTCATTTTAATTTTTGGCACATTTTCATTCTCCACTTTAGAAAATTTTGGACAAAACTACTTACTCAGCAGTTTCATAGTGCAAACAGTGTAAAAAGAGTGAAAAGCGCTACGAAACTAATGTAGCAGCTTTTTTCACTCTTTCTCATCAAATTTTGAAGGGAAAAAGTTTGAATTATGATCTTAAATTTCTAAGGAAGATGTATTAAGAGATAATGAAGAAAATCCTTGAGGAAAAAAATCAAAATTTTGAAGAAACAAGGGTTAAAAAGCAGCACTATGAAAGGTGCTACGAAACTGTGTTGTTTTCGTACGTAGTCTATTTCAGCTCATCTGAATAGTTTAATGATGGTTTTTGGACACCTGGAGCTTAGGGAGGATTCTTGCAGGTATTATTTTAGTTTTTAACAGTAAAGGAACTCGAAATAATGAGTTCATGGTGGTCAGAATGTTTCAAGATGTGCAAGGGATCCTATGCCTAGAAAACAAGAGACTGTTCCTATTTTTGTGGAAGTCAGCATCATGCTCATGAAGAATTGAAGTCTATCCTTTGGATTCGACCATGTGTTAGTACACTTGGAAAATGATGTAAATTAAGATAAGGTGGTTATAGATAGTGTTTAAGAGTTTGAATCCTATTTGTAATAGGATTGTTTTATTAGATTAGCTGTCTTTTTGTAATAAATACCATGTCATATGGTTAGACAAGGTGTCAAGAGTCAGGAAATCGAGGTATCTAGCATAGGATAAATTTATCTCATGTGGTAAAGGGTATATTGAAGGCCAAGAGGCCGAATTAGCAAGGTGTGGGAAATTTTTAGCAAAAGGCTGTGTTTATTGTAAGTGACTGGTTTTCAGCTTAATACAGAATTTTCTACTTAGCCAACTTGAGATTCATAAAGAGTTCTAGTGTGTTCTTGTTCTAATTGCATCTTTTTACTATCCTATTGCAGTGGTGTTTTCTTATGTTACTCAGAATTCATCATTAATGCTCTGACTTCCTTCATAGACAAACTGACTATGTGTTTTACAGTTTCACATGTGTATCTCTTGACTAAAACTCTGATATGCCTCAACTTCCATGCTAAGTAGATTTTTTGGTTTTACTGAAACTATTTTGACTCCATAAGCCCAATGTTCACTTGCTAATGTGATTTACAACCAATATCTATCATTTATATGCTTATTACCCCACATAGAGTTAGCCATCTATATTTTTATCAAAAATCATTAACCCTTGAGAGAGCCCTCTTAGGTTGAGGAGGCTAAGCCTCAATCAAAATATTGGTTTGAAACAGTTACATGAGATTGATTTGATTAGCAGCCTATCAAGTCCAATTTTTTGATAACAGATTATGTGGAAAGAATGCAATGTGGGGCGTGTGAAGATGAAATACTACAGGGCCCAAGTGAGAAAATGTGGCATGTGAACCTGTGCTATGCTAAGACGTGGGCAATTTTCACAAATGGTTGGGAAATTCTTGTTTCTGAGTAGTTTATTGAAGATGTAGATATTTTAGTTTTTAGACATGTTGGAAATGTACATTTTGCTGTGAAAATATTTGGGCCATTTATTTTCAAAACTACACCTCTTCTTATTTCAGAAAAATAAACTTGAACCTTTCCACAAACTGCAACAAGAAAAGGTGCCAACGTGAGCCTCTGACATGCATATCTATTTCTTCTATTGAGGTCTCGAAGGAATTGATTATGGCTAGTCTACTTCGCTAAGGAATCTGCCTGAACTTTCTTTGGTTCTACCGAAGGGTGCAGTTACTAACATATACATGATTGTAAGCTCCCTCCAACCCTCATTAAATTGCATAATATGGATAAAACTCCATAGAAATGCCTATCATTTGCGTAAAATGCCTCGAAACACATAATACAGTGTTTTCTTTTTTGAAAGTTGTGTGTTATTCTGGTGAAAGAAATTATTCTTTCTATTTTTTGCTAATATGGTGAAGAAATGGAATAGTGCTCAAGTATATGACAACAGTCTCCAATCCTATTCTCGAAATATATGGGTTCTTTGTTAAATGCATAGATACAAGGTTCGGTCATATCGCTGCTAGGAAAAATTCAACTGAAATACGAATACGGCAGGGTCGGTATTGTCTACTATCCCATGAACCCATAAACCCCACAAAAAATCTCAAAAACCTTTTAATAAAATGCAAAATAGTCCAAAAATGTTTTTTTTTTTTTTGGTCTATTTCATTCTTGACACTCGAAGTCTTCTAATATCTATTCATGGAATTAGCATCCATAAGAGGCAACGCAATGGTAATATAATCGAATTCTTCTAAAATCTGTTCAATGGAATTAATACATGTGAAATGGTACATGTGTTATCTCATCAATATTTATACTTTTTAAGATGGGTTTTTATAAAGAAGAGGACTTAATTACCTTATACCTTATAAGACTCCTTTTTTCGAAACATTATAATATGGATTTTGAATTAATGTTAAAATTAATATTTCAGTTGATAATTTGCAATTATGTTGATCTCAATTAAAATGGCATACTGTATAAAGTTCTTTTTTTTGGTATGTAAGATCATAATAAAATAATGATAATTCTAAAGTACATGAATTTATTTGCATTATTTTCTAAAATTTATTATGTTACAAAAATTCATATTATTCTAGATTTACTATTTTACAATTATTTACAATTTTACAAATTTAAACATTTTAATAAAATAATTTCACATTAATACAATTAAAAAGTTTACAAATATTTTACATCCAATTACAATTAGAATTAGAATTACAATTACAATTTTAGAATTCTACATACAATTACAATTACAATTAAAATTTTACAAATATTTTACAATCACAGTTAAAATTACAATTACTAATACAAATACGATTTTACAATTTTACATACAATTAAAATTAAAATTTCAATTACAATCACGACATAATATTTAATAAATATCATGGTCATTTAATATTAAATTAATTAATAAACATCATGATCATGATAACCATCGTACAAACATCATATTCGACTAAAAAACACATTCAAATTCGCTAACATCATCGTGATCGTGATCATCTAACAAAACACAATTAGCATTGTATAACATCATCACAACAAAAACATCAAATATACATCTCATGTCAAATAACTGTTATCACATACACGATATCTGCAAGCTGCACATTAAATGAACATATCTAACATGACCTAACAATATACATATCATGATGATCACCAACATGTAAATTAAGTACAGCTGCAACATGAAAATAAAATACATGGACCATATATATATATAACTTAATAATGTAAAAAATATACAACTGTAATATAAATTTCATGGATCAGCTGGTGGTACATCATCAATAGCAGTACTAGTCGAGGCATGCTCAGTCAATGTTGCAGCCTCGACAAGCTCAGATACATGTTGATAATCACATGCCTGTTGATCTGGTACTGGTGCCTCATGCTGATCAGGATCAACTATCGGCTGCTCATCGTGATGACTCGACATGGTCGATGGTCCAGCCTGCTCATGATCATGAGTACTGTTGGATGTTGCAGGCTGCTGACTAGACGTGGCCGATGGTCCAGCCTACTCTCCATGATGATTGTTTCTCAATGCTAGTGGAGGCTACTCATATGGAGCTTCGCGAGGTGAACGGTCATGAGATGATGTGTCACTGCTCGCAGACTGTCGATCACGTGTTGTGTCTCGACCACACCTATAATGTGCAATTGTCCTCCTCAGCCGCGTAACTAAGGCCATAGCTCCTACGACATGCCACATCAGGCTGTACATGTCGAGCAGCATGCCTCTCCACATATGTAACAACCTACTATCATCCTTTATGTCTCTCATAGTAGCGGGCCTGACTCCCGCCTCAACAATGAATGCAGTGAGTTGGTCACCCAACTCCATCCTATATATGCTATCAAGCCTACCACGCCTAGAAAAAGGCGGTACCGGCGCACCAACAGGAGTAGGTCTCTCTGCACTGGCCTCTTGATGATCCTCGGTATCTGGCATATCCTGATCATCATCAAGGTCCACACTTGGATCATTTGGTGGTGCTGGCATGCCCTCGCCATCAAAATACCCAATGTCTATAAAATAGATACAAGTACACAACAATAATTAGACAATTTCATTACACAATTTAATAAAAATAAGTTAAATAACATGTTAGAATAAATTTAAATAAAACAGTAATATTACCTCTATCATCCGACAACTCATCATCTGTGAAGAGAATGTTTGCACACCCTCACCAATCCAAACCAGCATAAGGACAAGGGACCATAATGAAGGGATGCACGTTAACACTGGCTAGCAACTCCATTACATCATGCAATATCCTCGCTGGAAACACAGTCTCGCCCCTCTTAGGCATCATCTATCCCCACATGTGAATCCATGACTCGAACATCGGCCTACGAGGCTGTCGAACAAAAGTAGGCCTCGTCTCTAGAAACCTCTCAAAAAATAAACAAAACAACTCTGAAGAAAAAGGGAATTTGACCCTCCCTTATGCATGAGCACAACATCTATCTAAGGCTGTATAGAAGTGCCGCAAAAAAATGGCAGACCACTTGACAATTCGTGGCTCCTGTACTAAAGAATCAACATAATATAGTAGCGAGCAACTAATGTTTTTCCCGTCATTGTTGTTTTGAAAAATGGTCGAAATTAGAAGTGAGAGGCACCTCACCTCCTAACTACCAAATGCACCAATATGTAATTGACCTCTGGAGACCTGAAAATCTGAAGGAAACAGTATATCTGAGCTAATGTATCTATGGGAGTACACCAACTAACTCCCTGCTGCATAGCCACCTGGAACCTCTGGGAACGAGGGAAAATCCACCCCTCTCCTCGATAGCCCTGTAATGAAATATATGTCCTCCTCAGTGGGTGCGTACCTCTGGTTAGGACCAACCTGGAAAGCATGTCGGTGGGCATTCCACCTACAGATAATATGTCTCAAAAACACACCATGGCCTTTTATGGAATTAGCCTCCTCATATAACTTGAGGAGGCCTACCTGCTTTAAGAGCCCCTGGGTAGCTGTTGTAATAGGGCGAGGGTACGCATCTCTCTCCCTCTCACGTGCCTCCCATAGGTGAACCATGTTATACTGGTCCGCCTATTGTTGTTGTTGTTCCCCCTCTTCTCTCCTTTCACGTCTTTGAATTATTAACATATTAAATACAATTTTTTTCTTAAATGAGACATGTATTTAGGAATATACATATATATATTTTTTTTGGAAAAATAAAAAACACTCGGTGCGCCACAAAAAATAGGCATGCATCTGCACCAATGTATGTATTTTTTGTCGCACAGCGGTGGCGGTGCACTAGAAAATATTCAGCACACCAGCAGTAGTGCACCTGAAAATTTTCAGCGCACCGTTGACTATGGACAATGTCGGGAGTGAAGTGTGCTGACTAAACTCTATGCCCCAGGGTGTATAGTTCAGTCAGTGCGCCGACCTCCTCACATTATTACATAGTCAACGGTGCGTTCTTTTACCAGTTCGCACCGTTCACCCTGTCAAAATGCGGAATGCGGTGCGCTAACAAAAATACCTGTCTTGGGGCAGATATTTAATTCAATGCACCGCATTGCCGCTATACTGGTCTACCTGTTGTTGCTGTTGTTCCCCCTCTTCTCTCCTTTCACGTCTTTGAATTATTAACATATTAAATACAATTTTTTTCTTAAATGAGACATGTATTTAGGAATATACATATATATATATATATATATATATATATATATATATATATTTTATTTTATTTTTTGAAAAATAAAAAAACACTCGGTGCGCCACAAAAAACAGGCATGCATTGGTACCAGTGTATGTATTTTTTGTCACGCATCGGTGGCAGTGCACTAGAAAATATTCAGCACACCAGCGGCGGTGCACCTGAAAATTTTCAGCGCACTGTTGACTATGGACGATGTCGGGAGTGAAGTGCGTTGACTAAACTCTACGCCCTAGGGCGTATAGTTCGGTCAGTGTGCCGACCTTCTCACATTATTACATAGTCAACGATGCGGTCTTTTACCAGTTCGCACTGTGCACCCTGTCGAAATGTGAAATGCGGTGCACTGACAAAAATATCTATCTTGGGGCGGATATTTAATTCAATGCACCGCATTGCCACTATTCCACATGGTCAACAGTGCGGCTGGATAACCGACCGCAATGTACTTTTTTTTAAATTTTAAAATAACAAAGTGCGCCTTTCGGTACCACCCCAGAACCAGTGCGGATACCGTTAGCACTGGTTGTGGTGCGACCTGTAAATTTACAGGTAGCACCACGAACCGGTGCGAGTCAAACAACTTGAGCACACCACACGACATTTTTTTTTCCTTTAAATGGTTAATTTTAAGGTAATTTGAAATTAGAATCCGCTAAAAGGATTAATTATGGAAAAACAAGAAAAATACATGTACATTTTTCTATTGAGGAAGCATATTGGCTATATAATTTGCAAAAGAAAATTTGCCCAGCGTTTTGCAAAATTCAAGCTGGAGATTGGTGGGCAATGCACAGCAGCAGTGCGTGCAATGGGTGCAATGGGAGCACCGATGTTAGGGTGTCTCAGACAAGGATAAATTGCATTGGTGCTTGAGAGATCTGGAGCACTGAGAAAAGTGAAAAATGTTGTTTTTTGGCCGTAATTTTTTTTTATTTAACCCTATTCCACTGCGCGGGGCTTTATAGGTGCACCGGTGCGGTTTCTTAAGACTGCACCAAGCGATTTCTTTTTTGGCGCGAGGTTTTAGGATGCACCAATGCGGAATCTTCATAAATCACTGGTGCGCTACAGTAATAAGATGCACCGGTCAGGTTTGTACGGAGCGCACGGTGTCCAGTGTGCCAATGTTTTGTGCGCACCAGTGCCTTCTCTTGTTAAATACACCAGTGCGGTTTAGGTTGATATGCGCACCAGACGAAAAACATCCGCAAAAACCTCCACCCGCCAACCTCCTCTAGTAACATCCACTAGAAATAGATATCTGGGGTATTTTTATAATGGTTTCCTCAAAAGCATCCGCTAGAGGGTCTTTTCCTAGTAGTGAATAATCTAAACTTAGTGTAACTAGAGGGTATTGTAAAGGATCACCGAATATTCACATCTTATCGCACTTTGTATGTTCACTTTGGCACTTACACACACATTACATGTCACACTTTAAGCTTCTATAAGCTTTGTACAATAGGGCATCTAGATTCAAGAGATTTTTGTACTTATTTTATTTTTCCTTGAATTTTCACACCATAAGTGAAGCAATAATCCTAAAAGAAACCATAACTTGAACCAACTAAATTTCCCCACAGTGGCCACAAAAGAATTTATAGTTTAATTTAGGACCATCGGGGGTAGTCATCCCATAAGTACAAGAATATAATATCAATTCATTTCCACATGATACTGATCTCATAGATCTATCAAAGTTACTATGCCACTTGATTCCTCATAGCTCGGAACCTCTTCAGGCCATTTACCTACATAAGAAATCATTCCTCCACAAGAATGATCCCTGACAACCCTATCATATAGTGACATAGATACATACATACATACATATATAGTCATTAGGATAAATAAATCATAATATTGTCAGACAATGTCATACATACACACATATATACATATAAACATTTAGCATCAAACAACCATGATCCATGACGACCCTATTAGACAAGAAATACATACATACATACATGTATACAAATATATAAACATCAACATAATCACTACCACAACATAATTTCTAGATATCATAAGGTCTAGGTTAAGATAACTTCCTTTATTCGTGCACAACATGCACAACGTTGAGAACAACGACTCCTGACATAGTCAAGGCATCCAATACCTCAGATCTATTTTCTTTACCTTTTATGTTTCCTTTCTCATGTTTGTGTTTCCATCGTCCATTTACCAAAATAAACCCAACCACTCCAACCGACTGTCATATTCTTATCTTCCACTGCACTTACTCATGCACTAAGCTCCATTAACTTTCCTCTTCCCCAAAATAATTCCCAAGACTCTAAAAAAAAAGGCATGAACAAAAAAAACAAGAAGAAGGCCACGAGAAACCAAAAGAAATATGAAACCACAATAAAGTGGCATGGCCATGCAGTAGATGAAATCAAGACTGGAAATCAAGCACAACAAATCAAAAGAGACCAAAAGCGTAAGACTAGCAACAAACACCATGACTAAATCCCCATGGTTTCCAGCGCCTCCCAGTGAAAGCTCAACCCGAGCCTTCTTCAATATTTCATGGTAGTCTCTTTTTCCATGGAATTCCCCACATCATACTGTCATAGAAACATAACTTTTATTGCATAAATAAACATAACAACAAGCTATTTACCGTACCTTGTTGGGTCAATCAAATTGCCTTGTAACTGAACACACATATATCAGTCACATGTTCCAAATATCAAGACAACATATCTATTAATTTCGAATCAACATTTAAAAAATCTAAAACCATGTCATAATGAAAAATAAACTCACAGTCATCAGTTGATCCGAAAGGACCTTCACACATGAAAGAGCTTTGCGCCATGTTGATTTGAAGTTGGTGACAGAGTGCTTAAGTGGGTGAAATTATGCTCATGCATTTAATTATGAATTTTCTGAGCCTTTATTAAACCCATGCATTATTATTATCTTTTGATATAAATGATTGATATTTGTGAGAGGAAATTTGTCTCACATATTATTGATTTAATATAATTAGGGAAATTGGTTTTTATGTGATAAAACACTTCACAACCATTGTCTATTTTTCTCAATTGTAGGTTGAGAGAATCAAGGGCATGGTTGAAGGGTCTTTAGGTGGTTTTGAAACTTTTCCCAATTATGAGCCTGAGATATTTGGAGATCCTACTTCCATGGATCTTGTTTTTCCTTCCTTGTAATTGGGCCCTACAATTGTGGGTCTTGTAATTAATGCTCTTTGTTGGAGAGTGTGTGAGGGAAAACTCTATATATTCCTTATGTGAGCCATGAGAAAAGGGGAAAGAAAGGAGAGAATGCTTATCTATTGACAGCCATAGCACTTAGCTGATGCTCATCCATAGGGCTTGAATGTAAGAAAGCTTGGAGAGCTTAATTTGAATAACGATTATAGAATATCTACATTCCAATTAAAGTAGATCCGGAGATGTAGCCCTAGGGAGATGGAGGGTTGAACTCCGTTACCAATTGGTTGTCTCTCTCTTACTTATGTGCTTGTGCTTCTTGATATGTTAAGTTCATTTACTTATGTTTATGTGATTATGCATTATAATCAATGGACTAACATGCTCATTTAAACATGTATAAGCCATAGTCAATTAAGATATCCTCACACTCTAAATGTTGGTTAGAGTAATACTTGACCCGTGATCAGATCAAGTGGTATCAGAGCAGGTGACTGCTTTGCAAGATGGGAGGAGGAACGAAGCACACTGAAAGAATGCAATAGTTGCAAGAGATAAATTACAACATTCAAGTCGACAATGCAGAATTGTGAAGGTTGTCGCAGGTAGTTGAAAAGGATAAGCAGGAGCTTCAAGAGATGCTACGAGCCAAAGAGGATTTATTAGCTAAGTTGCAGACGGTTGAAACGATGGATGCTGCATCTCAAACTAAGGTATGTGATGTTACTTCATGTTCTGTTCTCTCTCAATATGAAACTAATGTTGGCATGAAGATCCTCACGAAGATGGGGTATAGAGGAGGTGGACTTGGCATAAATGGCGAAGGATTCACCCAGCCATTGGAGGTTGTACCAAGACAACCATTTGCAGGCTTGGGTTATGGACAGGAAGAGAAAGGAGAATGCTCAAAGTTAGCTGAAGCAAATACCATCTCTTCGTCACTTGATTCCAAGAAGGGAATCAAGCCACCTAGTCCTCATCAATTCGAGGACAAGTCATGAATGTATACCAGCCATTTAAATTCTTCTTTTCAATATAAGAGAAATGATTTCTTTCATATATTCTCTAACCATGATGTAGTTAAGCATCACACAAAGAAAGTGTGGGTTAAGAAGACAAATGTGTCCATGAGAAGTGAGACCAAGGAGATTGAGAACCTTCTGAATCCTCCTATCACGAAGACACAGTTGAATGCGAAATGACATAATTTCTATAGTTTCTGTAAAATCAGTGGCCATTGGGAGAAGAAGTGTTGGAAGTTGCACCCCAAAATTTTCCACAAGTCAAGCCGACATATGGTGAAAGAGCTCGTGAAGAAGGTGGCTCCATCCACCATTCGAAAAGCACAATTATGAGAATAAATTGCTTGGTGTTGGTTTGGTAAGTAGTTTATAAGGTTTTTGCAATGTCTATTTTTACTCATTTGAAAATTTTCATTTTTGAATACGCTTTTGTTTACCAAAGGATTGAACCTAACACATCAGACATCTCATAGATTCACTTTCGGTACAAGGTAGGTCACAGGGAAGCCAACCCCTACTTCCCCCTGCATTAGAAATTGTACTTGAGGGGAATTTATCATAAATTTGAGTTTCATCTCTACCCATGTCATCTGGAGTTAACTACTCCTCACCTTTGATTTTGCGAAAATCTAGAGTTTAAATTGAGAGATCCTTTGTGAAAAGTGCAGTCTTTCAGTTCCTTTGAATGCCCAAGTCATGGATCAGGTAAAATGGTGTAGTTTTGTACTGTATATGTTATTAATCATCGCCATTGTAGAATCTACAACAAATCCATTGCAGATTAAGAAAGGAGATTAAATCTAATATAAAGGTTTCTTCAACAGAAACCAGTGTGATCTTTGGTAACATTTTTTATGAACATGCGACGATTCCTGGATCTGTTGTCACTACAAAAAATCTAAGATCAATCATCTTAACAGGAGGTTTATTTCTTGGTGTTGTCATTGCCTAGAATAAGGTAGCTACTGAAGCACTGCTGATAATGGTCTCTACGTTGCACCTTGGTCAATCTTCCGTTCTTCTGCATCAAATTGACGATGACTCCTATGATCGGATTAGTCTCTGCATACACATTCTAACCTGCCCTGATCATTTCTTCAAGAAAGTATGGTTGTAGTCTTGTCGGGAGAGATTTATGAATATTCTTGATGACGAGAAGATCTGAGAAACAGAAGAGATAAAGTCCAAATCTCAAGTCTTGCATGCACAGCCTGTTGACTTGATTGATTTCCACCTGTTAAAGAGCAGAAAGGGTATGAGTCAGTTGGAACTAGGAGATCAGGTGGAAGATGATTTGAAGCATGCTACTGGAGAATTTGTGAAGGATGGGGGCATAAATTGAATCATATTATAAAACTTACAGGCTTTAGTGATCCGGTATATGTAGAAGCATATGTTACAGTTCATCAATTTGCTATCATCCTTGATGTGACAGTAATAAATCGGACAAAGGATACACTGCAAAATCATTTCCTAGAATTGGCTACCATGGGTGATCTTAAACTGGTAGAACGCCCTCAAAGTATTTGTTGCAGAAGTTGTAGAAGGAAGATAAAGAAGAGACCGTGAAATAAACCTTCGATCAGATCGAGGTGGATTTGATAATGCCTACAAAAACACATAGAAACAAGGTGATTGTTGTTGTTTCTCATAGAGGGTGTACTGATCTTTGGTAGTGAATAGGGGCGACAAGATTGAAAATTTGTGGAGATCTGTTGTAGATCAACCATCATTCATGGCAACTGAGAAGGTCCTGAAGAGAGTATCGGGTGAGACCAATCACCAAGAAATTTCTTCTGAAATTCATATGTTGAATGTGAATGATGAAATTTTTAGGAACCGATGGGAAATTCTAGTGAAGCCAGAAATTACACAGATGAGCAGGTGAAGATTGTATGACAGATTTGGTGGCACCGTTCCATGATTTTATCACCAGAATGTCAATTTTGTGGCACCAAATCTGGGTGTGCTTAGTTTAGGTCATGTATTTCTTACTAAAACAAGAGGATCTTTGAGCCTACCGTGTTCTCTGCTTCATTCAGATATATTCGATCTCTCGGAAATATTAACAGAATACTCGATTGGTAAAATTATCTAGTAAAGAAGTGGGGCTTGGATTTAAAAGAATCACTATTCATGGATGAAACAAAATACATTACAATCCATTTCCTTAACCTTTTTGCTATTCATTAGTTTTCCTTTTGGAATGTCGCTATATAGATGCATTTTTCAATGTACCGTGATGGAGTGGTGCATATTTTTTTCAAACATTGTGCCACTCCACGCTGAGATGTGTGCATATTTTCTCTAAAATTATTGCTTGTTGGCTTATGATTGGCTTCAAGAGTTCCAGCGTACAGTATAAGCGTGGGAGGTGTCAGACGGTCTTCTTCATGATGCAAACATCAATTCAGAAATGCTTATATTTTGTTCTCAGACTTTGAAAACAAAGGTCTAGAGAGATTTTGAGGAGCTGCCATCTGCTGCATTTTTTTCACTTCGTGAATCTTTAAAAAAAATTTGCTAAAAAATTTTTCCAAAGGTCCCTCAAAAGTTAAAATGCATATCTGTATAGCAATGTCAACACTAGTTGTACATTTTTCTGCTCAAGATTAGGGAGGTGGGGGGATTGTGAATTGGTTACGTGATGAATTGGGTTCCAACCCCGACTATTTAATTAGTTTTCTTGAATTGCTGATAGTCTTAATCACAAGAGGCATCTAGCTATAAAATAGAAGCTCGTCCAGAGATCCGTCGTCAATTTCAAAAGGAGCTTGTTTCATCAGTGAATGTTGCTTTTGGTTTGTAGGCTTCATCAGTGCATGGTGGGAAGGAAATCAATGAATCATTTGTTGTGTTGCCAGAAACAACTACTTCAATGCATAGATATGGGAATTCTTCTGAAGGAGGCAGTCTTCCCTTTCCGAATGTTGTTGGAGATTCCAGTAGTGCATTGTAGATAAACAATGTAAATAAAAATTCCAGTCTCTTGAAGCTGGCCTTTGATATTGTATCTTCCCAAAAAACAGGTTGAGCAAACCTTATGCTTGGAATCCATGCGTTTTATGTATGAAAATATTGGTAGAGATCTTGAAGACATTAATCGGGCCACCAAGGCTTATGAAGCATATTTTAAACTCCTTGAAGAGGATTCCCCCATTGGTCTTAGTGAGGCCAATGTTCTTCAAGAAAAAGAAATGGTTATGGGTATTTTTCATTCCCACGAAACCTCTTCAGTAGCGATGGAGAATTCTTCTTGTACCTTTGGAGAAACTTGTAGCGTGCTAGTCTACAAATGGATGCATCCTATGTGGCCTCTCTCCTTACTGTGGATAGACATAAATGGTTAATTAAAAGGGGGCATTTTCTTTGATTTTTTATACCCATTATTTTCCCTATGCCTAGAAAATGAAGAGGGCACTTTTATAATGCACATATTCTGTAATGGGGGGGTTTTATTTCTTTTTTCCATTCGTGAATTTGAATATTTGGGTGCATACACATATTAAAAGGGGGTTGAAAACATTGTATTTTTCCCTTTGTGCACATTGAATTTCCATGTAATTTATATTTTGGCATCAGAAAGCTGGCATGTAACTTGATGAAATGCCATGCAAAGGCCATAGTTGACATGAAGTCATGATGTAAAGGGCTTGTTTTAGCCACTCTTATGTGAGGGAGAGTGAGAGGCATATTTTTGCACATTAAGCCTTGTTGGCTTCTTTGTAATCAAGTTGAATGAGGTGATTTATGTAAGCCTATTTTGGCATGTAAAATTGACCAATGAACTCTTGGAAAGTGTTTCAAAAGATGTAAACAGGTATGATCAGCTACAATTTGTAGCTTTAGGAAGATGTGGGCTTTTGCATTCCAATTCTGAAGGACTAAGGTGAAGGAATATTGAAGAGATGTGCCTTTTCAGACATTTGTGTTGCAACTTTAGGCAGATGTTGGCTTTTCATCCTGATTCTGAAATATGTTGGGTGAAGGAGTCTTCAAAGGATGTGCCTTTCCAAACATTTGTGTTGCAGCAGTTGCAAGTGTTTGCATTGTGTTCTAATTCCAAAGTACGTCAGGTGAAGGAGTCTTGTGGGAATGTGCCTTTTAGAGACATTTGCATGCAGTTCATGATGGATTGAAGCTGATACTTTTGGAGACCAAAATTTTCTTTGTGCGGAGGTGTGATCCAAAAGGACCTTCGCACATGAAAGAGTTTTGTGCCATGTTGATTTGAAGTTGGTGACAAAGTGCTTAAGTGGGTGAAATTATGCTCATGCATTTAATTATTCATTTTATGAGACTTTATTAAACCCATGCATTATTATTCTCTTTTGATGTAAATGATTAATATTTGTGAGACGAAATTTGTCTCACATATTATTGATTTAATATAATTAGGGAAATTGGATTTTATGTGAGAAACCACCTCACAACAATTCTCTATTTTTCTCAATTGTAGGTTGAGAGAATCAAGGGCATGGTTGAAGAGTCTTCAGGTGGTTTTGAGACTTTTCCTAATTATGAGCCTGAGATAGTTGGAGATCCTACTTTCATGGATCTTGTTTTTCCTTCCTTTTAATTAGGCCCTACAATTGTGGGTCTTGTAATTAATTCTCTTTGTTGGAGAGTGTGTGAGGGAAAACTATATATATTCCTTATGTGAGCCATGAGAAAGGGGGAAAGATAGGAGAGAATGCTTAGCTATTAAGAGCCATAATGCTTAGCTAATGCTCGACCATAGAGCTTGAATGTAAGAAATCTTGGAGAGCTTACTTTGAAGAAGGAATATAGAAGATCTGCATTCCAATTGAAGCAGATCCAGAGATGTAGCCCTAGGGAGATGGAGAAGTGAACTCCGTTACCAATTGGTTGTCTCTCTCTTACTTACATGCTTGTGCTTATTGATATGTTAAGTTAATTTAGTAATGTTTAGGTGATTATGCATTATAATCGACGGACTAACATGCTCATTTAAACTTGTATAAGCCATATTCAATTAAGAGATCCTCAAATCGTGAACATTGGTTAGAGTATTACTCGACCCGTGATCGGATCATCAGTCGTAGTACATGATGCTACAACTATCACCTACTTACACTCAAGTACATATAAACTGTCTTAACACATATGTATTATTATAAATTTATTAAAATAATATCATTACTTCATGAAATCTGATAGAAACATGCTCATATCATGTGATTAATGAAATATTCAATAGTAAATAGACGACATAATAGACACCAACGCTCAAACACAAAATAGAGGACACAATAAGACATTCAAGTACAAAGTAGATGACATAAGCAAGTTCATACCTTAATGTATCTCAGGGGAGGTTATCTTGTCTGCACAATCAATCTAGATTAACACGATATAACTTCACAACATATCAACTAATCATTTTTAAGGTCATGATATCCATAATAGTATCTAGATAGCATGTTCACACCCTCAAATCATAAAAAATTGTCATTCATGCATTCAATCACATATGCACAGTCTGTCGAGACATAATACAACACACTATCATAATTAGGTTGAATCATGCCTGAATATCATAACCCTAATGATCAAGTCACTAGCATGCAACAAAAATAAGTTATATATCATGCTCATAAAAAACATGTAACCTAATAATCAAGCTAACTACATACAACAACAAAAATTTAACCCATAACATGATCAATAACAACATATATCTAATCTAAAACAACAATAGTAATGCATACCACCACAAGTTGCTATCATGCATGATTATCCGACACATGTACATATAACGCACTAATCAAATAGAATCTATAATGTATGTAACCATAACATAAATAGAATGGAAGGAATACTCATAACCATAATGCATACAACAATCCTTAAACCTACATAACTACATTCCCAACATCCAAACTTGTATGACGACATGCTCTTGCCTCAAGGTCCAATGTTTCAAATTCACTTTGATGGTATGCATCTCCTGCTCTATCTTAGCCAACACATTAGCATCATAACATACCAATATCATCATGGTGACCTAATTGCATACAATGACCTTATGCACAACAACCTTCACCAAACCAACGAAAACTTGACCATGTGCACCCACTTTACATGTATAACCAATCACGAATGACCAATGCATGTCCCACACATAGCATCCCATAAGAAAGCATACATGGACAATACACAAGCATGACCAATATGTGGCCTATAATAAACAATAAATTCATACTCAACGTGTATCAACATGTAAGCAAGTGTGGACAGATAATACATAAGCAAGAACAACACATAACCAGTCATACACTCACGAAAACATATTGAAAATAACGCCATCATCCATTCCATGAAAACACCAATTCCACCATGGAAAACACAACATGGATGCAACAAAACATACATCATAGGAAGGAGGAAAACATATGCACCCAACAGAAAAGCATGACCAACACACCATCCATCTAGTCCAAGGGTGGAACCATGATATGATACCACTCTTTAACACCCCCTTCTCACATCTACCCAAGTAACAGGAAAATAGGAGTAAACATGAGACGAGATTCTACTAATATGAGATTAAACATCCTATATGACCTTAAGGATTTGGAACTGACAAAAACATGAAAAACACACCTTACACAACATCAAAAACATCCTTAGGGGGTAACCTAACTTTCTAGGCCCTTGAACATTGAGGGAGGCTGAATTTTTGACCAATTTGAGCCTTATCCATGGGAATGCCAAGGAAAGGTAGTGGATAAAAGCATATATCCATGGACATTCCAAGGCAAGGTAGCGGTCAAGGCCGAGTTTGGTTAGTTATGTGCATGCAGCTCCAGATTTGTGCTGCCTTTTCAGCCCTAGAGCCTAGGTCACTGCCCAGAACTTCATGAAACTGTAAGGAATGATAAATGGCATTAAAAAAAGGTACATAAGAAATCACATCATCAAGAACTCATCTAAACCCCTCCTAGTCATGACAAGAATTTCGCCAAACATTTCACAAACATTGCATCTACAGGTATAAACAATAAAATTAAACATAAGGGTCTCGTGCTTATCTGATAATCAGTAAGAATAATTTCTCCCTTACATCATAAGCTGTAGTACTATCTATTTGACAAAAGATACATTGTGTATTAATTTATAGGTAAAAACATAGATAGAGCCATACATCATGATTGATCAAATACATGCTTATAACCAGCATAATAACAACAAAAATACAATAGATACAACATTAATAGAATCCCCATAATAATCAGTACAATTATACATCCATTACCAGAGGAATGGATTTCTCATTCATGAATACAAGAACCAATCAAGAATGGGACTATAACATTCCACTCATCCATAGATTGGCTGAGCCAAATCTCTCTTCAGCCAATCGCCCCCGTACCATATTCTAAGCATGAATGTGGGACTCATAACCAACTGAAAAGGAACCAAACAAACATGGATGATAATGAAGTTATCTGCCTACATCGTGAGGAATTTGAGTTTCTCCTAGTTTCTTAGGATTTACCATAACCCACAGTCTGATTCAAGGGTCACTATGCCCTACACTGAGACGATCTCTCCAGGCTTTATCATACAACACATCCCAGGACTACTAGGCCCAACGGAGAGAAATCCACCTCTTGGATTTATCGTATATCCCACCATTCACTGACAAGGATTCCTAGGCCACCAAGGCACACAATCTGGCTTTACCGCAACCCACGGTTTGGCTCAGGGGTTACTAGGCCAGTGGCTTTACCATGATCCATAGTCTAGTTTAGGGACCACTAGGCCATGTTTTTATCATTCCAAATATCCATCCCACTCAACTTAGAATCTAATATGGCCATCGAGCTCAACCGAAGTATGAGAAACCCATCTCATCAAAGCTATACAAATATCTGAGAAGGGTGGAACTGATTGTATTGGGAAGATCTGAGCGTGAAATATTGTTGAAGACAAATATGTGTTTTGAGTTTATGTGGTTTATTTAATTGTATTTTATGTTATATATGCTAATTAAGGGCTCTAATCTATAATTTCATCACGAATTCCTGTTGTTAGTTATTTATGTTGTTTTATGATTATTAAAGTATAATCGTGCAGTCTACAAGTTAATTTCAATAGAAGTGTTGAACTGCGGTTGTAGAATTAAAAAATGTGTTCTCCGAAGTTCTGTTAAGTATTGAAAAGAAAATAATCCATAAAGCCACATTCCATTGTCCCTCTGGATACCTGGTTCTAGCATCCCCCTATATTACCTCGGGTGAGACTTCGGTCTGCGCAACAGATTATTTCCAAAAGGGCCAGTAATAGTGGGTTTTGTTGGTTCGCACAACCATATTGGAACCTATGTCTAGTCCCCATCAAGCCAACATAGATTTTTGTGGTTAAAAGAAAAGAAAAAGAGCTTGGTCGATACCAATTCTAGCATACTTCTTCCTCGCTGACGCCAAGGAATTTAACATTGGTTCACCACTAAGATTGTTTCAAAAATTTTGAATTCCATACCAAAGTAGCACCAAGGAGGGACAGTAGAAGAAATGCAGGGAGGATTTAACATAAGAGACCCCACATACACCAAAGGATTCACCAATGCACTCCTGTAGTGAACATCTTCAGAACACATCAATGGTTGGGTTTCTTTAAGTTGTTAAAGTTTTATGATGATGATCTCACCCATGAATTTTCCATGGCATTACATTCTCAAGGAGAATACAATGCCACCATTTTCGTAAGAGGTTTATCCATCTCTCTAAGTCCTCAAACCATAAGTAGAGTGACCACCTTGCCTCTAGGAATTTGATGGAGCAAAGAAGAAAAGGCAATGATTTTCACAGCTAGGAAAATTTTCTTCATTTTGAAAGAGAAGCATGTGGAAGACAAGAATGGAGTAAGAAGATAAATCCTACCTTATGCCTGGGATGAGGTTGCTTACCATATCCTCAAGTATATATATTTTGAAATGAGATTGAGTGTGGTATATGCTTAGCATTTCAGATTGCTCCATGAGTTGAGATTCAAGGCAAAATTGCCTCTCCCTCAAAGACTTAGTGTTCCCCATTTCCTCCTACAGTAAATCATTGAGATGAGTCAGAAGGTGAGATAAGGAAAGCACCATTATTTATCTCACCCAAGCCATCACACCTGGAGAAACACCATCCTCTAGCATTGGAGGTAAGGAAGGAAAAACAAAGGAAGAAGAGGGAGAAAAAACAAAGGAAGAATAGGCAACAAAAGACAAAAGAAGAGGAAGGAAAAACATAGGAAGAGGAGGTAGCAGAAACATAGGAAGGAAAGGAAGGAATTAAAGGAGAGGGGAAGAAACAAGTAGAAGGAATACTAAGCCCCAAGGAGACTTATAAACCCCAAGAAGTAGAAAAACAACCATATCATACAAGTCTCTCTCCAGGGGATACCGAGAAGGAAGTAACTACAACATTGGCTACATTGGGCACATCTATCAAGCACAAGAGGAGACAATCAATACAAGGTCCCCTACATCTCAAAACAAGTAAAATCAATAGAATTAGACAGGGAAAACCACAAACTCCTACAAATGTCCCTATCACTATTGATGAGTCACCAAGTAAAAAAGAAGAAGTGGTACCCGGCGAGGGAAATATTGAGGAGGTCACTTCTCCTAAGACCAAAACCAAGTCACCTATAACATCTGTGGGTAGGCCCACCACTAGGGAAGTGACCTTCAAGAAATCCAAGATAGGTCTCCTTTGAACAACATTAAAAGATAAGCTACAGGAGAAATAGGGGATGCTACAGGAGGAACAGGGAATGAAATAGGAGCATAAAAAGGAGCTACAGGAAGAGGTAGCCACCTCAAAATCAGTTGAAAAAGGCCTCCAAGAGCTCCAAGAGCTTGATCCTTAGCCTAGGTTGGAGTCCTACTAAAAATTTATTGAATCAGGAAGGTTTATCCCTAAAACTTTTCTAATTCCACTCCTTTATGAGCTAGAGATAGAGAGAGGCAGAAATAATAGGTGGATGAAAATTGCCAAATCCAAGAATGTGGAAGATGTGGGCCTCATTTAGGAGAAATTCACTGAAATGGGTAAGAAATTGAGTGATTTGAGACTAAGGGAGTGTTATAAAGGACAAACTACAAGAAGAAAACACAAGGTTGAGAGAGAGGTTGCATGAGAAAGAAACACAACTTGACACCATGGCAAGTCTCTCTATAGAATCCCTACAATTCAGGAAGCCATAAAAATGTTATGCTCTCTTCCTCAAAGAACAATGGCTGCAGTTCTAAATAAAAAATTTAGCACAATATGGGTCTCTGCCTTCTCAAGACTACATGCAGTTTATTGAGTTTTGCAAACAAACTAGTATGGAAGACAGGGAAAAGTTAGTTTAATTCTATATGCACAATTTCATTTTGAAAAATTTGAATTTATGGGATCCCAATTCAAGATTGGGAGACATGAAACTAATGGCTTTAGCATATTGGTTGACTCATGAAGAGACAAGGGTTGAGGAAGTGAAAAAGGTAATGAAAAAAGAAGAGAAGGATCCCTTGCTTGTTAAAGTAGCAATAGTGAGCCCTGAGGCAGTAATCAACAATCATAAGCTCATCTCCTCTGATGTTTCTGTAGCACCCAAATACATTACCTAGGAGAAATCCATTTTTCACTTTGAAGACACTTTTAGAATGTTGGGAAAAAAAGTATGCAAGTTTTCCAGAGAAGATGGTATGCCTTACCCCACAGTTTACAATTAAGAGAATATCACTCTCCAGAAAGGCTAAGGAATTCCTTGGAGAGAACACCATTTTACAAGAGAGTCATGGAGAGGATGAAGATCAATTGGATATGACTCAAACTCAGTCCACCCTTGTTTCTAGGCTTACAAGAAGGAAGGAACGAAATAGAAGAGAAGAAGGAATGGATTGAGATAAAGACAAATGCAGGATTTTACTCACTAGAAGGCACATCGTCTGAGGTGCCTTGGGATGTCAGAGAGGGTACTAGGGCCATGAATGGGCTTCAAATGGATGAATAATTTTCTCATAGGATGAGAAACACCTTCATCAGAGGGGTGATGATGAGTCCCATCAACAGGTATATATTGAAGATCATTATGCCACCCTCCAGCTTTAAAACTATCCTTTTGTCACATTAATTCACATTTCATGTTATAATATGGTTAGTGTTGGGTGTGGTGTTATATTATTTCCACGAATAGACGCATGTGTCGAGCGGGGGGTAAGATGGGGGCGGAGGGGGGCAGTCATCCCCCCATTCGCTTGTGCTAGGTGCAACTGCGCCCCCCCCCGCCCCCCGTATCGCCCCCTGCACGAGGTTCATGGTAGCGCCTCGAGAAATTTTTTTTGGACCCTATATTAGGTGGGCAGACCTGCCTATGGTTTTGTGCATGGGTTCAGCACATGGTTTTGGGCATGATGGTTTTATGTCAATGGTATTTTGTAGATTCGGTCAAGGGAACTACATTTATGTTCTAATCCAGGGTTAATGGATTGGGGTTTAATAATGCTTCGACATGTATATATATGTGTTGTAACATTGAAAGGGATATAATGAAAAATCAAGTTGGTAGTCTTGGTTTTGGGATCTAGGGGAAAATATTTGTGTATATTTGTTTTATGTTTTATGCTCTCGCTGTTTTTTATTTTCTATTTTAAGATTTCATTTGTAGATAATTCATGTACAGGGTTAAAACCTACAATTAGTAAGAAGAGTAAAATCTCTTTTTCATAGTATGCAGCATAATGTGGTTTAATTACAAAAAATAGAAGAATTTTTGAGGCATTTACTATGCAAGGGCTTGATGGAGACAATCAAAAGAGAATCTAGGGATTTTGTCCACCTCCTTAATTCCCTAACTTAGCTTGGGATCACAACATCCTCTCTCACCAGTTTGAATTCATTGACAACTAAGTAACTCCTAGTGCAAGTGAAACTCAATAAGGACCAAATCCACCATCTCCAAGATCAAGGAGATAATCACTCCTATTTTCAAGGGACTTTCTATCAGTTGCCCTTTTGTATAAATAAACAAGATGAAAATCTCATTAGGATTCAAAGTTTTGATTAATAGAGGAGTAGATATTGAGCTCAGAACTTGACATTGTCACTTTTAATTTTTATGTGATGTATGCGACTATTACTTTCTCATAAAGAGAAATTGGTTATTAAGCTGCATATGAGTTAATTTTAGAGGGTTGAGACCCTCGGGTTTGGGCCGAAACCATAAGCTTTTCTCCCTCTTTTGTAATTTTTTTGTTCGTAGTTCCAATAATTTCATAGATTTATTTCATTACAGTAGACATTAAGCTATAAAAACCTGTGATTGCAAGCTTCTACATCACCTCTCTTGTGGGAGAATGGTTGGAAGGATTCACAATCTCAGTCCAAAAACATTGTGTTTATGATTTATTGGAAATAGATAGATGTTACTTGTCCTTCTTCATATTGAATTTTTGTAACTTAGGAGCCAATTTAGTAATCAGAGTAGTGTTATGGCATAAAATATATGTTATTCAAATTCAACTCATCTTTTCCATCATAGTTTATGTCATTTTGTTAATGATCAATGAATGATAGTTTATGTCATTTTGTTAATGCTCACATAAAAGGTTGTATTCCTTGGATATATATTTCTAACGAGGTATGATGTGTGTCAAACAGAGATCGTATGCCAAGAACTACGTCCCCGGGAAGTTGATGTACCAATTTACCCAAAAGGGGCCCATATTTTTGGCGCTTCATCTCCTAGGGTTAGGTTTTTGGTTGTTTAGGGTTTTCCATTGTTTCTCAATAATAAATAGGCGCTCGAGCCTCATTGTAACACAGTTCAGAGGCCTCTAGCCACCACATCTCTTCTAAGAGATAAGCTACCAATGCCCTAGCTAGTTTATTTCCATTCTGTCTATAAACAAATTTTAGTTCTTTGATATTAATGAAATGAAGTGTTATTTTTGTTACATCTTTTTATTTATGGTTATATGTGTATTATGTTGCGTTCTTTCATAAATTCAGATCAGTGGTATCATAGTGGTCTTCTCTTTCTCTATCCTTCTTTGCATGTCCCCAATGAGGTCGGGGTATAAGGAGTTATGGCTCGATCTAGTTGAACCTTTCTAAGATCAGCCTCGCAAACCTCGATGACTGCCCATGGGGAATGAAAAGAAAGATGAGGGAGCAGGATATCCTATCAAAATATTGCTCGAGGAGGCCCTCGAAAAAGAAAGGAACGCGATGATGGATAAATTTTCCCAGATCCTTCAACGACTGCCCACTAGCAGTGCATCTGCATCCAACAACCACTATGGAGGCGCAACTCCTTTTAAGGTACAAGTAAAATTTGAAATTCCCATATTTGAGGGCCGAATAGATGTAAACTCCGTAGATATATGGTTGAATGTATTAGAAGGATATTTCTCGATTCATGACTTTTCCGACCAGGAGAATATTATTTTTTAACTCCTCAAATCTACCCCCCATGTCAAGGGCTGGTGGGAAACCTATTGTGAGAAAAATGACGAGGGGGAACCTTCTCTGTTCTTAGTCGTACCCACTTGGAATTCTTTCTAATATGCCATCGAGGAACAATATTATCCCATGGGGAGCTATGAGGACAAGTACATATAATGGACTACGTTGCAGCAACAAAGGGATCAAGACGTGCATGAGCTAACGAATATGTTCCATACCTTGCGCACAAATTTGGGTATCAAAGATTCAGAGAAAAATTTGGTGCTGAAGTACCGAAATTTTCTGCATATAGACATTAAGGAGGAAATGGAGTTCCTCGACATCTTCTCACTTGGTGCGACATACTGGTATGCTGCCAAGATTGACATAAATTCAAACAGAAGAAGCGAGACTTTGGATATGTGAATCAAAAGCAAGGGAAATGTGCCCAAAACCGCATAACAAAGGACAAAGCCAAGGCACGACAGCCCAAGACAACCTGCCAAAGCCACAAGCCAAGAACAACACTGCGAAGCTGAATAAGGACATAGGAAAGTGGTGTGAGCTCCATAAGAGCTCCACTCACAACACAAGTGAGTTTCGGGTCAAGCAGTCACTAGTGGACAAGATGAGGGATTTTGAATCAAATGCATGCTCTGACTCTGAATCAGAACCCGACAAGGGGAATGACAAAGGGGAGAAGATTATTGATGTGGAGCCCAATGCCACTATTGTCACTGCGAAGATCCAAAAGGAGGAACCAGAAGATCCATAGGAGGAGGAGTGTCTCTTCCATTCCCATATATGGTTAAAGGGTTCCCTGCTATAATTAATTATCGACCGTGGGATCCCAAAGAACCTCATTTCAGTAGAGGTCGTGAAGAAATTGGGCTTTTTGACCACAACACACCCACAACCGTACACCATCAGGTGGCTTCACCAAGGACGGGATATCCACGTCAGCCAATAGTGTCACCTTCCCTACAACATCAAGACCTTCATGGATGAGGTATTATGTGACATTTCTCCTCTTGATGTTTGTGATGTATTATTAGGCCAACCATACTTGTGGAAGTGACATGTTGTGTATGAGTCCCGACCTCGCATTATTATTGTTACTTTGGGAAATAAGTTGTACAGGATACCAGAGGTACTACCGCTTGTTCCTATCTCTTTGGTTACTGCAAAAAATGCAGTAAGCTCATTTCCAAAACTGGAAAATTTATTTCCCTGATGATCCGCCCCCAGGGCAAGAAGAATATTGTGGCCATGAAGTTAAGTCCCTATATTAATAGTGTAGTCCCTTATTATGTTAGTGTAGCCCCCCTAATTGTTATTGTTGTACCCCTATAACCCCCATATTGTTATTATTGTGCCCTTACTTTATTATTGTTAGGTTGGCTAGGATTACATTGTGGCCCCACTAGGATTATATTGTGGCCCCATGGACTCTTATATATAGAAGGAGGTTTTGGTCATTTGTATCATCCAATAATTGTTCATTCATGTAATGTATTGGAGGTTTCCCTCTTGAAGTGGCTTATTTATAAGGTGTTGATATCTCTTTTCTTCTCTTTTTGGAGCTGGTTTCACAACATTTGGTATCAGAGCTTTAATATTCTAGGGTTTCGCTGCTCCAAACAGGGCATTGTGGCATTTTTGCTATAACTTTTTTTCTACGAAGGCTCAAAAGCTAAAAATTTTAGAGTGCGAAGCCAAAATCTGAAAGAACATCTTTGCAAAATTTCAGAGCTTGGTTCACAATATTGTTGGAGATATGATATGTGGAAGTTAGGTCTTTTTGCAGGCTCCTGAATTTAACCTAAACAAGTCATCGTGGAATTTTAGCTATAATTTGTTTTCTACAAAGGCTCAGAAGCTGAAATTTTTAGAGTGCAAAGCCGAAATCCCGAGGAACATTGTCGAAAAATTTTAGAGCTTGGTTTGCAATATTTTTGGAGATATGGTCTGTGGAATTTAGGGATTTTTCAGACTCCTGAATTTCATCTCAAAGAGGTGATCGTGGGAAAATATTCATAACTCTCTCTCTCTGAGCATCGGATTGGAATGTTGTAAAAAGTGGCCACAAATACATGGACTGTAGTTCCCTGTCTATCAATTTTAGAGCCAAAGGAGGAAACAGGAAGATGTGGCAAGTCGTACAAGTTCACTCTACTGAACCAGTCCATAATTAGGTCATCGTAGGAGATTGGGCACAACTTTGTCTTAAAGAATCCAAATTAGGTCCGACCTGTGGCATTCTAAAGAGAATTCAAAGGGCTACCTCAATGGAAAATTTTGGATATTGAATATTTGAAATCACAAAATTAATTTAGTTTCAATATCGAGCTCCTCAAAATCAAGAAAAAGGTGTGTATTTGGTTTTTTAAATTGCATAACGTTTGTTTGAAAAAGCAGTTTGAAGTGATTCCAAGGGCATATTTTAGAAAATTTTATCATATTGGGTTCTATAATTCCTCCAAAAAATAATTCCATACCCATTAAGCCCTCAAAAATCTATACTATGACGCATGAAGAGGAAGAATTGAAGTATGAGATATCAAAATTACGGTACCAAGTGCAACAAATTTCGATATTATGAAGAGCAATTGAAGATGACATAGATGGTTTAAAAACAGAAATGAAGGCTAAGTTGGATGGTTTGAAGGATCAAATAATAGCTAATATGGATGATAAATTAGTGGAAGATCACATCGAGCATCAACAACAAGTTCTCCAACTCTCAAAGGATAACCTAACTTTGGTGCAGAATCTAATGAAACAACAGGAAGATCAACATCACATCGAAAGAATTTATGAAGCAGTCATAGAAACAAGAACTTGACAAGTACGATAAATTTCAGAGTATCTCAGCAAGTGGAAGAACTTTCCTGTAGAAGATTCCACATGGGAAGATGAGAATTTTATACATAAGCATCAAGAAATAATCAAGCGTTGAGGACAACACTTGTTTGAAGGAGAGGGGCATGTTAAGTCCCTATATTAATATTGTAGTCCCTTATTATGTTAGTGTATCCCCCCTTATTTTTATTGTTGTACCCCTATAACCCCCATATTGTTAGTATTGTGCCCTTACTTTATTATTATTAGGTCAGCTAGGATTACATTGTGGCCCCACTAGGATTATATTGTGGCCCCATGGACTCCTATATATAGAAGGAGGTTTTGGTCATTTGTATCATCCAAGAATTGTTCATTCATGTAATTTATTGGAGGTTTCCCCCTCGAAATGGCCTATTTCTAAGGCGTTGATATCTCTTTTCTTCTCTTTTTGGAGCTGGTTTCACAACACATGAACTCCAGACAGGGATCCTCCGCATGACAACAACAAATGGACAAGGTTGTGGAGGATTACAGAGACATCTTCACCTCACCCATAGGGGTGCCTCTGCACTGTCAAGTCAAGCACCCCATCGATCTAACCCTAGGTGCGTCGTTGCCCAATGGACCGATCTATCGACACTCTGTTATGGAGAACGATGAAATCAAGAGGAAAATTCAAGAGCATCTATAGAAAGGTCACATTTAGCCGAGTTCATTGCCCTGTGGGAGCCCGATAGTGTTGGTGCAGAAGAAGGATGGGAATTGTAGACTTTGTATTGACTATCAGATGCTGAACAAGATCACTGTCTAGAATAGTTACCCGATCCCATGGATTGATGACCTTCTGTAATAACTCAAAGGGGCGAAATATTTCAGCAAGATTGACTTGAAGTCTGGGTATCATCAGGTACCTATCAAACCCTCCGATGTGTGGAAGACTGCCTTCAAAGCCAAGGAGGGCCTTTTCGAATGGTTGGTCATGCATTTCGGATTTACGAATGCTCCCGCAACCTTCATGAGGCTGATGGACAACATCTTGCAGCCATTCACCAACTTATTTGTAGTAGTGTACTTGAATGACATCATGATCTTCAGCCAGACTTGGGAAGAGCACCTCCACCACATCCGACAGGTCCTCCAAACACTATGGCAACACAATTTGTGTGCCAATTTGGAGAAATGCACTTTTGGCATGACCTGGGTTCAGTATCTGGGATACATTATTGATGAATGGGGGGTGCATGTGCATCCAACCAAGATCCAAGTGATTCGGGATTGGCCATCCCCAACCACTCTAATAGATCTTCATATATTTCTGGGTCTTGCTAATTTCTACCACATGTTCGTGTTGGGATTCTCTCATATCACTTGGCCCTTGAGTCAAGTCACCAAGGGAGGAGTGAAAGAAAAATTCTTTTGGTCGGAATCTCAATAGAAGGCATTCGTAGAATTGAAACATCGCCTCTACTTTTCCCCAGTGCTAACATTACCAGACTTGTAACAACCATTTGAGATCGAGATAGATGCCTCTGACTATGTTATTTGTGTAGTTCTTACTCAATAGGGGAATATCACAGTGAGATATTATCCGACACAATCCGCAAGTATCCCACTTATGAAAAAGAAATGTATTACATTGTGCAGGCTTGCAGGCAATGGAAGCATTACATTTTGGGGAAGGAAATGGTTATCCACACAAACCACCGACCCCTGCAATTCATACAGACACAAGGGAAGTTGTAGAATAATCTCCATCAGAAGTGGTCCACATATCTACAATAGTTTCATTTGAACATCAAGTATAAGAAGGATAGCATTAAAAATGTTGCATACTTTCTCAGCTGACCACTGATCGTGGCACTAATCACCATTCTCAACTCTTGTGGGCACAAGACTTCTGATTGGTCATTTCTCTACCAGATCAATCTGAAATTTGGCCACACATACAAGACACTCTTGGAGGGTACACAAGTTCCAAATTTTCACCTCCAAGATGAACTTCTATGTCACTTGGGACACCTTTGTGTTCCTTCAAGCGAGTGTGCCAAGGTGACTTGGGAAGAACACTACAGTAGATTCACTGGGCATTTAGGGGTCGAGAAAACAATCACAGTACTGTAGAAGAATTTCTATTGGTTGAACCTTCAACAAGATGTCGGGAAGTACATCTGATCCTGCACTTCTTAGGCCATTGCCAAAGTGACCATCAAGAAGCAAGGCCTCTATACTCTGCTACCTACCCCTAGTCAAACTTGGGAATCCATCTCCATGGATTACATGTCGGGCGTCCTTCTACTAAGCATGGAAATGACTGTGTTTTCCTGGTCGTCGAAAATTTCTCAAAGATGGTCATTATGGCAGTCTGCAAGAATAATATCACAGCATAATCCACTGCTAAAATCTTCATTGAATGAGTGTGGGTGCACTTTGGGATACCACAGTCTATCATCTCAGATCAAGACAATAGGTTCCTCAACACATTTTTTCCAACCTCTAGTCAATGCTAGACACCAAGCTCACCAAGTCCACAACTTTCCATCCCCAAACTGATGACCAGATAGAGGTCATCAACAAGATGATTGTACACATTCTGTGCATGTACAATTAAAAGCATACACACACATGGGATGAGAGCCTTCCCTATGTACAACACAATTATAACTGGGCTCTCCATAGCTCAACCGACCACAACCCCTTTCAGGTGGGCTTGGGATTCTAGCCACTATGTCCCATTGACGTAGCTGCGTTACGGCGCTACTCAAGGAGATTCTGTCTGTCCAATCAAGCTAAAAAATCAAACAACTTACCGAGCACATTCAAAGACATCCGCCAACAAAGTTCATGAAATATTGGACAGCACTTGGTCGTTAAGTACAAGCAATGACATAACTAACATCGGTGGTTCCACACAACTTCCATGGTGAAAAGGTGAAGCATTTGCAGAAGGAGCGCCTCACTGGACCCCACCGCAAGCTTCGCCAGCTCCGATACGGGCCGTACACCATCACCAAGGCTATAGGGAGCAATTAATTCGAGCTTAGTATTCAACCATTCCTTGGTCTGCACCCAGTCTTCAATGTGGATCGCCTTCGCCCTTACTTCCCACCTCTACTGGACACCTCTGACATTGCAAAAAAACTCACACCAATAGAGTTAAACCTAGACTGCATGGAACAAGAGCCGTTTTGAGGCCCTAAACAATGTTTTTTGGGAAAACCACGAGAAACATGGAAGTTCCTTCAATGTTTCTCACATCAAAAGTTGTATTCCTCGGATAGGTATTTCTAATGAGGTATGGTGCGCATCAAATAGAGATCGTATGTCAAAGTTACGTCCCCGGGAAGTTGATGTACCAATTTACCCAAAATGGGCCCATAGTTTTGGCGCTTCATCTCCTAGGATTAGGTTTTTGGATGTTTAGGGTTTTCCATTGGTTCTCAATAATAAATAGGCCCTCGAGCCTCATTGTAACATAGTTCAGTGCCCTATAGCCACCACATCTCTTCTCAGAGACAAGCTACCAACGCCCTAGCTAGTTTATTTCCATTCTGCCTGTAAACAAATTTCAGTTCTTTGATATTAATGAAATGAAGTGTTATTTACATTGCATATTTTTATTTATGGTTATATGTGTATCCTTTTGCATTCCTACATAAATACAGATCATTTCATCCCTAAATTATGCTCCCAAAACTCTGTTTCCACAACCACTCTGCTTAATAAATTTAGGACACCGTGGGTATTAATCTTGGTGCAAGACGGGCCTCTGAGAGGTCATGGGCTTGGCTAGGAGGCTTCCCCCACCTTCCTTCACTCTCTCCAACCTTCATCCACCTCTTCATGGCCTCAAGACATAATATCCACCCTAAAAAGGCTCTCAGAACCCCTCATGTAGGATTACATGTCCTCTTTTATCAATACAAGGCCTCCTATAGCAGGCATGTAGCACCACTTTCCTTCAATTTCTTTTCTCCCCACTTCAACCTTAGCTTATTCAAGATGAATAATGGCCCCAATTTGTGATTTTATAATCAAGATAAGCTCTTAGACCACTCCAACCATTCCTTTTCCTTACTACAAAACAAAGTAGAATTAGTGTTTTAATCACAAACATGATACAAGTTAGATTTCTGATTTTCAAGAAAGTGTGAAGTAGATAGATGATACATGCAATTATGTTTCTAATTGGATGAATTATGAAATATAGAGTAGCTTTCCTTCTGCAAGTAGGTTATCTATTTTCCTTTCATGAAATTTTAATTAGCATCTACAAGTTGAACAAATGGCATTTTCACTTTCATGGTTAGAATTATTTTTCAATTGTGCTTTCATCAACAAGATTTCACTGTAGTTAAGTAGGAGGAATGGTCTCTAAACACATTGATCTAATGTCATCACTGAGGGCGGCATGAGTAGAATCCAACCTACTATCCATATAGCATTGTCACCTCTATGTTTGTACAAACCCTGGGTTGATAATTTGAGTTGAGGAGCCCTTGGGAGTTGCAACACTCTTGGTGCAATACCAGGGCTCACCAAGGGATCACATTTTTCAAGTTGTAAATTATTTTTAAGTGCAAGACTTGAGGAAATGTTTGCATCTAGAGAGATTGTATTCCTCTTGATTGTTGATAGATTTGGGATCTATGCTCATTTTGAAAAACACCCTAATAACATATTTTAAGTATAAGATAACTTTAACATTCACTTTTTGTATAATATATAGAATTATTTATTATTTTGGTTATTATTATTTAGTTTTTTTTTTGTATTTTTAAAAAATATTAGATATAACTGAAGGAATTGAAAATATCTATCATACTTTGAAATAGAAAGAATTTATTAAAGGAATACGAATTTAATTAAAAATGCAAAAAATACATAACTATAAATCTTAGCCTTTGGTTTGCGTATACTACTAAGAATATTATAGAATATTCTATGGAGGTTAAATCCATAATGTCCACCTAATAATTATTGATAATTAAAAAAAAATTATAAAAATGTTATTCAACATAATTATATTGTAAAATCTATTTTTGTTTTAAATTTTACATGTCAACTAAACGTAAAATGAATTATCCACCATGTCATATCAATAGTATTATTTTTACATGCCATGTTTCAACTCCATACTAAGTAGTGCAAGAATTACATATTAATAACATACTGAAAAGTAAACATTTTAGTTTTAAATGTTACATGTCAATGGAACATCATATAGTACCAAAGATCCATATTAACTCTGTATCTATCAAGTAATGGAGCGATCAAATCTCTTTTCACTTTGAAATAGGTTTGCATCCCAAGAAATTTGATCCCTCTTGACCCTTGGTAAATCCGAGGTTAAGATGGATATAGGTTGGTTTAATTATTAATTATAACTAGCAATTGCACCACATGTTGCAAAAGAAACGTCATAAGGCAATACCATAGGAAATAGTAGCCTAGAAGAAATAAGTTGTTGCAGAGAATGATAGCATAGGAAAGAGTAGCCTAGAAGAAATAAATTGTTGCAGAGAAGGAGCCATCATGAAGGAATGAAAGGAATTTTTTGCTTCCATGGAAGTTGGTTGTGGAGGTTTCAAAAAAAATTTATAGATATTGAAATATGCAATTGTGGGTGAAAACATATATATAAACCAACATAATCTATTCACATATATAAAAAAATTGTTATATATATTGAAATAGGAAATTGGGGGTGAAAATCCTTTGGTGATTAATAATCCTCTGAAACAAGCATGTAACTGAAATAAGATATTTTAAATACATTCAAGTACAATCTATCTAGCATAGATGTAAATAAAGTGAATTTTTGTTAACAAAAATAGAGTTTACTCTAAGTTCATCTACATATCTGAGCGCTAATTGCATGTTTGTCAGAAATTGTATATTGTATATTAATAACAATAGCCTTGGTATACAAGAAAGTGAATGTCATTGTAATATGGAGACGTTTCTGGAAGGAGATTGTTGTTTATGTTATGGTTTATTTTCTTAACTCCAAACTTGGTTTATTCTTTCTCTATATACATAAGAAACAAAAAATACAAAGTAATTTCACAATTTTAAGTTATAATTTTATATTTTATAATTACAAATCTAGTTTCTTATTAAACTATTTTACACACATCTATTTATTCAAATAAATTATATTGTGAATATGTTTTCTCCTATTATTTGATTACAAAATTATTGTACTCCCTACTAAGTAAAACAACTTTATTAATAAATAATTGAATGCCAAATTGAAAGATTGCTCAAGCTAAAACTACTATAATATATAGAACTGATTTTTTGATGTATAGATTATTTGTTTTATATGTCATTGAATTTCCATTGCCTATTATCTTCAAACACCCCATGGGGAGGTATTGAACATGGGAGCCAACTCTAGGTTAAAAAACATTCACATTGTCAACTTGGAAAAAAAATTATAATCCTAAAATTCTCTTACCTAATCATCTTTTTAAATATATAATTGAGTTCCATTATTAAAAAAAAAGGTATTATTAAGAACCTCCTAGAGTTATAAAAGGTAATTGACATGAAAAATAAAAAATCTCCCCATGAAAACATACAAATGTTAATCTTAATTGAATCATTAAAAATTTAAAAAGGGATAACAGACAGTATCACAATTTTCTTATCAGAACTAAATGCTTTTATATGAAACAATGATGGCTTTCATCACTTCAAGAGCAGTAAAAACAAGTTTACTAAGAAAAAAACTCTAGCACTAAGAGAGATTTGGAAGCAACTTTTGAATTAGTGAACATGTCTTTCTCTATGGTGTTGGATATTGGGCATATGCAAACATGTCTTGCTCTATGGTGTTGGATATTGGGCATAACTTTCTTGATGTTTTATACAAGACTGTAAATTTGCATGTAGCTTATACTACATTAACCATGAAATTGTCAACATTTAAAGCACACTTTCCATCGCATTTGTAGAGAAAATTACAATAGAGTATCACTTTTTTCTTATCATATCTAAATGTTCCTATATGCAACAACTACCTTGTGCCTCATATTTAAATTTGTGCAGGGAGGAGGAGAGGAGTGTCAAGGTGAAAGCTAGAATAAGAAGAGAAAGAAGAATCTTGTTTGGGACATGAAAAACTTGCTTGGGACTTGAGATAGATTCATTATCTGCACATCTAGACTCAAAGCTTAATAAAAGAAAACTCACCATATTTTGAAATTTTTAAATAAATATCTTAAAAATTAGAATATTAATTTAATACATTTTACTCAATTACACATTTAACAATATTCATTTTAAAAAATACAAATGTAAATTACTATTTTAAATAAAAATATTAGAACACATTTAACAATATTCATTTAAAAAAATACAAATGCAAATTACTATTTTAAATAAAATAGTACAAAGAATCACATTAATTACCATGACCCTCCTGCACCTTCCTCTTATTACTTTTTAAATACCTTTTTAAATACCTAATGTTTGTAACTTATTCTGAATCACATAGTGTCAATTTTGTAAAACTATAATCCACAAGTCTCACTTTTTATAGCTTTTGTAGAAGGATAGAGTATCTAAATTCCCTTACCCTTTAAGAAGCATCCTAAATTATTGTACCACCCACCTCGGCATCCAATCTAGACATTTTAGGTTATTCTAAATTGATCAAGAGTATAGAATTTTTAGTGTGGTGTTCTATGTTCACTAAAATTCCCATGATGTCCATCACTATTTATGGGGTTTATTGCAACCTTGGATATATTCTGTGAGTTGTTGTAATTTTTTTTCTTGTGGCTAAAAATTATTTTTGGTTGTCACCTAGTTATCATGATTCAAAACATTGTTATCATCTCAAATCCTTATAGCATTAGATATATTCTGTGAGCTAATGTGATGTTTTGTTTGTCACAATGATTCAAAAATAAAAATTATTATACCACAATATTGACTTTATCATTGCCTGTTTTGTTTATGAACCCTTTAAAAAAACCACAGGAACATTTGATTTTACACTGTGATCTCCCCAACATGGGTGGGGGTTTCAAAAATTGGAGAGTAAACTGAGCAGTTATTGCTAGAAATTGTTGTATAAGATGGGAAATTTGGATGGTTTGTAGAGAATACGGATGTAATAACAGATATCTATTTTGAATTTTCAGTGTCTCTGGCCACAATGCATCTAATAGGATCCATTTCAACTGAGAACTTCATGAATAGATCACTGTGTGAATGATAACTTGTGGCATCCCTGGCCATTTTATTTGATTGTGGATCAGGTTACAAACTAATACTTTGTGAAATCTCTAGGCATTTTCTTTGATTGTGGATCAGGTTATAAACTATAATACACTCTCTCTTCATAAGAATCTACAATATATATTTGATGGAGGGAAAGGTTATGATAAAACTTGTAAAAGAACCCCTTAGGGTTATCTCAACTTACTCTATTGTTAATCACATAGTGTCAAAAAGCTAAAATTATGTAGTGAAAAACTTTGTTTAAAATTTCAGAATAAAAAGTTGAGTAAGTTTGACATCATATAATATGAAATTTGTTTAGATACTGATATAAAGTGAAAACAGATAATATTTTTAAAGCACACTAGTAATTAAAGATACAGATATAAATTTTTTTAATATAAAGAAATTTGATATTCACAACAAAAAAATAGGAAAGATACATGGTATTGCAACCATTATGAATTATAATCAGCAAATCTAATTACACAAGCAAAAGAAATGACGTAAGGAAATAGCATAGGAAAGAGTAGCGTAGAAGAAATAAGTTGTTTCCGAGAAGGTGCCATCGTGAAGGAATGAAAGGAAAATTTTGCTTACATGGAAGCAGGTAGGCAAATTTTTCTTACATGGAAGCAGGTCATTGAGGTTTCAAAGATATTGATTATAAGAGTTATAAACCAGAAAATTTTGTTATAGATATTGAAATAGGAAATTGTGGGTGAAAACATATATGTAAACCAACATAATGAAATAATTTGTTGCAGAGAAGGAGCCATCGTGAAGGAATGAAAGGAAAAATTTGCTTCCATGGAAGCAGGTCATGGAGGTTTCAAAGATATTGATTAAAAGAGTTATCAACCAGAAAATTTTGTTATAGATATTGAAATAGGAAATTGTGGGTGAAAACATATATGTAAACCAACATAATCTGTTCACATATATAAAAAATTTGTTATATATAGACTTTTGTATAATGTGAGCAACACTGTGATGTCAATGAAAACAATAATCTACAAAATATTAAGCAAAGTTTATGGAGGCATTAATTAGGATTCAATAACATGAGACTGATGAACTTGCATGTTGGCCTAATATATGTAGGAAACCTTATCAAGATAGACTTTCGTATAATGTGAGCAACACTGTGAAAGAGTTTTGGTATTGGAATTTCTATGTGTCACCAAATGATAAGAATACCATGAGACATTGTATATCTAGAAGGGTGTATTGAGATCATTTCCCCTTTCAGTGGCTGTAATTATTAAAGAACATTTCTTACTACATAATATGTATAACTTGTATATATACTTATCAAAAAAAAAAAAAACTGTGTTGAATATTATGATAGTGAGGACAATATAAATAGTCCATTCATATAACTACCAAATACTATCAATAGGAAAAAGGGTTTTCCTATGAAGCAATCTATGCATTTTCGTCATGCAAATTGAATCTCAACACTAAGGAGTCATCCTAAGATAAAAGGTCATCATAGTAACTTTTATGTTCCAAAACCATCAATCATTTAATTATATTTCCCTAAATATCAACAATTGGACAACAATCACAATGTATCCATATCATAGTATAATTGTATATACAACAACTTATCCAAATTATATAAAAATATTTCATAAGGAATGCAACTGCTACATGAATTACTCACAATCCTTAATGATATACTCCAAGTTCTTCCACAATACTAATAAAGTGTCTAAAGAATCCATCATCACTCACTCACCATATAGGTAACACCTAGGGGAAATGTGTAGATACAATAGCTTATACAGAGGATATAAAAATCTGTTATAAGTAATGCAATTGCTACATCAACTACTCACCATATAGCTAATGTCTCGGGGAAATGTGTTAGAACTGTATATAAAATAGCTTATATAAAGGATATGAAAATATGTTATAAGCAATGCAACTGCTACATGAACTACTCACAGTCCTTAATGATATAATCAAATTTCTTCCACAGTACTAATCAAGTGTCTAAAGAAGCCACCATCACTTCCAAAATCACATATTTAAACATACAAGTTGTAAAAAATGAATTTGTTTCATAATTTTTAATAGAATTGCCTACTTAGATCTAAGATATAGTTCTTAAACTCTGAAGCCTCTTCTTGATTGAAACCATACTAAAATGATAAGATATAGCTAAAGAGCAATAATTTAAAAACTTCTTGGCACAATCGTTACATAATAATTTGATGCTCAACTTGTATAATTTTGAAGACTACTTCATTGATAATTAGAAGCATCTTCATGCTTGGTTTTCCAAGTTGGCCGTGAATATCTCTCTAGATCCTTATAGCATTAGATATATTTTGTGAGCTAATTTGATGTTTTTTTGTCACAATGATTTAAAAATCAGTTATTATACCACAATATTGACTTTCTCATTATCTGTTTTGTTTATGAACCCTTTAAAAAGACCAGAGTAACATTTGATTTTACACTGTGATCTCCCTAACATGGGTGGGGGTTTCAAAAATTGGAGAGTAAATTGAGCGGTTATTGTTAGAAATTGTTGTATAAGATGGGAAATTTGGATGTTTTGTAGACAATATGGATGTCATAATAGATATCTATTTTAAAATTTTTTGTGTCTCTGGCCACCATGCATCTAATATGCTCCATTTCAAATGAGAAATTCAATATCTATTTTGAAATTTTTAGTGTCTCTGGCCATCATGCATCTAATACGATCCATTTCAGCTAGGAACTTCAATAAATCATTGTTTGAATGATAACTTGTGACATCCCCGACCATTTTTTTTTATTGTGGATCAGGTTACAAACTAATAACTTGTTAAATCCCTAGCCATTTTCTTTGATTGTGGATCAGGTTATAAACTGGAATACACTCTCTCTTTAGAATACTCTACAATATATATTGGATTGAGGGAAATGTTATGATAAAACATGTACAAAAAACCCTTTAGGGTTGTCTCAACTTACTCTATTGTTAATCACATAATGTCAATTTGGTTAATCTGTAGTAAGGACTGAGTGGGTATTTTCTTTTGTAAGTTTTGTTTGGAATTGAAAAATAAAATTATTATAAAAGATAAAATTATATAGTGAAAAACTTTGTTTAAAGTTTCAGAATAAAAAGTTGAGTAAGTTTGACATCATATAATGTGGGAAATTTGGATGGTTCGTAGACAATATGGATGTCATAACAAATATCTATTTTAAATTTTTTAGTGTCTCTTGCCACCATGCATCTAATAGTATCCATTTCAGCTAAGAACTTCAATAAATCACTATGTGAATGATAACTTGTGACATCCCTAGCCATTTCATTTGATTGTGGATCAGGTTACAAACTAATAACTTGTGAAATCCCTACCATTTTATTTGATTGTGGATTACGTTATAAACTAGAATAGACTCCCTCTTCAGAAGACTCTACAATATATATTGGATGGAGGAAAATGTTATGATAAAACATGTACAAAAAACCCTTTAGGGTTGTCTCAACTTACTCTATTGTTTTTTTTTTCTAAGTAAAAGTAATCTATTAACAGAAGAAGTAAAGTACAGCGGGCCGACGCCGGATCATTGCCCAGTATTGTGGAATTTTGAGCAAAAAAACCAGAGTTGAAGACTGCCCTTCAGGAGGGAAACCAGTCTGAAATAGCAACTGAGAGAATTCCCACGCAGGGGAACCAGAGAATTTAAGTGTTGGAGACCATATTTAGCAAAAAAAAATGCATGATCTGATACAACAGGAAATTCAAAAACAAGCCCGTAAGTAAGGGCAGAAGCAGAGCAAAAAAACCAAAAATAAGAGGAGGAACTACTCATCAGGAGGTTCGTAGACGACCCTGCACCAGAGTTCATCTGGTTCCCCGTCCTCATTGTACAGGTCGGCAGTGGAAGTGACCACCTTCCTGGGAGGTGGAGGAACCACCTGCTCCCCGCTCGCATGCCCAATGTCGCTTTGCCCCGCATCCTTCATCCTGCTTGGCTGACCCACCAAGTCCTTGTTTGCCTGGTCCTGCCTAGCCTTGCCCTCCCGAACATGCAAGTCCATAGTTTCTGGGTGCATCGATCCATCATTCGGCTCCGCGGTCTGAGTTGCAGAGATGCTGCATTCCGCCGAGCAAGAACTGGGAGTATCTACCTGAGGCTCTTCATGGAAGATGACCGTGATTGAGGCAGTAACCCGGGGTCGGTTGAGAGAACTATTAAATGAAAATTGCGTGGTGTGGGTTTGAGCAGGGAGAGTTGAAGGAATGGGGGAATCAAGGTGACGACCCGAGCGGAGAAGGCGACCTCTTTAAACTCTTGTAAGGCTATCCGAATGGGAGGAAGACACAGAGGATGTGCTGGAGGTGGAGGGAGAACACCGCATCTGGCACCTTGTGGTGCCTCTCCGGCATCTCATTCTTTTCCTAAGGCGCGGCATTTTCGCAGTCGAGACAGCGGGGCAAGGAAGCCAAGGAAGCGAAGGATTGACAGATGACTGAGGCGTATGAGAATTCAGGAAGACTGAAGCCAGCATACAAGAAACAGCAAGAGAGTAGTGGAGATTTTCTCCAAAATCCAAACAGCAGTTTAGACTGCTCCTCTTGCCAGTAACCGTGCGTGCATTTGAAAGCCCAGCATCCGAGGTGCACCACCGATTCACAAGCGAGGGAATTCTATTTGAACCAGAGGAGCACTCCATAATATCTAACCAATCGGCCGTGCAACGATAAACCATCATAAATATGAACTGAAGGCCGAGCCATGTCGCAGCACGCGAAGTTGTATCGAGGATCAGAGTTATGGTTGTGATTAGTGCCAGGAGTTAAGGCCATTAAACGCAAAGCAGTCACATTTAAGAGCCGAGTGACAGCCTCCTTGCGGGTGGGCAGGTGGCTTCCCGTCAAGCCGCACCCCCATCCCATCACCTTATGCACTGTCATCTGCACCCGCATCCAGGATCGACTTACTCTATTGTTAATCACATAGTGTCAATTTTTTAAAACTATAATCTACAGTAAGGGGTTTTTTCTTTTGTAAGTTTTCTTTGGAATTGAAAAATAAAAAAAAATTATAAAAGCTAAAATTATGTAGTGAAAAACTTTGTTTAAAATTTCAGAATAAAAAGTTGAGTAAGTTTGACGTCATATAATGTGAAATTAGTTTATGATTATAAAGTAAAAAACATGTAAGTTTTTTAGCCACAATTAGGTAGTTAAAGATATGTATATAGTTTTTTCTTTAGCAGAAAAAAATTGATATTCATTAACAAAAAAAATTTGAAAGAGTATGTATGTAGTTACAAACTATTACAATTAATTAATTAAAGGTAAATTTAGTGTTAATTAAGAAATGAGAATTATGAACATTCATCTTTATTAATTTCATTTTTTATATATTAAGAAATACTATCCATGAATAATAAAGCAGTTGTAACATAAATAATATATAACAAAAAAAAACCATGTATTTTTGGAATAATAAAATAGTTGTAAAAAAAATAATATAGAACAAGAAAAACTATGTATATTTAGATGTATGAAAATTTAGATACATTGTATTAAGTAAAATTTTAAAAGAATAATGGTTATAAACAATTAAAAATAATTTTATTAAATAGTTAGTTTATATATTTTCACTCTAAAAGAGGTTTGCATATCAAGACATTTGATCCCTCTTGGCTCTTGGTAGATCCAGAGTTCAGATTGATCTAGGCCATCTTAACTTCCCCCTTTAAATAAATTATATTCCACATGAATACCATGGGTCAATACCATGGGCTGTTTTTATAGTTCATTATTATTTTATTTTATTACCTAAATTCAGTTTAACTTATTAAAAAGAAAAAACAAATACCCTAGAGTTAAGATTGATCTAGGGCATCTTAATTTCTCCCTTTAAATAAACTATATTCCACATGAAAACCATGGGTCAATACCATGGGTTGTTTCTATAGTTTATTGTTATTTTATTTTATTACCTAAATTCAAAACAACTTATTAAGAAGAAAAAAAGAAATACTATAAAAAAACATATATAAAACTATTTACATTTACATATAAAAATATAACAAATTTTTAATAACAACATTTTAACTTAAAAGTCACCAAAACCTAAATTCAATCTAACTTTCCTTTGATTGTGGATCAGGTTACAAACTAATAACTTGTGAAATCTCTAGCTATTTTCTTTGATTGTGGATCAGGTTATAAACTAGAATAGACTCCCTCTTCAGAAGACTCTCCAATATATATTGGATGGAGGGTTATTTCTTTTGTAAATTTTGTTTGGAATTGAAAAATTATAAAATTATAAAAGCTAAAATTATATAGTGAAAAACTTTGTTTAAAATTTCAGAATAAAAAGTTGAGTAAGTTTGGCATCATATAATATGAAATTAGTTTATGATTATAAAGTAAAAAACATGTAAGTATTTTTAGCCACAATTAGGTAATTAAAGATATGTATATAGTTTTTTTTTAAGAGAAAAAAATTGAAAGAGTATGTATGTAGTTACAAACTATTACAATTAATTAATTAAAGGTAAATTTAGTGTTAATTAAGAAATGAGAATTATGAACATTGATCTTTATTAATTTCATTTTTTATATATTAAGAAATATTACTCATGAACAATAAAGCAGTTGTAACATAAATAATATATAACAAAAAAACCATGTAATTTTGGAATAATAAAATAGTTGTAACAAAAATAATATAGAACAAGAAAAACTATGTATATTTAGATGTATGACAATTTAGAGACATTTTATTAAGTAAAATTTTAAAAGAATAATGGTTATAAACAATTAAAAATAATTTTATTAAATAGCTAATTTAGATATTTTCACTCTAAAAGAGGTTTGCATATCAAGACATTTGATCTGTCTTGGCTCTTGGTAGATCCAGAGTTCAGATTGATCTAGGCCATCTTAATTTCCCCCTTTAAATAAAGTATATTCCACATGAATACAATGGGTCAATACCATGGGTTGTTTTTATAGTTTATTTTCATTTTATTTTATTACCTAAATTTAATTTAACTTATTAAAAAAAAAAATACTCCATTGATCTAGGCCATCTTAATTTCCCCCTTTAAATAAATTATATTCCACATTAATACCATGGGTCAATCCCATGCATTGTTTTTATAGTTTATAGTTATTTTATTTTATTACCTTAATTCAATTTAACTTATTAAAAAGAAAAAAACAAATTTACTATAAAAAAAACATATATAAAACTATTTACATATAAAAATATTACAAATTTTTAATAACAACATTTTAACTTAAAAGTCACCAAAACCTAAATTCAATCTAACCTATTTTAAAAAAAAACTAACATTATAAAATATATATATATATATAACTATTTACTTGTGGATCTAATGGCCTAAAACATTTCAATCATCTAACATTTGATCCAATGCCTCACTGAGTAGTAGATAGGGGAGTTGTTTTCAAATAGGAATGCCTTAAGGCATAATTAAAGGTAAATTTAGTGTTATTTAAGAAATGAGAATTATGAATATTCATCATTATTTATCAAGATAAATTTATATTTGGCTATATGAAAATTTAGATACATTTTATTAAGTAAAATAATGGTTAAAAACAATTTAAAATGTTTTTATTAAGTAGTGTGTTTATATCTATAGTATTTATCGTGTCTTGTGAAATAATTTCACATATTTTAAAATTTTTCATTATTAATTTAATTTTTTACATATTAAGAAATAATACTCGTGAATAATAAAACAATTGTCACAACTATGTATATTTGGATGTATGAATAGTTAGATACATTTTATTAAGTAAAATTTTAAAAGAATAATGGTTATAAACAATTAAAAATAATTTTATTAAGTAGTTACCTTAGATCTATAAACCCTTTAAATAAACTATATTCCACATGAATACCATGGGTCAATACCATGGGTTGTTTTTATAGTTTATTATTATTTTATTTTATTATTTTTATTTTTTATTGTATTTTGACCTAGTTAAATGTTCATTGCATTATGTCAATCTTTTTATTTAATTTACTTTTATTTTTATTTTTGTGTAATTTAACATAGTCAAAATTTTAAACATGACATTACAACATTTCTATTATACACCTAAAATCAATCTAACTTATTAAAAAGAAAAGAAAAAACTAACATTATAAAAAATATATATAACTATTTACTTGTGAATCTAATGGCCTAATACATTTCAATCGTCTAACATTTGATCCAATGGCTCAGACATGGACACATTGGCACCTAGGGAAGTTGTTTTCAAATTTTTATTTTTGCCAAGTCAAAACGTTAAATATTACATCTCTACCATAGGATTAAATGTTTACAAAGAAGTTAAGTTTACTTATGAACCTCAAATATAAAGATTTTTTTCATAAAAGTGAATTGAGTGAAGTGAAATCTTGGATAAAATATAATATTACAATATTTATTACCACCCCCATGATAAAAAATGGGATATAAGCTAAATGGCTCTCCAAGTGAGAACCTGGAGAGTGTACAAACACTCATGCACACACTCTGACTATTGAGTGAAATGAGCCTTAATTATATAGGCTTTCAAACTAACTGGATGGTTTCAACCACTCCCGAGATATTAGGACTTGAGGTCTAATCTTAACATCTCAATCCTATCATCATCATAACAACAATCTAATTATGACTTTCTCCATTAATTCCAACTCTCCCCCTTAATGGAGAAAGGGTACTAAACAATAACATATGCCTACTGGTCTAGTCTCAGCTAGGCTTACAATAAAAACATGAAAAACTTGGTAACAGAGTTTTCATTTTGGTCTTTATGCTTGTGACTCCATACTTGTTCATTCCACGTCAAGGCTTCATCTTCACTTTCCTCGCCATGAGGTAGTGATGTATTTGCACCTCATTTCTTCCCCTGTGAAGGAAAAAGTACTTGAATTATTGTTCTCATCCTTCTCAGAATTATGGCGGACTTAATAGGAGAATTTTCCTTCTCACTATTTCCGGTGTCAATCATCTGAACATCAGCGATGATATCTTCACCATTGATTACTGCAATTTCTGTGTTAATTTCATAAAGACATGGTGTTTCAAGCCATGTTTCAAGAAACTTCAATTCTTCTTCAAAATTCATTGATGTTTCTTGCCTACCAATATCTGCACAAAAAAAAAATGTTAGATTTATAAATATGACCACAATTACTTTCATCTTCTTGCTCCTTTAGGAGAGCTTTCATTTCACCATCTATCCCTACTTCATCCCTTTCTGCTGTCATAATTATGCCTTCATCCAGTTTTGTTGCTGCAAGCATGTTCTGCATTTGATCTATATGTGAAGATAGGCCTTCCTTCTCACCAAACAGTAATTCATCAATAAGATGTTTTTCAATCATCAAATTGATCCACTCATCATGAGATATATAAGTCTCATCAAACTTGATTTTTGCATCAGGAAAACTTTCAGGTTCTATAATAATGGATGTGTTTTCATCATTACAAGTTTCAATTATAGATACACATTCATCACCCATTATTGCACCTTCAGTTTCACAATCAAATATGGGATCATTATCAAGAGCAATATCTTCAGCATCATTGCCCTCATTCAAACAATATTTCATCTCTAAAACATCCCATAAAAACTTTGTACTAGGAATCTCTATATCTGGGATATATATTGTGTTATAGTGATGTCATTACCTACCTAGAAAATTATAAGATTCTAATACTAATATCATCACTACCATTAATAACATTCAACATAATCCAAAGAAATTTACCTTCATGTGGCTTAAGCTATATTTCATTTGCCTAAGCCTTCACAATTCATACCAAATAGAGCAGCAACTGGCATTAACCATTTTAATAATCCACAAATCTTGAATCTGACTGGACTTAAACTGTCCATCACCGTCAACTAAAACAAATCACAAGATTATGCACATAATATTTTGCACTTTCCGTTCATGCTTTCTTCTTTAAATTCTTCTTTTTTGAAACTTCTTTCAATTTACTTTAAAAGGCCTATTTTCCTTCTTGAGTTTTCCCCTTGCAAGAAATTTTCACTCAGAATAGTTTCTTGTGCACCGCACTTTTCTTGGGGTGGCTGGTCTTGGCACAGTAAATTCACCATCTCAAAAGGGTTTCTCACATAATTCAACTTTCGCCTAAAGAGTTGAAGCGCTAAATATGATTGAATCACAAACAACCTAAGTATTTAGTTGCCCAAATGTTAATTCACACATCCAAACTCCAAACAAAGCTTTGTTGCCACCCAGCATTTCCCAGAGGCACCTAGCTTCACTGGGCGCTGAGAGGTGAAGTCTCTGCTTCACCGATTGGTGAACATAAACAGGTTTCATGATAGAGCCATTAAAATTAGGATACACCTTGTCAGCAAAAACACAATTAGAGCACTCACCCGAAGCAATGATTTGAATTAAGGCAACAACGAATTTCACCCAGGGAGCAAGGATTTAATGCCTCAAAGCCACCATAGCACGCAACGATCTAATGCCACATACGAATCAGCCAGCGATCACCCCACCGGTGTGGAAGCCAATCGATTTAAAATGAGGAAAGGTACCACGTTAAAAAAAATGGGTATCCACTCTTATGGATCCTAGAAAAAACTCTGCAGGAACACCACAATAGGTAGATCTTGATTGGAGCGATTTCGATCTCCACAACACCACATAAACACGACCTCACCGGCCTCGAGCGATCGGCCTCAACTAGAGCTATGCCAATCTGAAAACCACCATGATCTATGCACCGCCTTGATCAACTGATCCAAAAATTCATGATGATCCACACTGCTTGTGTTGAAATCCCTCTTCCCGACCTCCGCTGCCACAAAGCCACATAATAGATATCCTACAGCCAAATTTGCAGGAGCTCTTCTGCCTCTAAGCTCGGCCTACACAGTCACCATGCCACACACCATCTCGCACATGGTCACTGCGCCTCACACAATACTCCGAGCTCACGGGCTCACGACTCTCGGTCTCACTCAGCACTCTGCGCTCTCTGTCACACCGTTCCTTTGTGCCTTTGCTCAATGTTACCACAGATCCCTCTAATGCGCCACGCATCAAGAAAAAAAAACTTTTTCTCTCGACCTTAATTAACAACACAAAACTTTTAATCCTAAGCTCTGAATCTTACATGCACAACAACATGCGATCTCTCACCAGATCCACGACAGGTGTGCAATGGGCTTCACCACAGAACCCTCAATCGCCCTCTCTGTCTCAGGCTTCCAGACAGGTTGCAATTATGCCACACAAACACTCAGGCCGTGCTGACAGGGCGCGCTCTCCACATACTCCTTTTACTCAGTCTTTACTCCAACTCACAGGCACTCTCTCAGTCCTAGAGCTCTCTTGTCCGGGTAGCGCCACCGGTTTTTTTTATGGTCCACTGAGCTGTCTCTCAGCGGCGTCTTCGTCTCTACACTTGCAGCAACAAACGAGCAGACAGTGCAGAACGACCCAGGTGGATTCGCTTATGCTAAGCGACCAAATTCCTTTGCACTATGACACGTATGCAAGCTGGGTTATCGACCTTGTCCATAGTGTGGCTTGAACATACCAGTCCTCTGCAACTAATTGATCATCTTATAGACCTTCACCGGCGAGCTAAATCCCCTGGTCATGCTCTACATAGGATCCACAATCAAATCTGTTCAAGTCTAGAACTTGGCAAGAGTGAGCAGGCCACCGACTCCTCCCACTCAATGAGCCTTTTCTCCTCTGTGTTTTCACTCTACCAACGGCGTCCAACCTTTCGCGCTCAACTCATTTTACTCGCAGATCTTCACAGCTCCCCTGAGCTCTGATACCATGATAAAAAATGGAATATAAGCTAAATGGCTCTCCAGGTGAGAACCTGGAGAGTGTACAAACACTCATACACACACTCTGACTATTGAATCAGATGAGCCTTAATTATATAGGCTTTCAAACTAACGGGATGGTTTCAACCACTCCCGAGATATTAGGACTTGAGATCTAATCTTAGCATCTCAATCCTATCATCATCATAACAACAATATAATTATGGCTTACTCCATTAATTCCAACACCCCACCCACTAAAAAGTGGCCAAGGGTTAGGGGAAATTCTAATTAAAATGTAATATTATTACATTTTAGTATTTTACCTAACATTTCATAGCTCAGCCTAAATATTACATTTTACTTAATATTTCCCTTCACCCTTGCTAATTTTATAGTTGAGTTTGTTTACTTTCAAACCTGAAATATAAAGAAAAATTACAATAAGAAGTGGACTAGTTGAGGGGAAATATTCGGTAAAAAGTAATCTTATAAGAGGTAGGAAAAAATATTAGAAAAATGTAATAATTACATTTCTTTTCTAATATTTTCCCCACCTCTGAACATATCTAGACAAATTCCCAACACCAAAATATCAATAAAAAAGTTTTACCTTGACATGCTACATGGATTCAACGACATTATCATTTCTATAGCTAATTATGTATCTAAATATAACATCAAACTAAGATGGATCTAATCCTTCTGAAATAGGTTATTTTCCACATGAATACCATAGATTCTTAAAACCATGAGTCAATAAGTCATAATAAGTTGTAACTCACCTCACAATGCACCTCTGAGCACAATACCAACATCACATTTCCTCCATACTGAACACCTCTCAACTCAATTATTTGAATAGTAATGATTATATTGTGGACATGTTTATTTGAACTAATATGGAGGAGAGTAACATTCATGAAATTTGCATGGAAAATTATTTTAAAAGGGTGAAATTAATTATATTAAATTTTATATTATATAACTTATTTTTATTTAAATATAAAATTATAATTTAAAAATTATATAATTTAATTTTAATGTTAATATTAAAAATTAAAATTATAAAATATTAATTTGGTTTTTTTAATTATTATTAAATTTAATATAAAAAAAAATTATTAGAAAGATAAAATATTTTTTTACTGAGTAAATCACAATTTTTTAGTCATTTATATTGTAAATTTATAGATAAATTCAATGTCTTTAAAAATTATGATGATGATGATTTTGGGCATTGCCAAACTAAATACCAAGTTAGCATATGTCTATGGAACATTAAATTATGATGTCAAACACCTAATTGGTATCTAAAACATTTATTTATGGGACAGGGAACTCCTTTCAAGCAAAACCCGTGGTGGAACAATTTACTAATATATTAGTAATTGTCACGATAACACAGGTCTATGGACCTATTCCCATTTTAATAAGTGAAATTCAAAGAGAATGGTTCAACCATTTTATTATTAGAATGGATAAATATATCAATCAGAATTTGAAATATGTACATATAGTTAACTTAGAACAAATACTTTATGAAATATTTGAAATTAAACTAATTTTTTTCAAGTAGTGATTTTGTTGTTAAAGTTTATGAAAAGTCAAATATCAAATTGGTGTATGGCACACTTTGTCTGGGAGCAAAAAAACTTTTTGATTCAAAAATTTAATCGATATATAAAAAAAAAAAAACTAATCTTTATTAATTAAAAAAAAAAAATCCAATAATAATTTAACTCCTAAATTCTATATATTCTATCTCTCTAAATCTATTAAAACAAAACAGTTTCTTGAGAAAGTTTATCCAATTCCATAATTCTATTCTAATTTAAACAAACTTATCAAAAAATATACATCTGTTTATAGTTTTCAATAGTGATTTGACTCCTATGTATATAGTTTCTAATAGTGATTTTACTCCTAAATTCTATATATTCTCTCTTTAAATCTGTTAAAACAGAACATTTTCTTGAGAAAGTTTATCTAAATTCAAAGGCTCCAACTCCCATCAATTTTTATTCTAATTTTAAACAAACTTATATACATCTGTTCAAACTATAAATGGCATATACCCATCGATTTTCTTTTTTAACTATATTACGTAACCCACCGTACAAAAAAATGTTTTTATAAAGGACTTGCCCCATTGTTTTAATGCTTTGATCTCGGAATCCCAGTGAAGGCAGCCATTGTACAGGAAAAAGTATATATAAGAAGACTTTATCTCTGAAAGCAGCCATCGTACAATACAAAATTTATATAAAAAGACTTTATGTCCAATTGCAGGCAGCCATCGTACATTGCCAAATTACATGCAGTCTGCAGACCTTACAATTTTATAAACATTCTTTCTGATTGTTGCTGTTAACCTGGAAAAAAATTTGCAGTTATTGCAGCTTAGTGTCGAGTTTGGAGGCACTGAGAGCTGGCTGCGTCTGTTGCCCATATCCAATGCAATGACAATGGCAATAATAATAATACTGACGGTTACAACCTTGGGACTCAACGAGTAGCAGCAGGCAGAGCAGATCTCACAATCTCCCAAAATTCTCTGCAACTATTCCTCTTCTTTCTCCACTTAAAAAATTCTCCACATGAACACCATTGTTGTTTTTAAGATACCATAAATAACAGAGGTCATAATTACTGCGATATTGCAGACGCCAGAATGAATGGATACCTTGTATATATGTATTTCAGTCAGGATTCAGGGTTTTTAATAATGATTAGGGTTTGTGGAATGATTTGGAAGTTGATGAGCGAAGATTTGGGCGTCGGAGGAAGGGTGGGGTTTGGTCTCTGGCTCTGTGTGGGCATGAATGGCATCGGAATATGTGAGATTTTCCTGCTGAAAAAGATAATGGATGGATCTTTTGTTCCAGCTGCTAAAAGTGGCATGATGATTAGGGTTTGATGAGCCATTAATGATTAGGGTTTGGGTTTGATGAGCCATTAAAGGGCAATAAAGGGATTTGATTGGGGAAAATCTAATCTGTTTGGGGCCATGATTGAAGTTTGTCCTTCCTCCCAATTAAGAGGGAAGAATTGGAATTCAGGCTGCAGAATGGCGATGGATGGCGTCGGCACCGGATCACCACTGTTCACGCCGCTTGCCGACAAGGAGCAGCCAGCCAGCCACCATCGCTGCACGCTCGCACGGATCGTCATATCAAAATTGATATTCTATGGATCGAAACAGCGAATAGCAGACAACCAGCCGTTCCCAGCGCCCAATCCCAGTGACTCGCATTTATTGTCAAACCCTAACCCTCCCCGAACTTATTGTCAAACCCTAACCCTCCTCGCATCTCCACTTTTTCCATTTCCCTGTCTGATAGGCTGCGCAATTTGAATGCTTTCTTGGCAAATCGATACTAAAAAAAATACGAACAGTACTTAAAGATCGAAACCTAAGAGACATTGATCTCTGTGTTCCTGGATTGATGTGCTGTTAATTAATGTTGTACTCATTTTTTCTGATATTTCAATGCTGCTAGATGGGCACAGCAGGTTCTTATGTCATCAAAACTTTGTTGATGTAAGATTTAAACATTACTGTGCTGATGATGATATATATATTATATATATATCCACGTGCGTGATAGAAGCCTGTACGCAATATTTTAAATGCGGCCATCCCTCAGTAGCGATAATTGTCTGTAAGTCGACAGTTGAGATTTATACTTGTCCCATCCCAATATCTCAAATTAGATCCAAGTTTATGGGCGCCTATTGCTCGTCAAATCATGGAGACAAAAAACACCAGGAGGAAATCAGGGAATTGATAATTAGAATAATTAAATATATTTAATTGTATTTAATAATAATGTTAATGTTAAAATAAAATAAATGGTATCATGTGGTAGTTTAATTGGTTAGCTTTATGAAAATGAAATATTTAGAGATTTGAGAATGTCTCCTAATTTATCTGTTTTTGGAAGGAGTATATTTAAGTACACAAGGGTTATAATGGTAGCAAAGCACTTAGGAGTTGTGTACTAGGAATGAGTATATCTAAATATTTAGGGGTTATAATGGTAGCAGTGCATATCTTAATTGTAGTTGTTGACTTTTGTCCCTTGAGTATTAAACGAGCACTTAATTTGTTTTTTAAATATAGTTATTTTTTTACTTGCTCATTTATAATTTTGGTTTAAATAGTTTTTTTCACAAACTACACAAATTTGATAGATACTTTATGTTTAAATTTATTTATTTTTGCCTAAATTGAAAGTATAAACATTTAATTATTTAAAATTTGTGATAACAGAACATGGTGGGTTGCTTAGAGTATCCATGGATATAAGTTGTTGAAATTGATTGTTATGTAGTGTACTAATTGTAAAATAAGATTTCAATTGTACTTCTTTATCAATTATAAAGAAAAAGATTATATACATTTTATTATTGGGTGGGAATAATTAAACTTACTAAAAAAAATTATTCTCATATTATAATATTAATAGTTTGTCATATTTTCAAATTATAATATTAATAATATGTTATAGAATATTTTCAAATTATAATATTAATAGTAAGCTATAAAATATTTTTTCAAATGGAATTTAACGATAAATCTTATTAAGAGGTAATTTGCTTTTCTAATATGGCTAAATTTTTTCCTTGTTCATATATATTTTTGGTTAAAAGAATTCATTGCAGAAACCACATATTTGATAGATGCTTTAGATTTAAAATTTTTATTTAATTGGGAGTATGATCACTTATTAAATTATTGAAATCTTATGTAAAGTTTGAAATATGAACATAATGTGCCTTAGAATATGTATGAATAGAATTTGATGTTTAAATAGCTTTTTAAATTATAAGGTGTATTAGTTGTAAAATAAAGTTAAAAATTGTAACGATTCTTTATCAAATACAGAGGAAAAGGTTATATAAATCTACTATTAGGTGGGAACAATTAAACTCAAAAAAATATTTACTCTCAAAATATAATATTAATAATATGCAATATTTTCAAATTATAATATTAATATTATGTTATAGAAATTTTACAAAAATGTTAAGTAAATTGTGAGTGGGTATGTTTTGTGGAGAGTGTGGATGGAATTTGACAATAGTATGCTTTGTGGGGGGGTGTGGATGGAATTTGACAATAAATCTTATTATGTGGTAATTTGCTTTTCAAATGTGGATACAAATTTTTCTTGCACATCTATACTTTTTATTAAAATAGTTCTTTGCAGAAACCACAAATTAAATGGATGCTTTAGGTTTAAAAATTCTACCCTAGTTGAGAGTATCAACATTTAATGAATTCTTGAAATCTTATGATAAAGAATATATATGAATACAAGTTGATGTTTAAATTACTTGTTATGCTATATGGTGTATTAATTATAGAATAAGATTCAAAATTGTAACAATTGTTCATCAATTACAAAGGAAAAGGTTATATACATCTTATTATTATTGGGTGGGAACAATTAAACTCACCAAAAAAAATAGTGTGGAATTCTAATATTAATAGTGTGTTATGGAATATTTTCAAATTATAATATTAATAGTATGTTATATAATATTTTCACAAATATTTATATGTTTTAAAATGCAATTTTTTTTTATAAAGTCAACATGGATCATATTATTAAGTTAGAGGTTTTTATTATGGTTCAAATATGGGCCATCTGATTCAATGGAAGGATGTCACATAGACTCTTTAACTTCTTTCTCTAGAATGTGTTTTACCTACATTACTCCATGATCAAGGGTTCATTAGTTTTGGATGCCCAACAACTTAAGGTTAACTTTTCTAAAGACTGAAGTTGATAATCATAATTTCCAATTTGGATTGGACGTTTGTTAATGATTGGAAATTTGAGTATCTTGCTCAAGAGGTTGGCAAAGGAAAAGTACAACTTGGTCATCTTCCTTTGTCAATCTCAACATCATGGCCACATATTTTACCTCCTCTAGTACAAAGTATTATTTTCCTAAAAAATGTATCAACACACAAAACATTATGGAAATGATAAACTCTCACTTAAACCTCCATCAAATGAATGAACACCTTAACACCTTTTTTAACTATATTTTTCAGAGTTATACCTCACAAGCTCTTGCTACTCTACTTCCTTCTCACATGTTGGAGTTGGACTCAACATCACTCTTCAAATTGTCTCCTCGGCATCCCTTAGTGTTTTCTTTGAGCCCAAGACACTTGATATAGATTCGCAATGTACAACTCCAATTCAACCTTTGCACAACCTCTATACAAATTAATTCTTTTGTGCTACCTTATCAACAACTAAAGTGAAGGGCTTACCTTTTACCTTACTCTTTGTATCAAGTTCTCCTTGTGATATTGTTAATCCAGGGACTTCTCATTAGCTATTACTAATTCTATTGCTTTATAAATACAAATTAATTCTTGTATACTCCCTCCATTTAGCTAGTCGAGATAATAATAGAATATATGTCCCTAAACTAAACATCAAAAATATGTCCCTTTAAATATACCACATCCACCTCTTCATTTTGTTAACCCTCTTCCTTTATAAGCATCAAATATTCTTCCAAAAAAATGGTCTATAGTCACTAGAGCTTGTTTCATCTCCTTTCTTTTCTCTCATATGTCCTCTCCCATCTGCTTGACCTCTCTTCAAATTTTGTAGCTCTCTCAGTGGCTTCTTTGATAGAAATTAATTAACAGAGTAATGGAACACATAAAATATTTTGAAATCAGAAACATAGAAAAGCATAAAATAAGAGAGACACAAATATACATGGTTCACCCAATTTGGGCTATGTCCATGGAGAAACAACCAAGTCTTCATTTTATATTATCCAGAAAAATGAAGAGATACAACGTACAACAAATCTATTGTAATTTCCTCTTCGCTCTCACACAATCTCCTCTCTCTTTCATGCACAAAATAATAATACACAACCGCAAAAAAATTCCCTCATATAAACCGAGGGTTGCCTCCTAGGGCAAAAAACCCTAAATTAACATAACTTCTACCATCAAATCTTTCTCCTAATGAACGACCTAGATTAACTACGAAATTACAATATTTTACAAGACAATTTTTATGATGGTGATCCTATGGGAGGCGTTGCTGCCCCGTTAGGAACTAGGGTCCAATGCGGCTAAAACGAAACCTTTGAATCAAGAATATAATCAATCTCCATACCCAATGTTCTTCCCAAATCTTAGTATTGTTTAATGAACCTTAACAAAAGTTTAAAACATTAAACTCATCTCAATTAGCATAAATGACGTCATTCACATGCCTAGCAATGAATTCTATATTTTCTTTATTATGCCTATATTCAATTAAAAATCTATAATATTATTGAGTATATTCCTTCATTATCATCTTCAACTATTTCAAATTTATGATCTTCTTAAAATAAACATAATCTAAAGAGAAAAATTACTCTTCAAATTTTTTACCATTCTATGTTAATTTTTTATTTTATCTAACCCTCACAGGACTAATACACTTTGAAAAAAGTATAACTATAAAAACAACTAAAATATATATGATCTAATCTTTTTCGTTTCTGGAAAAACCAATAACTAAAATATGTAGAACCAATAACTAGTTTTTTTTTTTTTTTTTTATAAAACATAACACTATAATGAGTGCTTTATAATAAATTATTTAATTCCTTAAATTTGCTAATCATTTTAGGCTAGGTTTTTGTTTTTTCTTGAGTAACATTTCTCATCTCCCACTATAACTTATTCCACTAAAAGGAAACATGACCATTTATCTTAGTAGTTGCAAATATAACCCTATATCAGTAGTACAAGCGGGAAGAAAGAAATTGTGTCCCAAAAAATAAAAATGACAATACCTAAAATGTATGTATGTAGAAATTGTTATTTTGGAGAAAATTAGTGTTGGTCATGTAATTCGAACAATACTATATAATAGGGTTAAATTTACTAATATTTTATCGAAAAATGGTTAACTATGGTCATTTAAAGCAAAGGAAATTATAAATTATTTAAAGAAAATCTTTGTTTTAATTTAATTACATTTTTTTTGGGTTAAGTAGTGATCTTTAAATGATAATTATAACTTAAATGATAGTCATTATTGTCTATCAATTTCAAATTTTTGTTGAAGTAAGAGACATTTGGCTTCTCTATATTCCCAAAAGTCTAATCATAATTGATATTGCTCATCAAATTTAAGAAAGTGTGTTGTGTGATTGAACATAAATCTTGTTTTAATAAATATTTGAGTAAACATGTTATCTTCAATGATCATGTAATTGTTTTTCTATGTCATTTACCAATCTAATTATTTCTTGTAGGATTAACCACAAAACCTAACCTTGAGAGTATCCAAAAAATTGAACCAGTGATCTATCAATAGCAAAGATATTTTAACGATAGAAACTCAACCAATTAAAATAACTCTCAAGAATAATGATCATAAACGAAACTTGCTAGCTGGGAAATGGAGGGAAGTGGAGCTACGGTTGGTGTGAAGGTTGGCGTTAGGGTTCATGGCTCTGGATTTGGGGTTTTTGAGGTGGCGGTTCTCTGTGGCAGGGCCTCGCATTGCTCTCGTGGGCCTGTTTTCATTTGCCCTATGGTGGCTCGATCCTTATCACCCGTACTTGCAGGCCACGGATTCATTTGTTCGGCGGATATCTTCTTCATTCGTTGGACACGTGTACAGAGCACCAGATTTGAACCGCTTCGAGGCAGACATGGTTTCCCAAATCACCACGGATCTGCAACAATATTGGAAGTAAACCATGGGGGGCGGTCATTACTTGAACCAGTGGGCGACCTGCGGGCTATTAACCCATCTGGATACAATTTCTATGGTGCTCTGTGCTGGGGACCCCGACTACTCGCACCGGTTGGCACTCCATACCTGCCTGCTGAACCAAAGAACAAAAGGAGTTGATGTTTTACCTCTGAAAACGCATATCGGAGCTGCGATTTCCCCACAGCTAAGGATTCTCGGGTAAGATCTGTGACTTTTAAAATCTTTATTAAGCTTCCTACAAGCAAGAGTATTATCATATGGATTCAAGGAACAAACTCCATAATATATTTGAAGAAAAAAATCTAATCTACTGCTGGTTACCCAACTCACTATCAGTCCTTGATATTTGGGGGGAAAGAATTAGCAGATTCTTGCTTTCTAAATGACTATGCCATAGCTTCTAGATCCTCTATTTGCCTTAATTTATGACTGAGGGGTGGAAATTTGGGACAGAATAGAGCTTATGGAAACACCCTGGGTGCTAGTGCGTCCAACACTGCCCACTCCAAAGGACCCTCATACAGAAACGTCCTACAAGGGGAAAAAAATAAAGCTGCTACAACGACTGTGGCCCAGGCAGAAAACTCCCCTAAGCCATATATTGTGGAACAATAGAACTGTGTGCCTGAAATAAATATTGACATTCCTGACATAGACCTGCATAGAACCGTTTTCGAATCACAAGCTATAATATGCAGATTCAACTGCTTCTGGCCCAAACCTGTGGAGCTCTTCCAATGGATTTTTTCCAACTGGACAATGGATTGTGAAATCCACCTATGCTCAAAAGGTTTTTTCATTGTCAAGTTTTCATCAGCTGAGGACAGAGATACGATTATTAAGGAGGGGCCATGGTTCTGGGGATCTACTGGACTCTTCATCACACCATGGTTCCCGGAATTTGATGCCAATACCATGGAGGTGACCAGAATGCCGGTTTGGGTCCGTCTCCACAACCTCCCGCTTCACTTCTGGTAGGAAAGTGTTCTTGAAGTCATTGATAACATCCTTGGCAGATATATCAAAACTGATATACAACGAATGGAGGAGCACATCTACACTTTTGCACGAATCTGTGTGGAAGTGGATTTGAGCAAAGGACTACCAGAGTGCATTATGTTGAATCACAAACAACAGAAATGGACACAACACTTAGATTATGAGAACACCGCTTTTCGCTGCCGGATCTGCAGGAACACGGGTCATCTACAAAACGCTTACCTGGCAGCTACAAGAGATAACAGGAGAAAGAAGAAAATAGGCAAAGTTTCCAAAGGATGGTAATTTCCATCAGAAGAGCCCGAACAACAAAAGGAAGAGGAAGAACCCAACCCACAAGATAGTAAATAGACAGATATTGATTTGAGTGCACAGGAACAAGAAATGCAAGAACCCATTGATGCTACTACCATGACACAGCCGGATATGGATCCCGGGGCACCAGAAAATGGAGGAATTAAAAGACTACATACCTCCGACACATCAAACTCTGATAAGGACGTTGGAGCACATGCGGTAGAGAACCAGCTCGTCCTTATATCGACCACACCAACACAAGGTGGCTAGCGGAAGGTTGAAAAGAAAAAAGGGAGGAAAGCCTAATTTCCTCTTCATTGTATTTTATCTTGTGGCATACTTGCTTGTCTTTGACACTACCAGCTAATGTAACATGTAATTTTGTTTATTATTAATAAAATTACGAATTTTTCCTTTGTGAAAAAATGATCATAAACTTTTACCTTCCTATAATTCAAATTTATTAATTTATTTTCTCTCTAATTTTAAGGTCTCATAAAACCTTACAATCATGACATATTATAAATACATTTAATGAATCCAATAACAAGAAACAAAGTAATATATAATAATACCAATAAATAAGTAATAGGTAATCTCAAACATAAAGTACTATTAAATTGAATGTTAAGGTCTCATAAAACCTTATGATCATGAAATAATTATAAATGCATTTAATGAATCCAATAACAAGAAACAAATTAATATATAATAATACTAATAAATAAGTAATAGGTAATGTGAAACATAAAGTACTATTAAATTGAATTTTGAGATTATAATAGTTATGGAAATGCATAGAAATAATAATTTTAAATTGAATTTTGAGATTATAATGGTTATGAAAATGAATAGAAATCATAATTTTAAAAAATGCAATGAAGAAAGTGGCCAAACAAATATATACAAATATGCAATTAAAAAAAGCTTAATTTGTATATATAAAAAAATTAAAATAATTAAAACTTCTCACACTTATATTAAAATTTAAAATAATTAACATATAATTTATAATTTATTACTCTATAAAAATTAAAAATTAAATAATAAATTTAAAAACTAAAAGAAAAATTAAAGTCACTTACCAATTATATACTACAAATTTTGACACTAATTATAATCATAATCCAAAAAAATCACATATTATTACATATTTAGAATAATTTAGCTTTATTATTTTTTATATCAATCACAATCATAATAAACATATGCAGATTTCATATAAGATAACTTAGCATTCTTTTACATTCGTTGAATAATCATTACTTCTTTATTGAATACAACTGTCCATACATGTTTCATCATTATTAGTCCCTGCCTGGACTATAGCATTCGATAGAACGTTGACCACTTATTAATCTAAACTTTGACTTTTAAAATTACATCGCTACCGGTGTTTAACTATGTTGATAATATATTTCAATTCTTCAATTCTTCAATAAAAATAAAATTGTTTATTTTAAACAAGATTGGGCAGTAAGGTTTGAGGTCTTATTGCCGAGAAATTTTATAACTTTCCTCGTATTCAATACAAAAAAGTTAGCGCAACTTATTTTAACCAAAGTCCAGTTGTGGCAATGCAGAAGATTGCTTTTTTTTTTTATATCCAAAGTTTCTGTTTCTGGTGATTCACTGTTTTTTTTTATATCCAAACTGTTCTCTATACCCAAATTTTTTCCTCTATCTGAACTTTTCTTCGTATCCAAAGTTTTATATACAAAGTTTGCCATGCCACCCTTACCACTGCAGCAGGTCACCTGCCACTTTTTTTTCCCCCCTGTCACCTCTTCCATCATCATGCCCCCTCTTCATTCCACCGCAACATTTCAACATCCTCCTGTCCCTTCTTCATTCGAAAGCAATATTTCAATAGCGTGAGCTTGTTTCTCCCAATGCGGCTTGTATACATCACAAGCTAAATATTTCTTCTACCTAGCTATTGAAATATTGCATACCTTGCCACTGAAATCCTTCATAAATCACAATGATTTTTCCACTGGAACCCTGCATAACTCAATGATTTTTCCGCCACTGAAATCCTGTATAAATCAGGATGACTTAAGCTAATACAGTTTTATCTCTCAACCAAACTGCATAGTAAGTAGACTTGGCTCCCCCTGCCGCCAAATTGAGCGTCATAGTGTTCTTCGACACTTTGCAAATTGCAGCGATGAGTTTGCAGCTCCGAGTAAGAGGAAATAAGCCGAATAGAAATAATAGCCGCTTCATGGAATACAAGTATACTTCTAATTTCACCCCTATCCATAATTTTGATATAATAGATCGGCTATTATATGCAATAATATATGGACGTACAAGAGACATCGAAGAACTACACTCCAGCAAGATAGCAAAGAACTGCATTCCATCATAGAAGACTGCATCATAAAAGGCTACAAGAAGGACTTGATTAGAAGCTGAAATCCTTTTATAATATGCAAGCACTATCAGGTGAGTGTTCAATAATTTGTACAAGTCATCATGATATTTCGTGAATGGTAAATTTCATTAGCTATTTCATGAATAATACATATACATATCTAGGTAAATACTCACATAAATAGTTATCTACTTGGTTGAAACTATTATTCTATAAAATACACTTCTGAAAGATTTAGTTTCATTTGGATGCATTTAAGGGATGAATTAGGTTGAAACTTTGATTCTATAAAGTACAAACTTCTTCTGAAAGATTTAGTTTCATTTGGATGTATTTAAGGAATGAATTGGAGGTCAAGTGTGCTTATGGGTATACACTCTAACTTGTTCAATGTAACTATCAAATGTTTCATTGGGGCGATGTTTGTGCAGGAAGTCTGGTTTGACGAAGTCTCGCTTGAGTCTATACAGACCTGTTTTTCCATAATTTCTATGAAAAACCTTATGTCTGAAAGGGTCAATCGAACTTTATAATGTAGACTACATAAAGGCTAACATCAATCATAGGGAAACAAGGTTGATACTCCCTCTAAGAAAGCAATAAGCTCATGTTGTGGCCTTCACTATAAACCTAGAGTGTGTAGAACTATTGGTCTTCCAAGCACCCTTGTTAAGGAGTTGGGTTAGTTTTTTAATGCTCCTTGTTGATGGGTATTAGAACACAGATATATGAGTTTTTTCAGATATGGATAATTAGACAACATTATAGAATGCTTAATAATCACCTCTCAAAAGTTCAGCATAATGCTATGGGCCATATACACCTTGTTTTGTCAAAGAATTCTTTTTCACTATTAATATATTCAATGACATGACCACTTCTTCTGTATGATTTTCCCTGATGGATTCTCTCACAGTCTATAGTCCAACCACCAAGCATATCCTTGAGCCTACTAGTGTAGTCAACATAAAATGAATTTTAGCGATGGCTAAAAACATTCCACTTCTCTAGAATTTAGAGGACACTTTTTTCTGCTATTTAATAATCCAATTGTTAAATATTGCTATTTAATAGTCTAATTGTTAAATATTGCATGGAGGTCCAGACATGAACCCAGTACACTGATAGCGCACTAAAGGCTGGGGAGAAGGAGAAATCAATGTGCCTGGAAAGGCCGCGGAGAAGCATCAAGTGCCCCCAATTTCGCAACAATTTCCTGGCTAAAATAAAAACAATAACAATCCCCTCACTGAAAAAAAGAAGAAGAAGAAGAAGAAGAAGTAAATTGTTGTTGTTACCTCACAATGCGTGCTCCCAATTTCACAACACCCCCCTTGTTGAAATAAAAGCAATTAACAGTCCCCTCGTTGAAAGGAAAACAAACGACAAAGCAGATTGTTGTTGTTGTTGGAGGACAATGAAACGACCAATGCAATGTGCTCCCTCAAGGCCTAAAATGCAGCCGAAGAGATGGCAATACTTGCTGCATAAATGATATCTCCATGGGAGTTAGTATGAATTTTTTTTTTTCTTTCAGTGAAGCAAAAAGAACCACAACGACAATGCCAATTTCTAGGTCGGAGTCCTCTTCACAATAGCAACAATCTTCATTACATTACATGCTCAACTTTGATCTTCACAATAGCAGAGATATTCAATACATTACATGCTCAAATTTGATCACCTTTGCTTCTTTCTTCCAGAGTTGAGTGCCTGCACACCACAACAACAACATAAAACTTGTAGCAATTATTAAATCACTGAGAAAAAGCATAGTTCTGTGGTGAAATAAGAGGTGCATATTTCGGTGGTGAAATAACCCCGGTTGTAGTTGATGGAATGAAATACCATAACCTGAAGGTTCTGGTTCTCTTTACCTTTACCATAAAAAATGGCACACATGCATAAATATAGAAGATACTGGAAAGCTCACAAATTGAGACAGAACTATGTTCATCTCCCTTGTCTTGGAGATGTTTCCAAGACTTATTCAATAAAGAATGGTTTTCCTCTTGTTTCCCTCTTAAATCCATTCTTAAATCAAGGAATTTGGTTAATAGAGTTTAAACAACAATGAAATGCCTATAATTATATATTTGTGCAGTTTTAAATACTTATAATGATATACTCTTCTAGTTTAACGGAAAAATTGGGATAGAGATGGAAAAAAATCATATTTAAAAAAAAAGGAGATAGAGATGGAAAAAAATTAATATTTACACATTAATGCCTACTAAATAAATCTTAATTGAATAAGAATTTTAATGGAATAAGAAGACTTTAAAGCTACCACTAAAATAATCAATAAGGAATGTTCTACAATGAAGTACTAATTTAGGCACAACGATTTCATACTGAAATGAAAACATAAACCTCATAAATTGTGTTCAAAAGCATACGATTATTATTCTCATAAATTGTATTCAAAAGCATATGATTATTATTCTCCATTGTTTTTATTCAAAACAAGATCATTCGAGCAAAATCATGTTCGGTAGACCTTATATATCTAGGCGACCATCACCATTATATGCTCGGATATGTTAAAAATATAATTAACATTTATTTTCTTAGTAAAATTTATTTTGTCATAGTGGCTCCCACATGCTATTATTAGAAAAACATGTCCATGCAGATGATGTGCGCCTTCAAATTTGATATTGAGCTTTTATTTTTATTTTGATTTGTATAAACAGAGGGCTCCAAGCTTATCTCATGACTTCAATTCTACTCATAATATTTATGACAATGATTTCAACTCTACTCATAATATTTATGAAATTTTTATTGAAAAATCTAACTCTACCAGTAATATACTCAAAATATCTATGATATTTTTATTGAAAATAACACTGCCAGTTATATATTCATATGTGGTGTCGAATTTCAAAGCCCATCATTTCCTCTATTATTTTGATCATATAATATATATTGCTCACACTTGTATACAAAAATATTTGGACCTTGACATTCCAAAATAATAGACTTAATATGAAGCAAATTAACCTTTATATTTTTTAAAAAGTCAAAACAAACTTACGCAGAGGGACATTGAAAAATAACATACTTTATGTGCTTCAAAAAAGTTGAAACAAAAACAAACTTATGGAGAGGCAGGGAGGTATGTTTTGTAGAGGAGGTGGGTAATGAGGCATTGAGAGATCAAATATCAAAGTAAGAATTACAAACAATTTTTCATTGTTTCCAAAAGTATAATAACCCTCAGTCACTTTGTAGGAAAATAGAATTCTTCTAATGGTTCTATGATTTCCTTCAAACAAACCAAGAATTGCAGACAAATTGAAATACACAAGAAGGATTTGGGAGCCTTCAATTCAACATTTAGGCTTTAATCACAAAAATTAGACAATAATGAGATGATTTCAAACCCATATCACTATGTAATTTCATCTACCAAATCATTGGAAAAATTATTGCATGTAGGGTCAAAATCCACTAAGCTGATTCCATGTCATTAGAACAATTTTGCATCCTTTATGGGAAACAAATCCATTACGGAATAGGAGTAGCCCAAGAAGGAATTAATATCATCAAACCAAAAAATTACAAGAAATATTAGTGAGTTTTTCTTTCCAAGGCATATGCTAGAGAAAATTGGCTTTATTTAGGACTACTCATCCATATAGGGTTGAATGTGAAATTGGTTAGCTAGATAATGAACTATCTTTCCTCAATATCTTTGCAATTCTAATTAATGGCTTAGCCTATTCTTCTATCATGCCTACAAGAGACCATGGGTAGGTATGACTAATGGCTCTGTTGTTTTTTACTATAGAGTAGGTGATCTCAACAGAGTTATAACAGAGTAAAAAAGAACTATAAGCTTGACAACTATACAAATAAGAATTACCCTAAACTTTACATATTTACTTTTTGTTGATTATGTTTTTCTTTTGGATGATAGGACCAAGGCAGATGCAATTATGCTGAAGGACCCCACCCTTGAAGAACTAAATTTCCTACCTTAAAAAACTACTAACAACTGAGGAGCTACAAGAATCAACATCATTTTTTATTTGAACCGAAATAGCCTTATTATCTCCGAGTATTTCCCTAATCACAATGACCAGTAAATTCTCCTCATGGATTATTTCTCTCATTGTATCTATTAGTAAAATCCACAAAATGTATCCCGACATTTGAATCTTGGGAAAAAAAATATAATTGTTATCATTTAAATTATCCATATCTCTTGGAGCCCAAAAATAGATTTTCTTTGGATAATATTTATCTATAACCTCAAAGGAAACCCTATTATAAGTTGAAGGACCATTATGTCCTCTTGAGTATTGACAAAGTATGATGGAATGAAATTGGGTGAAGACCAGATCCAAGTTTACCATGTCAGAACCTAGGTTCATTGAGATGATGACCTTGGTTTGAAGATATCCACCATACAAACTAGGACCACCTATACTTATTATTTCCATCTCCCTTTCATGATCAAGATGAACATACTTAGGACCTATAACCCATGGAGGCCCATGGTATTCATTGCAATGTAATTTATTAGAATACATGCCATTTCTTATTATGAGATTTTCCACATCCAAAAATGGCATCATTCACATAATTTTAAAGAAGTCTACAAATTAGGTCAACATAAAATTTTTCACATTTACAACTTCCCTCACATTTGTTGGTTCCTGAAGCTCGAGCACTTTCATAGCAAAAATAGGCAAAGTCAAATAACAAAAATGGTCCACTCTCTTTTCATTTGCTAATATTATAATGAAGTTTTATTAGACATTATTTGTTTGTTTATTTTGGTTAGAAAAGGGTTTTCTCTTGGTTTTATGTGACTTCCAATTTATCCTATGTAGCATGTTGAGAAATGGGAAAGAATAATGTGTGACATTTATCTTGCAAAAATTGATGCTGAATGAAAGGATACAAAGTTTAACCAAGCTACAATTCACTTTGGTAAAGGCGGAGGAACATCTTAAAAATCTTCTTAAGAATACACCATATAAAAAGTTTGAACATAAGTACTATATGCATTTTTCTTTTGAAGATATGTTCTTTTTTCTACCCAAGATATCACAACAAGAAAAATATTGATGTTGTAGAAATTGTTTGAGGACCTCATTGAGGTCGATTTTTCTGATATACTACTTGATTGATAATTTCTCATATGACAGGAAGGCTTTAAATATGAAGTAATATGTTCATGAAACAAATTATATTCAAATTTTATAGATATAAAAGGTAAAAAAAATGTCAATGTCTTCATTTGATAGTTACTTGACTCTACTGTGGGCAGGTTACAGGAAATGTGATTAGAAAAAGGATGGGGAGACAATGCATAACACGTATTGTATATGATTCATTTTCTGTTAGAGATCTCTTAGCCACCTGAGCCATCGACTTAGTTGACATGATTGTTCCTAAGCTTTCCTTGAAAGTTGAATACTAAGTTACTAAGGTGTTATTTTCTATATATGGTGACATTTGATTTTCTTTGTTTATACTGGTCATCTGGCCACATTATAGTGGACACTCTCTCCCCACTGAAGGAAATTTGTTTAAGTTTCTTACTTGTATGGGGAAAAATGGCTTTGACATTGCTGATGTTGAGGTATATGTTGTATAAACTATTTATAGTGTAATTTAATTTATATTCTAGTGTTCATTGTCTTTCATGTCTTATACTCTACATTGAATCTTCTTTTGTTTTCATAAAATGAAATCAGTATCGATGGTAACAAACATGAATTGAAAAAAGAGGAGAGCAATAACATTGGAGCAACAAATGCAAAAAGAGAGAGAAGAACTAGTTTGGTGATCCCTTAGAGCCAATATCTCACATAAGACACGCATATAAAGACTGATGATCAAGTCTTCAAAGTTGGTGAATTCACCTGTAATGCCTTGACAACACAACAATAATGTTTTGAAGTGATGAAACATCATTTCATGTGTAAATTGTAGTCTAACTAATATTAATTTGGAAACTGATTGTAATGCTTTAACATTTCATATAATATAATTTATGTGGTTGAAATTATTTATAGTTACACTTGAGTATTGTAATTAACATATGAAACTTTGTGTTTTCATATTAGATGAGCATGCACATTGTATGACATTTTTTAAATCCTACAAATTAATTTATGTTGATTAATAATGAATATAAAATCAATTTAAAACTACTAAATTAATAGTTTATATTGATTAATGATGAACACAAATAAAATGAATATACGACTAAATTAGTCATTTATAATGATTATTAATCAAAGTAAATGAAACGAATATAAACTACTAAATTGGTCGTTTATATAATGAATATGAAACTACCAAAACAAGATAAATGACTACTGCAAATGATAAGTTTGTGATTACAAATGATGACTAAATTTTTCATATATATGACTAATAGTAGCTAGTTTACAGTATCTTATAACACGACCAAAATTTAGTCATATTTATTTTGTCCTTAATTGGTTTCAAACGATGACCAAAATTTGCATATATATGACTATTAGTAGCTAATTTACAGTATCTTATAACACGACCAAAATTTAGTCATATTTCTTTGGTCATTAATTGGTTTCAAACGATGACCAAAATTTGCATATATATGACTATTAGTAGTTAATTTACAGTATCTTATAACACGACCAACATTTTGGTTATATTTATTTGATCATTAATTGGTTTTCTCGGGTGATCATATAGTAATATATTTTGTTGTATATTTTTTCATTAATTTTCACTAAATCAATGACTAAATCAATGACCAAATCAGTGACTAAATTAATGAACAAATATACTACTAGACAACAAAATTGAGATAACCAATTAATGACTAAGCTAAAAACGACTAAAAGTTGGTCGTGTTAAAAGATATTGTAAATTATCTAATATTGGTCACCGACTGAAAAATAGTCGTTTATATGCAATTTTTAGTCCTTTTTTTAGTAATTAATTAGCCATTTTCTACTAGTGTATTTAATCAATTATTTGTTGTAAAATATTAATCAATGTGTTATATATTGGAAATTACAAGTATGGTAAATATGGTTAAACTATTGGTGCTTTGCATGTAAATCTACAAAACATATCAAAACTACTCTTATTTTATCTTTTCATTATAATGATCACTAACGTTTTGAGTTTGAGTGATTGAGGATAGCCACATGCGTTCCCTCAAATTGGAAGTTTGGTGCTAAAATTTAGTGTGGATATTCCATTCAAGAATCATATAGAAACTTGAATTTGAAAGTTACATTTCAAAATAAACCTTTTTGAGGGATTACTAGTGGTGATTGCTACATATTTCGATGTCGTATATTTTCTCCAAATCATAGCTAATATATTGTACCACAGTTGAGGAACACAATGTGAAGGGAATTGCCTTTGCAATTTATCCACTTATATTCTAGTGATTTATAAATATAAGAAAAACATTAATAATCTGATGTAGGCTAGTTGGCGCATTCATACGTGATAATGGACCCAAATAGTAGTTCTTATCTGAATAAATGCTCATCATACTTGTGCATTCTTGACATCATCAACCTCTACCCCTGCACTTATTCATATTAGGGAAATTTGAGGTCTAAAATGGGCCTCCTAAGGAAATAATAAAATAATAGCTAGACCAATAAAATAATAGTTATGAATTTGCAATTCACTTTTTGCACCACAATCCATGCAACCATAGTTAAATTCAATTCAAAAGTTGTACCAAAATTAAATTAATAAAAAATTTGTATTGATGTGACTATAAAGAAGAATGAGTTTTTCAAGAAAAAGTCATTATCATTGAACAACTAATGCATTTGTCCTTTGTACTTAAATAACTTAAAATAAAATATAAATATAAATTCTTAAATTCTTAATTATATTATATGCTATTAATTAAAATTTATATTATTTAAATTGTATAATAACATCTCATTAATATACTATATAAAAATAATATAATATAATATAATAAATGTATAGGGATATGCATTGTTTCTTTCAAGAAATATGAAATGACAATAATATTATTTTATTCAAAAAGTGTGAAATGACATTTATTATGAGTACTTTACTTTATGACTTTAAATATACTTAGAGCACTACCATGGTTAACCATGAGTTTTTATCCACCATTAAGAATGTGACAAGTAAGTACCTTTAACTCAATCAGTGCCACCTCAACCATTAGGGATGATGTCATCCCCTAAAATGTGATTGGTTCTCATAAAGTGAATTTTGATTGTACATTTACCTTAAGAGGCCCATTTTAGACCTCAAAATTCCCTTAATGCTTAGCGTTCTACATTATTCGGTTATATACATGTATAAGAAACTATCCTATTATTGTATACTTTTTACTACATTTCATTTTATTTTAGACTTAGCTTTGGCTTTTTTTAAGATTATTGTTTGCACTCCCGCATTGTATAAGTAATCTACAACTTGATATTTTTAGCATGTAACTTAGTTGGCATGATTGTGCATAATATTTCCTTGATTGTTGAATACTAATGTTACTAAGGTGTTATTTTATATAGTGACGTTTTATTTTCCTTGTGTATATAGGTTATTTGGCCACATAAAAGCCATTATTGGCAGATGGTCTATATCTTGTTTCCTTATGTCCAAAAAATATTAACTCTTAGCCAAGCATAAGCAGTTTTAGAACATACTCCAAACCCAATATCGATTATTATATTATAAAAATTATAATTAATATAATAAATTATTTTTGTAATATTTTGATTTTTACTTCTCAATTCAATATGTTAAATTATATGTTATTTAAATAATGCAATTTATCAATGGCAGTCAAACCATATAAATTGAGCTAAATAACCCTATATGTAAAGAATAAAATGCATTATAAATATTCTTTTTTAGATCTCAATGTTAAGGTCCAATAAAATAATGTGTATGAGTCATGGCAATGGGCTAGGATGACAACGTGTTTTTTTATATTTTTCCATGGTTTGCTTATATATGCAAAAGCATAAATAGAAAGAAATACATCATAACATAAATTCACCAAAATATTTGCTTGAGAAGTAACAGGGGGACAATGATACCAAAAGATGAGAAGAGGGATGAGGTTGTAACAACCCTAGTGAAAATTTCATGTAAAATGTAAAAAAGGCAAAAATAATAACTAGGGTCGATGGGACATGTATTCCAAGCTGAATGGTGGGCAAAACATCGTAGCGGGTGTTCATTTCTATTATTATGGCTAAAGGAAATTGGCAAAGGCAAGGCAAAGGAAAAGGCTTTGGAAAGGCATGAGGCATTAATTGGCATTTTATTTATGAAAGGAGAAAAGGAAGGTGAAAGGTCACAAGTTGCATGTGAGGAGGAAATTGAAGGAAAATAATGGAAAATGAAGAAAGTAGAGGCCTCTTATATAAAAAGGCTTATGAGGATCAGTTGGTACCTTTTGTTGGTGCATATTTTGAGCTCTTTCATTATTCTCTCTCTCTCTCTCTCATACTCTTGGATACTTAGATTTTTCTTGGAGCACTCTCGGAGAGTGTGGATAATTGGTGATTGGGATCAACATCTACAGCAGGTTCTGAGTGCAAGTACCGAGTTGCATGTATGTTTTCGTCACTAGTTTTGGCATGCATGGTGTATGCATGTGGATTGCCTAGCCTAGCCATGGTGATTGTGGGTTTATTTCCATTGATTATTTTCTAGTTGGTTCTCATGATTCCTTTATCTATTGGGTTGAGATATTAGTTCTTGGAGGCTTGGTTGGGAAAATTCTATGGAGCCCTAGGTAGGTTGAGTTACTAGTCCTGGAGCCTTATTTGGACAAATACTTTGGAGCCCAGGAACAACTAGGGTTGAGTTACTAGTCCTGGAGCCTTGGTTGGAACAAACACTCTGGAGCCTTGGAGCAGCTTGGGTGGAGAGCAATCCATGATGGTTAGTGATTTCCTACTGTCAGGTGGAATCATTGGTTTGGGGTTGAGACAGTTTGGTATCTGGAGCCCTTGTTTGGTTTTGATTGATGTGTTTGATAAAGTCCCACATTCATGCTTGGAATATGGCATGGGGGTGATTAGCTGAAGTCAGAATTGGCTCAACCAATCTATGGTCGGGTGGAATGTGGAAGTCCCATCTCCAGTTGGTTTTTACATTCAGTAATGAAGAGCTCATTCCTCTGGTATTTGGTATGAAAATATATTGGTTCATCTATGGATTTATTTGTTGATATATCCATTGTATTTATGTTATTATTATGTTGGTTATAAGCATGTACTTGATAAGTGATGATGTATGGCTCTATCTCCGTTTTTACCTATAAATGGATGCACAATGTATCTATAGTCAAATAGACTATGTTGTAGCTTATGATGTAGTGGTGCAATGCTTCTTAACTATTCTCAGATTTGTAGGAGACCCCCATGCTTAATTCTGTTATTTGCACTAGTAGATGGAATGTTTGTGACATGTTTGAAGAAATGATTATCATGGCTGGGTGGGGTCAAATGATTTCTTGATGATGTGATTGCTTCCATACATTTTTTCTTATGTTATTTATCCTCTCCTGAAGTTATAGGAAGTTATAGGAAGTGACCTGGGCTCAGAGGATGAAAATGTGGCACGAATCCCACAGCTGTAGGCACAATATTGACCTTTTGGGGCCCTGGTCGTGGCCTTGACAAGGCAAGCCCATGACTAAGGGTATATAACCATTCCCTTTCCCTTACATGCCCGCGTCTAAGCCTCAAATTGGTCAAAAAACAATTCTCCCTCATGGAACAGGGCCTTTGAAGGTTGGGTTACCTCCTGGGGATGTCAATGATGTAGTGTAAGGTCTGTTTGCCATGTTTCTGTCAGTTCCACTTCCTCAAAGTCATCTAGGAGGTTGAATCTCATATTAGTAGCCTCTCGTCACATGCTTACCCTAATTGGACAGTTAATTGGGTAGAAGTGGGAAGAGGGTGTTATAGAGTGGTATCAAAGCATGGTTCAACCCTTGAACTAAATGGGCAGTGTGTTGATCATGCATTTATGTTGGTTTAAAACATGTTTAGTATGCTTGTAGTATATATGTGCTTGTTGCATCTGAGTTGTGTTCGCCATGGTGGAAATGGTGTCACCATGGAAGTGTTGATGGTGTGGTTGTCAACATATTGTCATGAGTGTATGGCTGGTTATGTGTTGCTCATGCTTGTGTATTGTTCGTGCACGCTTGCTTACACATTGTTACATATTATACATGCATTTATTTATTATGATAGGGTTACATATTGTTCATGCTTCAATGTTATCTGTGTAAGCTTGATTATGTTATGTCATATGTTGAACATGCATTGGTCTTTCATGATTGGTTATACATGTCAAGAGGGTGCATTTGGTCAAATTCACATTGGTTTGATTAAGGTTGTTGTGCATAAGGTCACTGTATGCAATTAGGTCATCATGATGATATTGGTAAGTTATGATGATAATGTGTTGGCTGAGATGGAGTAGGAGATGTAGATCATTAAAGTGAATTTGCAACAATATTGGATCTCGAGGCAAGAGCATGTTTTCATACAAGTGTGCATGTTTGGCATGCAGGTATTGTGATTCATGGTTGTTGTAAGCATTAGGGTGGTCATATGCATTATGGTTATGAGTATTCTTCCTCTGCCCTGCTCTGCTGGAAATGTTGTTGTTGGGTGAATAAGACTACATAGATGAGGGTGCTCTAGTGCTCAGAAAAATCTGGGATTTAGAATCCAGACTCTATGGCAAAAACCCAGAATAACCTAGAAAGTATTTCTAGATTGGTTGAGCTCGAAAAATCACCCTCCTAGGGTTTGTAATGCATAATTGTTGGGTATGAAAAACTATGCGTTGAACTGGAAGATAGAATAGCTGCAAGTAATCCCAAGCCCAGATATTTAAGGGTTGATCCCTTCAATGGATTCCAAGGAGAAACACTATAGAATTTCACCCTCTTCTGATGAACTCTACTACTGGACTACGTATGTCATTGAGTGATTGCGCAACACTAGAGGGTCTGCAAGTGGCTTGAATGCCGAATGATGAGATCAACTCACATGGACAACAAGAATCCTCTCCTGAGTATGTTAGCTCCCCATAATTTGCTAGATTGATTGAGATACAAAGGTACAGGTTAACATCAAACCAAGCTTTGGAATCCTAGGACCTAGCCTTCCTAGATTCGGAGAGGGATCTCTCTAGTAGGTGCTAAGATGTGAACTTGTTTTGCTGATTAGGGTTGATTTTAGGCTAGATGTTAAGTGCAGGGTATTTGGATTGTTTTTGGTTGGGTATGATGCTCAGATGGGTTTAGATAGAAAACCAGGAAGATTGTTAAGTCATTGGACAATGGAGTCAAACAAGGTCATGAATGAGTTTATCAATGGATTCAAGAGCATTTGCAGGGTAATTTTTTTAGGTGTTTTTTGACCTTTTGAGGGGGGAAAAAATACTCCAAATTATCTAAAATATTTTGTGGAGATTTCTGGAGACATGAAAAACCCAAAAATATAAACTTTAGTAGCTAAGGATGCCCCAAAAAAGAGCGTAGCGCCTAGATTGATGCGCTCCTAGGGGCCCAAATTTGGAAAAAAACAAAAAGTGTCTGGATTTTCTTCAAAATTGGTGGGTAGACCCCTCAAGGGGTTTTAGACACCTGCTGAGAAGACTCAACCAATATCTCGAGGCTGTCATGAACTTTGGGCCTTTTTAGCTCTTCTAGCTCTAGGAGGGCTTGCCTCAATTTAGCATTGGCAATCATGCTCTTCCTGGCATAGTGTTTGACCATTTTCTTCTGCAAGGCAAGGCCCCTCCTGAGCTCTTTGAAATTTTTGTGCTCATGTTTTTAATAGTAGATGACCCTTTGTGCTCTTTCAAAATTCTTTTCCCATTCTCGAAGTTGGGCATCTTTTTCTAGGAGGAGTAATTTTGTGTTTATCCCTTGGTCTTCATTATCACTTCTAGATCAACAAAGAGAGGGCCTTGAGAAAAATTTTTAATCCTTTTTCTCCTCCTAACTAGTGCCTTTGGCTCAACACTCTTCATTTTTTCTTTGCCTTTTTCCGATGTTTTGATATTTTTCTAGGAGGTGGCCCTTTGCCTCTTAGAGGCAGCAAACACACTCCTTTTCCCTCTATAATAAGTGCATGAGAGAGGGGAAATCATGGGAGTCTAAAAGGCAATGTTGACATAAATTTGTCCTTCACTATGCTATGATTTTTCTATGTCTTCTATGGACTGATCTTTGTCAAGACATTCATGACAGCTGTCATGACTGTCATGACTCTTTCTTGGATTGTTTTGAGCACTTAGATAGTTGCCTTCCTCATCTGGATGTTCTTCTTCTTCACTGTTTTCCTCTTCTTCCTCATTGTCATCTTCTTCTTCATCATCATTGTCATTGTCGTCTTCATCATCATGTTCACTGTTTTTATCTTTGTGACTCTCATCACTGGTTTTATCTTTGTTTTCTTCTTCACTGTCTTGCTGCCCTTGGCCATTGCTGCTTTCTTCTTGGCCACTTTCTTCTTCTTCATTCTCTTCTTCACTATCCTCTTGATCATCTTGCTGCCCTTGGCCATTGCTTCTTTCTTCTTGGCCACTTTCCTCTTCCTCATTTTCTTCTTTGTCATCTTCCTCTTCATCAACTTCTTCTTCACTGTCCTCTCCTTCATCATTATCTTCTTCTTCACTATCCTCTCCTTCATCATCATTATCTGTCTCATCTTCTTCCTCACTGTTACCTCCTATTTTCCCTTCACTAGGGCTACTGTCAGTCCCTTCACTTGGTAAATCAGGGGAGGAAGTAATAGGTGAAAGTATTTTTGGAGAAGGCACATGGGGAGATGATGGCTGTGTGGAGGTAGAAGGTTGTGAAGTGGAAGGAAAGCTCTACTGGATGAAGGCTCGGGGGTCTGAAAACACATCATGTGAGACGAAGGTCTCCCAAGATATACCTTGTTTCTCTAGCTGGTATAGGACAATCATCTTGATCAGGAAGTGATGAAAAAGGCTAGGCATTTGGTGGTCATAGCTTTTCCTCTTGACAGCAGAGGCCATTTTATCAATACTCCGGAAAAGGTAATAAGGTAGGTTCATCATTTTGACTTTGGTGAAATGCATCAGCAATCTGATATGATATGAATAGAGCTAGGAATACCTTCCCTCACATGTGAAGAAACTAATAATCTACCTCATTAATGCTGCATACCTCTCTAGCAGATAATAAAAAGGAAAAATAGCCTTGCAATTTTGCTGATAGGTGGGTTTCAAATAAGGCCCATAGTAACTCAAATCCAATTTCCTTTGTTTGAACCAAAGCTCACCAACATCTGGTATACTGGTTGCTTTGGAAATGATTTCAGATGAAAGCTCAAATTGGACCCCTGCAAGATTAACTTGGTGGTTTTGTAGGCTACAAGTAAACAGCCTGGTTAAGTCTGGATGGTATTCAACTTTCTTGACCTTCTCCCAAAAATGGTAGCATCCTACATCCTGGAAGCATGAAAGGATCATAGGAGAGGAAGTGATTGGAGTGGTGTCTAGGGGCTCAAAACTTTTAGCTCTTCCCCCATGATGTTTTGGCTTGGTGGGAGTATGAATCTCATCACCACCAGTGTGACTATTAATCTCTAACATGATGACTGGTCCAAACAGCAGAGGGAACCTTGAGTTTTCTTTAGGGTATTTGGAGAAAAATAAGTGGTGTAGGTCAAACTTTTGCAAAAAGGGAAGCTAGGGTGAGGACAACTTTCAAATCTTGGACTTGGTGGTAGAGGTCAGGTTTATACAACTTAGTCTTCTCTTTTTATGAAAACCAATCTTTCTTATAACCCTAGTTCAAAGACAATGACAATTTGTTTTTGCATAATCTAAGGTTTTGGTTAATCTCTAATCATGGATGACCTCTTTGATAATCAATATTTGGGAAAAGGAAAGAAAGGTTGACTAACCTTGTTTCAACTTGCAGAGGGTTTCTAGAGGCAAAAACCGATTTTGAAAACCTTTGGCACAATTTTTTGAAGTGTTGCCAGGGGCGCAGTGCCAGCGCGTAGCACTGGGCCGGTCGGGCCGTCAAGGCGTAGCGCCTGGTGTAAAGACAGGCTCCGGTGGTCGTTCCTGTGCCTGTGCGCAGTGCCCACCCAGGCACGTAGCACCACCCTGCGAGCACGTAGCGCAGTATAATATTACACTTCCTGCCTCGCCTCTGCGCGTAGCGCCGGAGTCCAGGGGCGTAGCGCCGTGCTCAGCGCGTAGTGCCTGCCAAATTTTTACAGTTTGCCCGAAAACCTAGAAACTTTCCTCTCAACGGCTTCTTCTCCTTGGTAAAGTGAAAATGATGCATCGGGAAGGTTCACTTGGTCTTTATACTTGTTTTGAAAAATAAATTTAAAAATCCCAAACCCACTTTTGTAAGGTTGGGGTTTCCTATCTTTCAATGTGTAATCCTGCTGTGAACACCCTTTTTAAATATTTCTCGGAAAACATGTTTATTCTTGCCTTTGCCAATATTTTGGGGAGCAATATTTTTTGGCATGGAGGCCCTTTGTTGGGAACCTATCGTTGAGATGTAGAAATCGAGGTCACATTTTGCCCTTTCTTTGACAATAACTCATAATCAGACCTTTTACCTTAAAAACTCTGTTTTTCTATCCTTAGGCAAAAAATGGTCTTTTTTAACCTAATACCCTTTGTCTTTCTTCTCCTAGTGCAGGTGAAGCAGTGCTATTTTGGAAAAAAACCTTAAGGATGAGGCTTCTGTTCTTGTCATCAATGTTTTGTTAATCCACCAAAGCAAGCTCTGATACTCTTTTACCTATATGCTATTTTTGTCTTGTTTTGGTTTGCTTCTTGGTGATGATTATGCCCTATTACTTTTCCTCCTCTTGTTGCTGATGGTCATCTTGGCTAAAAAAAACAATATGTGAACAAGGGCAGTTGTCCCTTGCAATGTTTGTACTCTGAGCCAAGGGGATTCCTTTGAGTGCAATCCTCTTTATGCAGGAAGGCATAACTTGCTGGGCACCAAATCCATCCTATAACTCAGTGAAACCTTTGGTGACCTAATGGGGACCTTTGGATTTGGATTTTGGATAGGCATTTAGACTTTAGCTGGGATTACCAAGTGTAAGATAGGACCTATGATAAGCTTAGTGTGTTTTGAAGACCTAGGATCTAGAATTTTGATTGTCTAGAGGGTTTGTAGAGACAATCAGTGTCTGAGAATATTATGGAAGAGTTATCAAGATTATTGGATTAGTAGGTTTGATCAGTAGTAGGGAGTCTTGTAGATAAGCAAAACAGAGGATTTGGGCCAAAAGGCAAGACATGGTGAAAAATGAGTGACAGTTGGGGCAAAACAATATGGCTTGAACCCAGGATGGGTCATTTAGGAGTGGTGGGCTAGTGATGGCTAGATAGGATGATGGAAAAATAGGAAAATATTATCCTAAGGGTAATGAAGGCTGTGAGATTTCTAGAACTCACAATTCTCATGAAATTTGTTTCTAGAAATCTGGAAACAATGCTTAGTCATCTTGAGGTATGAAAATTAGGGATGACTAACAGTGGCTCCACTTGGGGAGGGCAGCTCCCTTTCAGGAGGTGTCCAGAACTTTCAGATCTCTTGGTTTATGAAGACTAGTTCCTCATCCATTGGGCATATTTTTACCTCTTTCCCTTGTTGATGCTTACTTGAAAATGTGATCTTATTAATTTGAAAAAACATGATTAACATCAACATCATCTCTACCTACCCAACCTACTTGCCTAACATTTTTTCTTCCTTGGGTGCATTTGAACTGGCAAACCCTTGACATTTTTATTTTTTGAAAACAAAAAACAAACTATCTAATTGTACCCTTATCTCTTCCAAGAGTTCGGATTAGGCCAATGAACTCTTTTATTCTCTACCTAGTCTACTCATTTGTCAAGATTAAGCTGTTTGACAAACTTTATTCTCTATCCTACTAACATGAAATTGAAACATGAGTAAACCAGGATTAAGCTATCTGATTTATCATGAGATGTGGCATTGAAACAAGATACACACAACCATTATTTTTATACCAACAAAACTAGAAAGTATAAGGGAAATAATCCATTATTTATTCGACATCCCTATCATTCTCTTTGGTTCAGTTTTAAGCATGTGGAACTAGCATTCTTCATTCCTAATCTATTTCTTTTGACAAGTCAAGTTCACATGCTTTGACAAGCATCTTTGTCACTAACTTATCAGCAATAAATTGAAAACATGTTCAGCCATGATTAGGCTAGATGACTGAACAATAATTTTTGGCACAAGTAGTGGCATTTAGGCTTGCACACTTTCAGCATCACTATTTTTTGGGTATGGGGCTGTACCACTTTTCAAATTTTCCCTCTTTTTCTACCTTTCTTTGTTTTTGTGTTTTTTCATTTTTTCCAAAAAATCTAGAACTAAAAAGATGCTCACAAGGTTGAGCTTATTTTGCATATCTATCTATATATCCTAATCTAACCTACACATAATATACATTCATTTGGTGAAATCTCTTTTCCAACACAACCAATCAAGCAGATGATTCTGTTGGGCGGATAAGTCATTCTTGCGGACAAGACTGACCTCCCAACTATCCTACAGACAGCTAGCAACAAACAAACAATTAAATCTATCTTTCTCTAGATATATTTCGATTCATAATTAAATGCTATAAAGGCTTATCGATCTTAGCTTTGATCCAACGCTTGTTTGTAGTAGTAGTCCTTTAGTCGCCTGAAAGAGTTGCCTTCGAAGATCTACAATCACAAACAAACAAACATCAAATAGCGCCTGCATAGCATATATTCATAAATCATATCTATTATGGTGATCAAGGAATCCATAAAATAAACCAATCAATTGACAGCTTATTGAGAAAAATAGACTTATTTGTATTAACTTTGAATAGTAAGAAAAACCTTACAACCGTGTCCACCTTGATGTTGTACAGGTCTTCCTGGGGTCCGAAGCAGGAATCTCATTTACTCTGACAAGCCTTGCACTCTTCCAACCGAGATACATACAGGTATGTAATCTTTCCCACATAAAATCTCAGCTAAAAGGGTCTAAGTTCCAACAGCACTTCACCTCAAATAATACTAAAGCTTGAAATCATCCATTCTAGCCATTTGAGGCTGCCCTATGCCTCTTTTTATAGTGAAAGAGAGGAGGTTACAACTCCAAACAAGAAGGGATAGAATCCTCCTTCAAAGGGATTAGTTTTTTACATCAAGGGGTTAGCTCCTTAATGGATGGGAGGCATGAACCTGAAAAGAGCAGACTTTCCACCGCAGGAATGTTTCTAGAAGCTTCCAAAAATGACTCAAACTGAGCTTCTAGACTTTACTTGCGCCCTTTTTTACCTTTTACAGGGGTCCACACCTTTAATAAACAGAAAGTGCACTAAGCTCCGCATGATTTAGAGCAATAAAGTGCGGCACTGCAGGCACTGCTAAGAGAAAGTGCGGTACAAGTGTTTTTAAGACTTTTATGAGCTTTTCTCTTAATTTCAAGGCTTGACTTTAGGAACTGATGTGTTTAGACTTGCAAGGGAGAAATGTATGAGTGATAATGAGCTCATATGGACAACAAAACATCAAGGTGACAATTTTCAATGTAATAGATTGCCCCCTAAAGTGCGAAGTCTGCAATAGATGAAGAGTGAAGTACTTTATCATTTAAAGGATCAACCTGTGGACACCCCAGTTGGAACCCTGTAAAAACATTCAATGCAAAACACACACACACACACACACACACACACACACACACACATATATATATATATATCAGCGCTAAGGTAGGCATTCCCATACTCGGATAAAAAACTAACTAAACTTGTTCTGATACAGAAATGATTTTAATATTACATCAATAGTGTAGACACAGCATGGACGCAACCATCTGTAATGAATAGTCTACTGCATAATGAATAATAAAACTCCTCGCAGCCTGGATGGTGGAAACTAGATTCAGGGTCTTGATTTTTGTTTCCCAAACTAGTACAATTCTATCCATGTGATTAAATCTGTTGAAGTCGAACATGGTAGAAATCGCTTGATTACTAGTCAATGATGTGAAATGTTAACAAGTGTGAGAGAAACCATGAATAATAAAATGGCTCTCAAAGTACTTAGTACAATCCATGAGATGTGAATAAGTGATCTGAAGTCGAACATTTCACGGAATCGTTCGATCTAAGATCAATGATGCAACATGTTGTCAAAGCCGAGAAACCTACCATTAAGGCATGAAGATTTCAAGGTACTGATGGATTCTAGATCAACTTCCTAAATGATGAGCTGTTGTCGATAGAAAGTGATCCGTCGTAACCAAGCTCACGACATGAAACCATAGATCAATTTTTGAAGAAATTTTTTGCAAGGACTGACTCATGGATGGTCAACGCGAATGGAGACAAATGTTTGTAGATGAATGGTTTGTTTGACTATCCTCTTGAACACATAATGACACTGCAGACAGTTTGGTGATAGTTTCCCTAAGCTAATACCCAGAAACTAGCTGAAGACCTTCAATATGGTTTGATTAACTGATAATCAAAGGATTTCCCAACGAAGGTAGAAGTGTGACAAAAAGTGTTATGTTCAAGAGTGGTGTAATACTTTTACAAATCAAAGTGTAACAAATGAATCTGTTTTCTCTCTTTTCCCCCACCATTTCTGGCGAGTACCTCTTTATTTTTTGACAAGCTTGAGAAGGATAACATTTGCTTGTTTATAAGCTCATCCTTCGGATGAGTCCAACTTAGTTTAAAATCGAACTCTAAGGAGTGGTTTGTTCCTGTTTTTAATCGACAGGTCCTTTACTGTTAAATTTTAATGAGTCCAGTTAGGAGAAACTCAGTGTTTTTCATTTTTAGAGAGTCAAAAGAAAAAACTTAAGAAAAATCCATGGGTGTACTTTTCGTAATTTAGTCTCTCAAGCCGAAAAAGGATAAAATAATGCGAGAGAACTCTATTGACCATGATTAGTCAACGTATACCTTTTTTAAGTAAATAGTCCATTTCATTCTAGAAAAGGGAGTAAACTTATGCGAAAGGAGACTGTTGTTCATTGAAGTTAACGGAGTTCAAATAGTCAAGTAAAACAGTCCTCTTTTTTATCTTTGAAGTTGAAAAAATTTAAAGAGAACTCCAGGGTTTCACTTTTTCGTAATTTTCAAGAGCTCGAAAAAGTGATAAAATTATTCTCATCATTTTTTCTTTTTCGTAAGTTTTAACGAGTTCAAAAAAGTGATAAAAATGTACTCATATGGCTGACTTTCAATTCAATCAACGAGCAGGAAAATATGGAAAGAACTTGACATTTTCATGTGTTTTGCGAGAATGAAAGATAGAAAAATAATCTCGGGATTTTCATGAGTTTAACGAGTCTTGAAAATAATAACCAAAATCGACTCAAGATAGGTTTCATTTTTACAAAATCTTGAAATAGAGAAAAACTATGCTTGAATGGTTTATTTTAAAACTTAAAATACAGAAACTATAGCAGAGTGGTTTTGTTAATTTTTACAGCTTAAAACATAGGAAAAAACATGTGAGATACGTTTCAATGCCCCCCGAGCGTAACTTGTTAGAGCAATATGATGCAGAGTGTTGTCGTTGATGGCAACCCACTAAATGGAGATGAAGACATGCGACTGTTGACAAGTGTTGTCCTTGATGGCAATCCACCTGTTGAAGTTATTCTTGACTTGATGGACTTGGTAAATGATGTAAATCTGATGTGTGTTGACAATATGATGCTGAGTATTGTCCTTGAAAAGCAACCCACTTGATGAAGATGATGACAACTTACTTGATGAAGTTGTGCTTGAGAGAATATGTTCCTGATGAAGAAAATATGATGTTTCTACAGGTGTACAGAAGGCTATGAAGAAAGGATTTCAGAATGTTCTCAAAATATGATGAAAAAGAGTATGTCTCTTGGTATACGCGGATTGGCCTAGGGGAAGTCGCGTATGCACGCGGAAAAGAACGTGCCAAGTCGCGTATGGGCTAAAGCGCTCAAAAAGTGCAAAACCAAGGGTAACCACCATGGTATTGACCCATGGTATTGGGTAATGATCCGCCTGATAGACCCCGTCCAGTGTAGTTTTGGGCTCTTGGTATTGGTTTGGTCCATGGTATTGAAAAAGGGGCTCATGGTATTGAAAAAGGATAAACCTATATAAGGAGAAGAAATTCATTGTGCAAATAACAAGTGTGAGAGAAAGATGTCTGAGCTTGAATGAATACTTCTCTGCGAAGTATATCTGTATGGAAAGGGGTTACACTTGAAAGATAAATACGAATGTATGATGCATAATGATCAAGAAGGGGATCTAGATCTGAAATGCACTTGTATCTGCTAGATCTGCTTATGGAAGGCCTAGATCTGTGATGAGGCGAACATCTAGGCGAACATCTATCTGAAGTAAAGGGTTGAATCTGAGCTGAATGTCTGATCTGATGAAGTATGCTGCTCTGTAATGATTGAAGATCTATACGCTACTTCGCCGTGGAGGAAGCGCGTATATACGCAGCTTCGCTGAAGAAAAAGCGCGTATGCGCACTAAAATATACACTGAGGTATACGCTGGTTTGTGTGGACGGAAGCGCGTATATACGCGACATCGATGAAATAGCGCGTATGCAAACTAGGGTTTGCTGAAGCAAAAGGGTATGAATATGGAGTACGTTACTATTTGTGTTTCGATGTACGTTACGTGTTGTTAAGTATCTGTTGGTGATGTATGTTTGTGCTTAAAAGTTTGGAAAGTGTCCAGTCTTGAAATATGATGAAAGGTGGCCTGCAAGTGGTGTTCTTTTGAAGTTGTTGGATCCAGTGTGAAAATTGATGAAACGTGGTCCAAGGTGGTGCTGAGGGTTGTAGCCTTCAGTCGGGGGGTTGTAGCTCCCTTCCAGGTGAGGTTGGTAAACGAGATCAGGGGGTCGTAGCTCCCTTCCAGGAGAGGCTGGTAAACGAGTCAGGGGGTTGGAGCTCCCTTCCAGGAGAGGCTGGTAAACGAGCGCAGGTGGGTGCCTGCGTGCTGGTCAAGTCTGCGCCAGCACATATGTTGTAAGACGTTTTCTCTATAATAAAATATTGAAGGCTGAGCAACTGCAGCGGTGGTTTTCTCCCGATTTGGGTTTCCACCTAAAAATCCTGGTGTTCATGTGTGATGCTTTTTGTGATGGTTTATTCTGTTCTTACTGCACATGTTTACTGCTTATTGAATATCTGATGAATAAATGATGGAATGGTTTAAGTGAAGTTTAATGACATATCTAGATCTCTGTGTATACGCGAGTTTCATAAAGGGGATCCACGTATATACGCTAGTTTACTGAAGGAAAGTAGCGTATGGGTTTTAAGGAATGGAAAAGTAAAAAGATTTGATTATGCAGTAAATACTGATTCACCCCCCCCCTCTCAGTATTTTTCCCAACAATTGGTATCAGAGCAGGTCCTTGTGCAGAAGCTTGATCGCTAAAAGGAGATCCGTCGCAATGGGAAGTCAAGAAGGAGTAATGTCTATAAAGCCACCTCTATTCAATGGAAGCAATCTGATATTCTGGAAGGTACGTACAAAAGCATATCTGCAAAGTCTTGGTGCAGATGTATGGGCAATCGTGGAAGAAGGTTATCAATACCTGGCAAGTATTCCCACTGATGCAGCAGAAAGGAAGAAATATGAAACCAATGCCAAAGAAGTAAATGTCTTGCTAGGAATCATGTCTGAATCAGAATTTGCTAAAGTGATGCAGCTACATTCAGCAAAAGAAATATGGGACAAAATCATTCTAAGCTATGAAGGAGACACAAAGGTAAAAAGTGCAAAACTCCAAACTCTTAGAATTGAATATGAAATTTTGAAGATGCATAGTGATGAGAGTGTTGCCAGTTTCTTTCTTCGTCTGGGTGATATTGTAAATCGAATGAGAAATTTGGGTGAAACCATAACTGATACTACTCTGGTGGAAAAGGTCTTAAGATCCTTGACTTCAAAATTTGACTCTAAAGTTTCAGCTATTGAAGAAAGGCAAGATCTGCAATCGCTTACTATTGTTCAATTACATGATACTCTGACTGCTTTTGAAATGAGACAAGGAGGTCCTTCTCAAATAAGAGAAGCTGCATTTAAGGCATCTACAAAAGGAAAGGAAAAAGAGGTTGTCAAAGAATCCAGCTATGTATCCGATGAAGAAGAAGCAAATTTCGTGAGAAAGCTCCAACTAGGTACTGGAAGATTCAAAGGCAAGCTTCCCTTCAAATATTTTGAGTGTGGTAAAGTTGGTCATTATGCTGCAAAATGTCCTTATAAAAGAAAAGAAGTAGTTAGAAGGAATAAGAACCGATCTAGCTCTAAGAAAAGTTACTATGCTAATGAAGATAGTGATGAGTCATCTAATAGTGAGGAAGAATGTGAAGAAGATCTTAGACTTCTCATGGCATTTGAACAAAAAGAAGAAAAGGATACTTTTATGGATGCTCTAGAGGAAAACGATTTTCTTGAAGAAAATAATCAACTCAAACTACGCTTAGAAGAACAAAAGATAATTAGAGAGACCATTGAAAAGCAGCTTGAAGAAGCAAAGAAACATATTGAAAAACTAGAATGTGAAGTGGTTAGTCAAAGAAAAGAAGTTGAGAAAGCAAAAACCTTGAATCTTAGATTTGCTAAAGGATCTGAAACCTTAGATGAGATCATCAAGGTACAACGTTCTCCTCTTATAAAGACAGGTCTTGGATATACCGGAGAATCTTCTCAAACTTCTGCACCAAACTATCTAAAAGCAGTTACAGGTGGTTTACATCATTCAGCCACTCAGCAAGGGAATAAAGGATCTCTACAGGGAAAGCAGGACCATCTCAATTCAAGGAACACTAACAAGGATAGCTTTCAAAGACACTACAACCAACAGGTAAATAGAAGATTCCATGATCGCAGAAATTTCTACTTCAATGGGAAATGTTTCACTTGTCACAATTTTGGTCATAAAGCTATTCAATGTGTTGCATATAAAACCATCATGACAAGAGAAGCAAGAAAGAAAAGGTTGGATATTGAACCAAAGAAGAATACCTATAACAATTTCTCTCCTCTTCAAAGTGAAATTGAATGCACTTATTGTAATAACTTTGGCCATGAAGAATCTGAATGCAGGAACAAGATCCATCCAAAAGAACATGTTCCCTCAAGCTCTAAAATATGGAAAAAGAAAGAACCACCGGTTGAAAATTGTGGGATAGCATTATTTGCGGAAGGTGAAGAAAATCAATGGTACATCGATAGTGGGTGCTCAAGACACATGACAGGTGATAAAAGCAAACTTCATACTTATAATGCTCTAGAAAAGGAAAAGAAAGTTACTTTTGGAAATGATACTCCTGCTGTAATTAAAGGAAAAGGGTCAGTTTTTCTAAAATAAAAGGTGAAGGCTAAAGATGTCATGTATGTGGATGGATTAAGACATAACCTGTTAAGTGTTAGTCAAATGTGTGATCAAGGAGCAGAAGTGGTCTTCAGTTCCAAAGAATGTGTGGTTCGTGATCTTGATACAGGTAAAATCATTATAAAAGGAAAAAGAAATCCAAGCAACCTGTATGTACTAAACGGCATAGATCAATGCTACTTAAGCAAGTCTTCAGAAAATTGGCTATGGCATAGAAGGCTGGGGCATCTGAGTTTCTCTCAAATCAACAAAGCAAGCAGACTTCAAGCTGTTCGTGATCTTCCCAAGGTCAATCTTCCGGAAAGTACCATATGCAAATCTTGTCAATTTGGTAAGCAGACCAGAGTACGATTTAATGCCAAAGAAGGATCATCAAGTAAGCCTCTTGAACTCATTCATACTGATATCTGTGGACCTATGAGGAAAAAGTCATTACGTGGGGAAGAATATTATATCTTATTTATTGATGACTACTCTAGAATGTGTTGGATCGGGTTCATTAAACACAAAGATCAAGCACTTGAAAAATTTCAAAGCTTCAAAGCATTGGTAGAAAATGAATTAGATCTAAAAATCAAGTGTCTTAGATCTGATCGAGGAGAATATTCATCAAATGAATTCTTTGATTTTTGTGAACAACATGGCATTAAAAGACAGTTCTCTGTAGCAGGCACTCCACAACAAAATGGTGTAGCAGAAAGAATGAATAGAACAATTGTTCAAATGGCTAGAGCTATGCTTGTTGATTCTGATGTTCCTGACATGTTCTGGAGTGAAGCAGCACATACAACAGTTAACATTCTCAATAAGGCTCATGTTCGGGTAAACAGTGACAAAACTCCATATGAACTCTGGTATGGCAATTCTCCCACTGTGAGGCATTTTAAGGTTTTTGGAAGTAAATGCTTTATCAAAAATAATGATGAAAAGCTTGGAAAGTTTGAACCTAGATCAGATGAAGGGATATTTCTTGGTTACTCATCATCAAGCAAAGCTTTCACATGTTACAATAAAAGGCTTTGAAAGGTTGTTGAATGTATTGATGTTGTTATTGATGAGTCTCCTGCAGCTCCTAAAGAAGAAAAACAAACAACAAAAGAAGATGATAGCGACATATGGCATTCTACATCAGATAGCAATGATATAGACAGTGGATCCAATGAAGAACCTGAAGATGATCTATCTGAAAAAGCTCCATCCAGATATGTTCAAAAGAATCGTCCTGAATCTCAAATTTTGGGTGACAAGGAATCTGGTGTACGAACAAGGAGAACTCTTGTAGGATCTTCTAATCATTTGGCACTCATATCCACAATTGAACCACACAATGTCAATGAAGCTAGCAAATATGAATGTTGGAGGCAAGCCATGGATGAAGAACTTGTTCAAATTGAAAAGAATTACACTTGGGATTTGGTTCCAAGACCTCATGATAAAAATGTCATTGGAACTAAATGGATTTTCAAGAACAAGTTAAATGAGAATGGGGATGTTGTAAGAAACAAAGCTAGACTGGTTTGCAAAGGGTATACTCAACAAGAAGGTATAGACTTTGAAGAAACTTTTTCTCCCGTAGCTAGACTTGAAGCCATCAGAATGTTCCTTGCTTTTTCAAGTTATCAACAAATCAAAGTTTATCAAATGGATGTCAAATCCGCTTTTCTTAATGGTGATCTAGAAGAAGAAGTATATATAGAACAACCAGAAGGATTCATTTTGGGAAATGATGCAAATCTTGTTTGTAGACTTAAAAAGGCTCTATATGGTCTCAAACAAGCTCCAAGGGCTTGGTATTATCGCCTTGACAAATATCTTCATCAACAAGGATTTTCAAAAGGGTCTGCTGATAGCAACTTATACACAAAAGTTGAAAATGACAAACTATTGATTGTGGTTGTATATGTTGATGACATCATTTTTGGGAGTAACGAAGAATCTATGAGTCAAAAATTTGCCTCTGTCATGCAGCAAGAATTTGAAATGTCTCTACTTGGGGAACTAACATTCTTTCTTGGCTTACAAGTGCATCAAGCTGCAGATGGTATATTTCTATCACAAACAAAATATCTTAAGCAAATTCTGAAGAAGTATGGCATGGAAGAATGCAAACCTGTAAGTACACCAATGATAACCGGATGCAGTCTCAGTTCTAATGATGATTCTCCCACAGTGAATCAACCAGAATACAGATCGATGATAGGAAGTCTGATTTATCTCACTGGGACTAGACCAGACATCATGCATGCAGTTGGGATTGTAGGAAGATTCCAAGCTAATCCAAAAGAGTCTCATCTTCAGGCTGTCAAAAGAATTTTCAAATATCTACAAGGAACTCAAGATTTTGGTCTATGGTATCCAAAGAATGCTAATCTTACTCTTCATGCTTATACTGATGCAGATTGGGTTGGAAGTGTTGATGATCTGAAAAGCACTAGGGGTGGTGCATTCTATATGGGACCCCGGTGAGTATCTTGGTTCAGCAAGAAGCAAAATTCTATTGCCTTATCAACAGCTGAAGCAGAGTATGTAGCTGCCGCATCTTGTTGCACTCAACTCATATGGATGATGCAAACCTTGCAAGATTTTCAAATCAAATGTGCAACTCCTATCTCCATTAAGTGTGACAATACAAGTGCCATCAGTATTTCAAAGAATCCTGTTATGCATTCAAAGACCAAGCACATTCCCATCAAGTATCACTTCTTACGTGAACAAGTGCTTGAGCAAACAGTGAAGTTGGAGTATGTTCCCTCCAAAGAACAAGTTGCTAATATCTTTACCAAACCTCTGCCCAGGGAAGCGTTCGAGTATCTAAGACAGAAGCTGGGAGTGTTCTCTGCCAGTCAAAAGAACAAATCTGCATAATTTTTAGAAGATGGTAGTGGATACGCGGGTTTCCTGAAACACAGTCGCGTATATACGCGAGTTCCTGCACAGAAAACCGCGTATGGTTGGTTGCTGACTGGTTCAGCTCTCTTCAGCACAGCTGCAGTGCTGTTTGGTATCTCTGATACTGTTTGGTATCTCTGGTGGTGTTCCAGTTCTCATAAATCTGTTTCTAATGTTTTGATGAAGATGCCTTGATGATTTGTTGGTGAAAATGTTCAGGATGCACAAACTAAGGGGGAGCCTTAGTCATATGAAAAGGATGCATGGATGCACAGATTCAGGGGGAGCATTAGCGTTGCTGAGTATAATGCATTGTTGGCATTATGTTGGTTCTGTTATATGATCTCTCTTGAGGTCTTCTTGGTATTGGTCATGAAAAGTCATATTTGTATTTTTGATGAAAAGGTCATGTTGAGACCCTTGATGTAAATCTGTAATATTCAGTCATGTATGAACTTGTCAAATTTGTAAACCCACTTGGTTGGGTAGCTGAGTCAATTTTTTTTGTAAACCCACTTGGTTGGGTAACTGAATTGAAATGTGTAAACCCACTTGGTTGGGTACTTGAGTCTCATATGTAAATCCACTTGGTTGGATATTTGATGTAAGTATGAGTCTTTGGTGATAGGAAGAGTCATGTACCTTATTGAAAATTATGTTTGAAGTTTCAGCATGAACTCAGGGGGAGCTTGGCCACTTCAACACATATCAGATCTGCAGAATGTTTCTTCCACATGAGGAGGAGAGTGTTGGTTTTTGATCCGCCCTTTGCCCTTGATGTCAAAGGGGGAGAGTGACATGGTGTTTGAATGAAGAGAAGATAATGATGTCACATATTTGGGAGAGTGACATGGTACCTATCTGTTGTGGTAACCAAACACCATCATGGTTGCCATCAAGTCCAAAGGGGGAGATTGTTGGAAATATGATGCAGAGTGTTGTCCTTGATGGCAACCCACTGAATGAAGATGAAGACATGCGATTGTTGACATGTGTTGTCCTTGATGGCAATCCACCTGATGAAGTTATTCTTGACTTGATGGACTTGGTAAATGATGTAAATCTGATGTGATATGATGTTTGTTGACAATATGATGCTGAGTGTTAGGCAACCCACTTGATGAAGATGATGACAACTTACTTGATGAAGTTGTGCTTGAGAGAATATGTTCCCGATGAAGAAAATATGATGTATCTACAGTGTGTACAAAAGGCAATGAAGAAAGGAATTCAGAATGTGCTCAAAATATGATGAAAAGAGTATGTCTCTTTGTATACGCGAATTTTCCTAGGGGAAGTCGCGTATGCACGCGGAAAGGAACGTTCCAAGTCGCGTATGGGCAAAAGCGCTCAAAAAGTGCAAAACCAAGGGTAACCACCATGGTATTGACCCATTGTATTGGGTAATGATCCGCCTAATTGACCCCGTCCAAGTAGTTTTGGGCTCATGGTATTGTTTTGGCCCATGGTATTGAAAAAGGGGCTCATGGTATTGAAAAAGGAAAACCTATATAAGGAGAAGAAATTCATTGTTCAAATCATGAGTGTGGTGCAAGATATCTGAGCTTGAATGAATACTTCTCTCTGAAGTATATCTGAATGGAAAGGGTTACACTTGAATGATAAATCTGAATGTATGATGCACCAATGATGAAGAAGGGGATCTAGATCTGAATTGCTCTTGTATTTTCTAGATCTGATTATGGAAGGCTTAGATCTGTGATGAGGCGAGCATCTAGGGGAACATCTGTCTGAAGCAAAAGGGTAGATCTGAACTGAATATCTGATCTGATGAAGTATGCTGCTCTGTAATGATTGAAGATCTATACGCTACTTCGCCGCGGAGGAAGCGCATATATACGCGGCTTCAGCGAAGAGAAAGCGTGTATGCGCACTAAAATATACACTGAGGTATACGCTGGTTTGTGTGGACGGAAGTGCATATATACGCGACATCAGTGAAGTGAAAGCGCGTATGCAAACTAGGGTTTGCTGAAGCAAAGGGTATGAAATATCTGATCTGTTCTGCTGTGTTTCTGATATCTGTTCTGTGTTGTTAAGTATCTGTTGGTGATGTATGTTTGTGCTTAAAAGTTTGGAAAGTGTCCAGTCTTGAAATATGATGAAAGGTGGCCTGCAAGTGGTGTTCTTTTGAAGTTGTTGGATCCAGTGTGAAAATTGATGAAACGTGGTCCAAGGTGGTGCTGAGGGTTGTAGCCTTCAGTCAGGGGGTCGTAGCTCCCTTCCAGGTGAGGCTGGTAAACGAGATCGGGGGTCGTAGCTCCCTTCCAGGTGAGGCTGGTAAACGAGTCAGGGGGTTGGAGCTCCCTTCCAGGAGAGGCTGGTAAACGAGCGCAGGTGGGTGCCTGCGTGCTGGTCAAGTCTGCGCCAGCACATATGTTGTAAGATGTTTTCTCTATAATAAAATATTGAAGGGTGAGCAACTGCAGCGGTGGTTTTCTCCCGATTTGGGTTTCCACCTAAAAATCCTGGTGTTCATGTGTGATGCTTTGTGTGATGGTTTATTCTGTTCTTACTGCACATGTTTACTGCTTATTGAATATCTGATGAATAAATGATGGAATGGTTTAAGTGAAGTTTAATGACATATCTATATCTCTGTGTATACGCGAGTTTCATAAAGGGGATCCGCGTATATATGCTAGTTTACTGAAGGAAAGTAGCGTATGGGTTTTAAGGAATGAAAAAGTAAAAAGATTTGATTATGCAGTAAATACTGATTCACCCCCCCCCCCTCTCAGCATTTTTCCCAACATAACTTGCTAGAGCGAATGCCCCCCAAGCTTCATTGCATTCAACTAAGTAGACTACTGGTTACTAATAGCTGGATGGAATGAAGGTTCATTTACGAGATCAGATGAAAGACTCGACTTGAATAGGAGAGGATTTGTTTCATTTTTTAATGAGCTTGACACAGGAAAAGAACTATGCTCATGGTGACCTGTTTCATTTTTTAACGAGGTTGACACAGTAAAAGGAACTAATATTCTCATAAAATACTATTTCTAATCTACCTACATAACCTACTGATTCATTTTTTAATGAGGTTGAGACAGGAAAAGAACTGTCCTCATGGGTCTGTTTCAATTTTTAATGAGGTTGACACAACAAAAGAACTGTCCTCATATCTACAATCTACAATCTACCTACATAACCTACTGATTCATTTTTTAATGAGGTTGAAACAGGAAAAGAACTATCATCATGACTCACTGATTCATTTTTTAACGAGGTTGACACAGTAAAAGGAATTATCCTAATGACTCACTGATTCATTTTTTAACGAGGTTGACATAGTAAAAGGAATTATCCTCATGACTCACCGAATCATTTTTTAATGAGGTTGACACAGTAAAAGGAATTGTCCTCATGGGTCTGTTTCATTTTTTTAACAAGGTTGACACAGTAAAATGAACTATCCTCATAGGACCTTGTTTCATTTTTTAACGAGCTTGACACAAGAAAATGAACTATGCTCACTAATCACTGATTCATTCTTTAACGAGGTTGACACAATAAAAGGAACGATCCTCATACCTGATTCATTTTTTAACGAGGTTGAATCAGTAACAGGAACTATCCTCTGACCAACTGATTCATTTTTTAACGATGTTGACAAAGTAAAAGGAACTATCCTCGCGACCCACTGATTCATTTTTTAACGAGGTTGACACAGTAAAAGGAACTATCCTCGCACCTGATTCATTTTTTTACGAGGTTGACTCAGTAACAGGAACCATCCTCAGAAACTACTTATTCATAATCTATCAATCTACTCTCTACAATATACCTACTGATTCATTTTTTAATGAGGTTGACATAGGAAAAGAACTGTCCTCATACTTGATTCATTTTTTAACGAGTTTGACTCAGTAACAGGAACTATCCTCTGAACAACAGATTCATTTTTTAACAAGGTTGACACAGTAAAAGGAACTATTCTCGTAATAATTTGTTTCATTTTTTAACGAGGTTGACACAGAAAAATAAATTTCCTCTTTTGTGACCTTGTCATGGCTTCCAACTGGAAGAAAGACATGTCAAGGGACACTCCTTGATCATGGCCTCCAAAAGGTCTTCATCAGATGGAAGAACAATTCTCTGGAAGGAACACATGTCAAGGGACTCAAAAGGAATAAGAACATTGCGTTCAAATAATCCCATAGAGTTTTCCATATCAATTATCAGATCTAAGTCAAAGGAAGTCGAGCAAACAGTGAGAGGCTCGCTTACATTGGTAACTGAAAACATGGGACTGGTTGCCACATAATTAACCCATGGCAGGGTAGATACCACCTTAGTATAAGGAACATTTAGGGGTGTCATATTATTGGTTGTCGAATCAAGACTAGTGAATGAAATTTGGTCAAGAGTCACAATGTTTCCATTGTGAGGGAAAGACATCACGCGAAAGAGTGTCGATACGACAGCTTTCATTGCATAGACATAGTCTCGCCCAAGGAGTAAATTGAAATCCAAGGGGCCTCGAACTACCATAAGATCAATACAGACAGTTTTACCTTCCAAAGTAATAGAAAAATTAGGAAGGATACCCAAAGCTTCACTAATGGTTCTGTTAAAAGCTTTCAGATTCTGCGTAACATGCACAAGTTGAGGGGAACCCAAATATTTCCAAGCAGTTGAGGATAAAATACTAATAGAAGCACCTTCATCTACATGTGTGCGGTGTATGTTCGTACCACCAGCCTTCACAATGATTTGGAAAGGGATGGAGGAAGGAAGACGAGGTTTTGTCAGTCTATTCCAATCAAAGGAAAAGACCTCTGTACTTGGAGGGGGTTCTGTAGAAACAGGTGAAATGCCCCCCGGCGTAGAAGAATCTGATGTAACAAGAAGAACCTGAGCAGTATGAAGTTCACTCTCTTCAGGGAGAGTGGGATTGACTGAATGTGAAATGGAGTTGACCACTTGACCAACTGAAGGATTATCAACCTGAGTGATATTAGTTTCACTCTCCAATGGAAGAGTGGGATTGACTGTACTTGAAATGAGATCAATCACTCCGTCAGTTGATGATAGGTTGGGAGAAAGTTTACGGTAACCAGTTGGAAATTCTTGTTGTGGAACAGTAAGGTTTTCCAACAATTTTGAGGCTTCATCCATGTGAGAGAAAATGTGATTTTGATGGCATAACCTACAAGGAAACCTAACATTACCCTTTTTCCCAGGAACCTGACTATCACTGGTTGATGGATCAACGGAAAGTTGATGAGATTTTTCTGACCATACTTCCAAGACCTTAGGAATACCAGGAAAATTGATAAGGAAGTGGTCACCCTTACAAAGCTTGCAAGGGAATTTGGGTTTACGATGCATGTTGGATGTTTCCTCAACATTACTAACACTTGCAGCCATGGTTGGTTGGTTGACTTCTTTCTTATATTTCTTCTTCTTCTTCTTCCCTTTCTTCTTCTTCTTAGCCACTTGGTTACTAGCATCAAGGCTTTTACCAAGCGAAGAGGAAGAAAGGGAGGAAGATATATTGGGCGAAGAAGGTAAAGGGTCAACATAAGGTTGGTGATGTTGAGATGGTGAACTCTGTTGAAGTGAGGCATCCGGTTGAGGTGGAATAGTTGGAGTATTTGGGGCCAACGAAGTTGAAAATAACCATATCAGTAAACCTATTGTAAATACAGGTAATGAAAATGTAGCCATATAAGGAGGACCAACATTTCCAAAGCAAGGAAAAGTACTAGGATTCTCATTAAGAGGGATTCCTTGGTTGGTAAATTCCGGAACAGTTGCCATTATATTCAACTTCAGTGAATTTTATTAACAATTCAAAACTAAAATTAACAATTCACAATTCACACCTAAACAATTAAAATTCACAATTCACACCTATGGTCTCTAAAAGTAAAACAAAGAAATGAACATGCGCTATCAAATCTAGGAGTCAAACCACACATAAACAGTAGATTCCCGCTAAAAACACTAGTTGGTGATGAAATCCAACATCGTATAATTTTAATGTAGAAATGGCGGTTGGAACAGTTACCCCGACAACCTGCTTAATGAAACAGACTGGTACAATTTTCTCCACTATACCATCTCGAGTGAAGATAACCCTCCAGAGAGTCCAAGTGAGTCTAGCCAACGTCTGTTCCAGGTACAACGGGATCTTCCCTCCACCGTCACCTTGGGAAAGAATCCAATAGATTATGGCCACTAAGGTCACCAATAGGAACAAATATACCTGGGGGAACAGTCTACGATCCGAGATACATGCAAGGGTAGAGTAACAAAGCTCAATCCCCTTGAAGGCTCCTTGACATAATCCAAGGTTTACCGAAAAGTGACCCTAGGCTCCTCGACAATGGTCAATCCAAGGTTTACCATTGTTAATACGTGTATATATGTTATCGTTCCCAATGAGGAAGGATTGATTACCTCACTGGTTCGGATATGATCTCGTGCTTGACTCCTTTAGGAGGAGCTTCCCAGAGCATACATGCAACAAATGAAATTTTTCCTACCGCAAGATCGACTACTTGTTTGTTTTAGTTGCTTTGGAAAGTTAACTACAACCTATTCCAAAGCACTAATCCTGAGCTAGATTGGTGGAAAGAGCCCTAAAAATGTAAAAATTACTAGATGAATTTTAATTAAGCGCTATGTTATTTAGGCTGTTATTACTCGATGGGTAAATGGATATGAAACCAATGGTGTTATGACCCGACCCAAAACTGAATGAAATCGAATATGATAATGTAATCTTTTCAATTCGATGAATCCTAACTAAAGTAGGGAGAGAGTTTCCATTCACTTCCAACAATGCAAAAAATTGATCAATACGAGAAAATATAACAAATTCTCTAATGCACTAATTTCATTAAGAAAAACTAATGCTAATCAATTCCAATTTTTTATTTTTGTGTTTTTTTTTTAAACAAGCATAAAACATGTAAATTCAAATCAAAGAAACTGATCTAAATCTATGATTGACTTTTTCAGAATGTAAACTATGCAATTGTAATCTATGCACAATTCACTTGAAAAGTATGCAAATGTAATCTATGCACATTTTTCATTCATATTCTGAAAATGAGAATTCTAATTATGCAAATGTGATCTATGCAAGAGAATTCTCAAACACAAGATGATTCTAATGTAATCTAAGAACCAATCAAGTGTAAGTAAAGAATGTTAGAAATTACTGCAGAAAACAAATATTTACCGAGAGGAATAATAAACATAAAAGAGCCAGCAACAAAACATTAACATAAACACAGATGCTTATCCAGGAAAAAACCCCAAACTCTGGGGAAAAACCCAATCAATGAAATTTCATTAAACATTGGCCAAAACCCTGGCCAATCCGGCCAAGTGAGCCTTCACCACTCACCTACAGGCCCTACATTACAATGAAGTCTTCCCAGCCTTTTATAGGCTCCATTACATGCAATACCATGGGCTAAAACCATGGGTGCACAATACCATGTGGCCCCAAAACCACTGCTATTTACCCTAGTCAACATTGACTCTACCCCGAGTCATGTTTACCTAACAAAGAAAATTGGGTGAGAGTTCCAAAGATCAAAAAATAAAAACACTCAAAGGCGATTAATACTCAGACAAAATGTATCCCCCCTCGATGAATGAGGGGGGAATTTTTTTGCAAAAACAAAAGAAAAAAGATGCAAAATTGTTAAGAGACTGAGACAAACCTCGAAGTAATGACCAAAGGAAATCAAATTAAGAATTTATCAAAATAATATTCAAAACACCCAATTAACTTAACAAAGATTGATGAGATGAAAAATTTGCTGAAAGAAACTCATAAACAAGGATTTTTGACAGAAAAATACAGATCTGGGTAGATTCTAAGAATCCTAAATTAAATCTAGACTAAGCCTGAAAATGAAATTTTAAGTTTTCATATAATTTTCCCCGAGTCTGCAGGCTCCAGAGTAAACAGGTGCGGTACCATACTGGTTACTCAAGAAAATTACGGAGATGACCGCACTGTGCGTGAATGCAAAGTGCGAAGATCAAAAAACTTAAAGAAAACAAAACTTTTCAAAACTTTTCAAAGTACAGAAAAATTAAACTAAGCCACCCAAACCAATATACATCAATCAAGAACCAGAAAAATCATTTTCTCAAGTCAAAACAAAAGGAAAACCAAAAATCCAATCATTCCCCAGCGGAGTTTCCATTTTTTTGGACGGATAAGTCGTTCTTGCGGACAAGAGAGACCTCCCAAGTGTCCTACGGACAGCTAGCAACAAATGGACAATTAAATCTATCTTTCTCTAGATATATTTCGATTCATAATTAAATGCTATAAAGGCTTATCGATCTTACCTTTGATCCAACGCTTGTTTGTAGTATTAGTCCTTCAGTCACCCGAAAGAGTTGCCTTCGAAGATCTGCAATCACAAACAAACAAACATCAAATAGCACTTGCATAGCATATATTCATAAATCATATCTATTATGGTGATCAAGGAATCCATAAAATAAACCAATCAATTGACAGCCTATTGAGAAAAACAGACTTATTTGTATTAACTTTGAATAGTAAGAAAAACGTTACAACCGTGTCCACCTTGATGTTGTACATGTCTTCCTGGGGTCTGAAGCAAGAATCTCCTTTACTCTGACAAGCCTTGCACTCTTCCAACCGAGATACATACATGTATGTAATCTTTCCCACATAAAATCTCAGCTAAAAGGGTCTAAGTTCCAACAACATTTCACCTCAAATAATACTAAATATTGAACTCATCCATTCTAACCCTTTGAGGCTGCCCTATGCCTCTTTTCATAGTGAAAGAGAGGAGGTTACAACTCCAAACAAGAAGGGATAGAATCCTCCTTCAAAGGGATTAGTTCCTTACATCAAAGGGTTAGCTCCTTAATGGATGGGATGCATGAACCTGAAAAGAGCGGACTTTCCACTGCAGGAATGTTTCTAGAAGCTTCCAAAAATTACTCAAATTGAGCTTCTAGACTTTACTTGCTCCTTTTTTACCTTTTACAGGGGTCCGCACCTATAATAAACAGAAAGTGCGTTAAGCTCCGCATGATTTAGAGCAATAAAGTGCGGCACTGCAGGCAATGTTAAGAGAAAGTGCGGTGCAAGTGTTTTTAAGACTTTTATGAGCTTTTCTCTTAATTTCAAGGCTTGACTTTAGGAACTGATGTGTTTAGACTTGTAAGGGAGAAATGTATGAGTGATAATGAGCTCATACAGACAAAAAAACATCAAGGTGACAATTTTCAGTGTAACAGATTCCATGAGGGATTTTGTTTCAGATCTTTGAGAGTGCTGAAGAAATAAAAATGCCACTTCCACGTTACTTGTTTTCAAATAGTAGTGCCTAATATGTTCTTGAAATTCTGCATCAAACTACTCTTGACATGTTTTACTCCTTCTTCAAGTGCCTCTAACAAATGTGAAAAGGGATCTTGAAACAATACCTGGCTTAGAGGATTTAGGAGATAAGCTTGATCTAGGACTGCTTCTTCCTTCACTTGGCTGAGCTTAGGACTCCTTTGGGAAAGAAACTCACCCTCTTCCTCATGATCATCTGAACTGGTAGACTCATCATAGATTGCAATGTTGTCTTCAAGAAGTCCTGGTATGCTCTGATTTAGTGGATTGAATTCTGTGTGAAGACCATCATGTTGATGAGTAGGAGCATTATTAGGTGATAAATATTCTTGAGAAAGAGGTGCATCAACTCTTATGTGATTGTAAATTTCAAAGCCTTCATCTACAATTTGAATTTCAATGGGACTTGGTGGCTGCAAATCTGAAGCTGAAGAATATTTCCTGTCCCAAATGATTTCATCAACCATTTCAGGAAAAAGGTTTTTCACTTACAACTTGCTCAAGAAGTTCTTTTTCTTTTCCAATTTCAACATAAAAACTAAAAGACTGCTGGTTTCCAATCATATGAAAATTATTTCTGAAGGACTGAAGTGAAGTAGAGCAAAGAGTCAGAGACTCCTCACTTACTTCTAAACTTTCAAGGATTTCCTCATCAGTGTCATAGGTTACTTGTATTGTAGAAATTATATAACTTATGTGTTATATGTCCAAGATTCTCCTGATCTCACACTATTTTAACTTCATGCAAAATACAGAATCTATTCCACCATTGATCATTTGCGGAAATTAAATCAAGATTGCAATGCACACATGAAACAATAACAATTCACACACATTAACACAGTTGTTTAACGGGAAAGCCTGAAGCTGAAAACCCCAACTATCTGTATATAATATATGTCATAGAGATCATGTAACAATCCTCATACAAAGTTGATCATATCAAGCTCTCAGTACAATACAATCGCTACACACTAATCAGGCCCGATCTTGCAAATCCATGCACCAATCTTTGCCACCTGCTAGCCTGCCTCTACTGCGCAATCCCTATTGAAGAATGACTCTGAATGAACTCGAATTTATCTAGCCTTGCTCACACAATCCTCATTGGCATCTCCAATGAGTGTTGGATGCAATCAATGCATCACTATAGTCACAACTAATAGTCACACTTGCTCTTTCACCTATCTCTCCACTGGTCTCCACTGAAACTGCCATGCAATGTAGTTAATTGATGTATTATTCAATTGATTAATGAGTTATTATTTATTGAATTAATTAACTAATTAATTCACACCACTCTCACTAGTGTATCAATCAGTTAGACTAGATACAACTAGCTCAACTGAGTCTAACCGAGTTAAACTAAATACAACTCCACCAAACTCTGTCACATGAGTTCTAACTGAAGTCCTCCATGCATTAGCTCCAGTAAACCCTCAGGAATAGTGTAATTCCTTTTGTCAGTGGTTGTGCCACATCTGTGCACTTAACTAAAGTGCTCCAAGAGAATAAGATAATGTTTAGAGTCCAAATATTCTTAAGAGCTAATAATATTTGACATATCTATTTTTAGACTGGCAATCTAAAAATAGATTCCGCCCAATATGTCTAAAAATAGAAGTCCATCTATTTTTCCAACTTGACCAACCATCCACAAATAGCATTCTGCAACTCATAGAATATGATCGACATGTCTAAAAATATACATAGTCTAAAAATAGACTTTGCGCCAAAAATAGCCTGCGGGCCCACTTAGTGAAGGCGACTCTTTTCACTAAGCTCATCATCTTGTTGAATCTCAACACTCCCTCTCAACAAGATAGGGATTATCTGCCACCCCGATCTTGTCTCTATGGTATTCGAATTTTCTCCTGGTGAGCGCCTTCGTTAGAATATCTGCATCCTGATCCTCCGTAGGAATGTAAGAAAGCAACATGATCTTCCGCTGCACACAATATCTGATATGATGGTACCATATGTAAATATTTTTAGATCTATCATGAAATACTAGATTAACCGAGAGTTTAATGCAACTCTTATTATCAAAATATATCACAGCAGGATCTAAGTGAGAACTGAACAACCCGACCAGGATCTTCCTCATCCATATAGCCTTGCATGCAGCCAAACTTGCTTCCATGTACTCGGCCTCTGCTGAACTGAGTGCCACGGATCTTCATTTCCTGTTGTACCAAGAAACTGCTGTAGATAAGATACTGAAAATCCCTCCAGATGTGCTCTTTCTGTCCGTTGGGATTCCTGCCCAATCTGCATCCGTGAAGCCATGCAGCTTCAACTCATTCGACTGTCTATACCACAATCCATACCCATATGTGCCCCTGAGATATCTCAGGACATGCTTGCCTGCCTTTCAAAAGAGCTTGGTAGGCCTCACCATCGCTTGTTAAAGCTGGTTCACGGCATAGCATATGTCCGGTCGTGTATTGACCAAATACATGAGTGAACCAACCAACTGTCGGTAAACAGTGGCATCTACTACCTTTGCCGATGTAGCATCCTCTTTCCTCCAACCACCAGGAAGAAGAGTGTCGATAGGCTTGCAACCTTGCATGTGAAACTTCTCCAGTATCTCCCGGGCATACTTGCCTTGAGACACAAAGAGTTCACCTTTCCGCTGCCAAATTTCCAATCCCAGGAAATAATGAAGGAGGCCCAAGTCCTTCATCTCGAACTCCTTTGCAAGATCTGCCTTGCATGAGTCTATCAACAGTTCATAACCCGTTAGTATTAAATCATCTACATAAAGCACAATGATCAAAAGCTTATCCTCCACCACAATATGGTATATGTTAGGATCTACCTCACTCTTGGTGAAACCAAGTCCAATGAAATAACTGTCTATCCGTGTGTACCAAGCACGAGGTGCTTGTTTCAGCCCATACAACGCTCTTTTGAGCCTGCACACATGCGAATCACTGCTGAAGATTTCAAATCCTTCAGGCTGCTCAATGTACACCTCCTCCTCAATGATTCTGTTGAGGAACGCAGTCTTCACATCCATCTGATGAATGTGCCAACCCATCTGCGCTGAGAGAGCAAGGATGGTCCGTATGGAAGAATACCTTGCGACAGGTGCAAAGGTTTCTTCATAGTCATTCCCCTCGATCTGTGAGAAGCCTTGGGCAAAAAATCTTGCCTTATACTTCTCGACGCTCCCATCAGCAGCTTGCTTCACTTTGTAGATCCATCTTGAACCTAACACTGATTTCCCTTCCGACCTTGGGACAATCTCCCATGCACTGTTTCTGACAATCGAATCATACTCTTCCACCATGGCATCTACCCATGCGGGATCCTCCACAGCTTCCTCAAAAGAGGATGGATCCGTCACGATACACTTGCTCATCAGAGCCATGTATCCAGTAAATCGGTCAGGTGACTGTCTCTGTCTGTGCTGTGATGTAGGTGCTCCTACATACTGTGCTGCATCAAGATTCAGTCGCTTAGCTTCTGTAGTGCACTTCCGCCCTCTGATGTTTGGCGTTGCATGAGTGGTTTCTTCCACTCCATGAACCTCCTCTTGTGGCTGATCCACATCTTGAAACTTATATTTAGGAACAAGTAGCTCCTCATCTGCATGCAAGTGTAGCTCCCTCTCAAGCGACAACTTCATGGCTTTCTCCTCATGAAATTTGATATCCCGTCGCATGACAGTCATCTGACTATCTGGAAAATACAAATGATAATTGTGGGGTGTTTCTGTGTACCCCACAAATATCCCAACCTCTGCGGTTAGCTCTAGCTTCTTCTTGGCATCCTTCATCACATGAATGTAAATAGGTGAGCCAAAAATCTTCAAATGAGAAATATCAGGCTTCTTACTAGAAAATGCCTCTTTGGGTGTACTCATGCCAAGTACTCTATGAGGACAACGGTTTGCACATAAACCACAGTGTTGCATGTCTCAGCCCACAAGTGTATGGGAAGGCCCTGATCATGCAACATCACCCATGCAGCACCCATGATTGTTCTGTTATTTCTCTCAGCAACCCCATTCTACTATGGGTTATGAGGTGCTATGAGTTCTCTTCGAATTCCTTCTTTGCTGCAGAAGTCTTTGAATTCGCTAGAGATGTATTCACCACCATTATCATTCCTTAGAGCTTTCACCTGCTTCCCCGACTCTTTCTCAACCAGTTCCTTGAACTCACAGAACTTTGAGTATGTCTCGCTCTTCTTCTGCATGAATAAGATCCAACACTTACGAGAAAAGTCATCAACAAATATCACATAATACCTGTGCTTTGCTGTTGAAGCAATCGAGAAAGGTCCACACACATCTATGTGAATTCTCTCAAGGATCGTCGAGGCACGACTATCCTTCTCATGAAAAGTGGCCTTCAAAATTTTTCCCAAAGTACATCCCTTGCACTGATCTGACTGCGCAAGTGTACCCTTGGGAAGCTCGGTAGAAATATGCTGCAAAATTTTCAAAGCGCCATGGTGAAGATGGCCCAATCACCTGTGCCACAATTCGCCCTCATCTCGGCTCACCACTCCTTCTGCTTTGCCTGCCATTGCTGCGCAACCATCTACCTGCAATTGATAAATATTCTTAACTCGAATCCCTATCCTCCTGGTTTGACCAGTTGTTTTACTGTGCAGGAAGGATTTTCCCTTGCTAAAAACAACATCATAACCCTTGTCTTCCAACATCACCACAGAGATCAGATTCTTCTTCAATCCTGGAACATGCATGACATCCTTTAAGATGAAAGTTTTACCAGACTCCCTCTCAAAGGAAATGGTCCTGATACCAGTCGCACTGTATCTACCATCATCGCCAATCTCGATGTGCACTCCAAGATCCTTTTCATCCAGATCACTAAACAAATCTTTGTCTCCGGTCATATGGAAAGACGCACCATTGTCAAGAAACCACACTGATCCCATCACACTTGAAACCAAGCATGCGATCAAAGAAAAATCCAGCTCAAACTGTGAGGCTAAGGCCTCTCCAGCTACAGATCCAGCAACCTGCTTATTCTTCTTCTTCTGTGGACAATTAGTGGCGAAATGCCCGTGCTGGTGACAATGAAAACACTTCACCTTGGACAAATCCTACTTCTTGCCTTTAGCTTCGGATTTGGAAGATTTCTTCCCTTTTCCTTTCTGAGCTTTGGCAGCCAAAGCACAATTTTCTTCATCTTCATTCTTTGATGAAGATCCATCCCTGGTACCCTGCCTTATCGCCTCCTGCACAAGATCCGACCAAAGTCGCTCCCATCCTAGCAGTTTCTCCCGTCCATTAACAAAGTCCTCGTAGCTATGCCAACTCTTCGGAAGCCCAAGGAGAGCCAAGCTCACCAAGTCTTATTCATCAACAGTAACCCCCACACTTCCCAGCTCATCCTTGCAGTGGACAAACTTCGTGAGGTATTTTGGTATATTGTCGCCTTTCTCCATTTTTATTTTTCTGAGCTTGTCTTTAAGTGCCAACTTCCTCTGGTCGCTTCTGCTTTGGAACAAGTCTGTCTGTTAGCCCCCTTATGAAATTCTTGACAAGCACGCTGGGGGCTAGATTGTTTTGGAGCCTTCAAGGGATGCCTTTTCCATGAAAACCCATCACCCTTGAAGTCTCTAGGTGCTATGCCTAAAACAGTTTCCCCCTGCTAATCCATTTCTCAAAGGGCCTGTTTTCCCCCTTATATCCCTGCAAATGCCCTCATTTTAATCCCTTGCCCCCTTTGTCAAATTCCCCTTGTTTCCTCTATTTCTCCTGTCAATCCTCTAAAATCCCCTCGAAAATCCCTTGTAAACCTTCCAAGCACACTGTGTTCGGTTTAAATCCCCTTTTCCCCTCTATCGTGACCAAATTTTGTCCTCCAATTGCATTAAAAATGGCCTAAAAACGACATTTTTCATTTTATAAGGGCCTATCCCCTTTCGGCGTAAGCACCTGCGCCTTTTCCCTCCACGTGATCCAGTGCCTGAACCACCCGCTGAAGCAAAAGGCGCTTATCCACTGAGTTTATCGGGCGAAATTCCATCCGTCGATCTTGGTTGATCGGACGGTGAGCGTGAATCCCGACGCCCTCCGTTTTCCCTCGTTCATTTTCTTATCACGCGATCGTCGTTCATTCCCCGTCAGATCAACGGTCCACAGTCCTCCCGCCGGTGGTCCCCGCCCATGCACTGTTCCAAACCCGCTGGTTTCCATCGCACCGCTTATGCGCAACAGGCTGTTTCTCTCCAATGCCTAGCGATTCCACTCATCGCGCGCTGCGTGTCCTTTGTACGACGGCAAAACCGCCATCCCATCGCGCATTATATTTCGGACCAAGCCGCGGAGCGATATGTGTAATACTCGTTCGATCTGCCGATGCCCATCCGACGACTATCGTCCCTCGAAGCTGCGCACTGCTTAACTCATGGCCCCCATACCCCTGGCCCACTGTCTGTTGCCCCCCGTCGTTGATCTCCACCACGATTGACGGTCCAGATCTGTTTGCCCTCCTTTGACCATCCTCTTGGTCCGCCCCGCCACGTCACTCCCGCCACGTGTGTCCATTGTACACTCATTCTTTCTGTTGCATATAACGTTCAAGGTCGGGTTTTTTAAGGTTTTCACGTATATTTGCTTTGTGTTCCGTCGACCCTCCACCATATTTCCTGTCTTCCATTTTACGCTGTATTCTTTCACCACGGTCCACCACTATTCCACCATGGCACTATACTGTACAGTCACTCTGGTCGTCTCCATCGCGTCCACCACCCCATAGATTTTTTTGTAACCAGTCTTTCGTTTTTGTAGGGTTATTAAGAGTTAATGGCCGCCATGATGCACATCTCTGCTACAAGGACAGAGAAATCAAAGAAGATCATTTACAGTAGCAAAATTTATGAAAAATGACCTGGGAAGGTGAAGACAGGACGTTCATTGAAGGAACAGGGTTCAGACTTTGTGGAAAAGCTCCCGGCACCATTAAAGCTCGAGCTAACCTGACAGAAGCAGAGATGGGGCAGCAAAGTGTTTCAGTACAAAGCAAAGAGATTAAGGCATGCCAAAGAAAATCTTGAGCCTTAAATCTGCAGTTTAAAGAGGCCAAGCATCAGTGTGAAGACCCTGAGGACCGATCAAAGGTCCTGAGCGCAAGTAAAAGGTAACATCAAGGTTTATTCGTCAGCAGTATGTTTTTCTTCATTAAGGACAGGGCGCCCATACAGCTTTTATTATGCACCGTGCCCCTGAAGAAATTTCCACCAGACAGCAGACCGAAACTACCAGAGCATTTGATTCACAACATGGCAGACCCAAGTATCATTTATTTCCATTTTTTTTACTCACCAAAAGTACTACAAACCACCGCAACCAAAGTACACCAAAGACATGCCTGGAGTAAATGGAGATCTAAAGGAGATCATATTTTTGCCCAAATAATGCCAGGGATTAAAACGCTCAGAATATTAAACAGAATGGGCCTCGGCCCTCTCTCTTTTCAGAAGTTTTAATACGGCATTTAGTTCCTCACCTACCACTACTACTTTCTACCATAAAACCCGGTAAAGAAACATTGTAAAGGTTGTTGATGAGATATCAGAGAAATGCAAGCATTTTCCTCTTGAGACAAGTTCTCTGTGTAATATTGTAAGATAGGCTGAGATTTGATGTATTCAGATTGAATGTTCAAGCTGTGGGCAATGTTGTACCTGATTGGTGTTGTTTTTAATATGACAAGCACATTTCTTTGGATCCTGATCTAAAGCAGCTGGTGATGTTTTCCTATCTTTGTGTTTGATTTCATTTCATTCCATTTCTACTGGCTCGCATCAGAATTTTGGCATAAGATTTACCCTTGATAGGTACCTTATGTTGCTGATCTCCCAGCCTTTTATGTTTTCTGCTTATATGTGTATCTGAATATTGATTTCATTGATTTAACCAGTGTAGTGGATGTCATTGCCTGCTCTCTGATTTATGAATTGAAGAAATACATGTTTAGATGTTCTTGCTAGGAGTTAGTTGGATGAGTTGAGAACACTGGGAGGTCTAGGACCCTGTCTCTCCCTCACCAGGATCTTTCCATCTCAATTAAGCCTTTCTAATATCTCTTGTATTGCCTCTGATTTTTTCCAAGCAGGTTTGGAGTTAAATGACCTCTGACCTGATCTATAGACAGAATTGGATGGTTCTCCTCCTTTCATTTTCTGTCCTTAATGTCCCGTTCCAAATATCATCTTTAAGATCCAAATGCTCTAGATGACTAGCCCAACTGAAAGCTTGCACGTTGAACACAAGTAAATCCTCTCTTGAATCCATTGCCCAATGGCCTTGATGTTCTCTGAGTTATCTATCTTTGCCTAATTTCCTCTTTGCTCATCCTTGTCTTATATTGGACCCTTCTTTCCTGGTTCCCAATAACCAAACATAAACAATCAAACAAACAAACCTTGTGCTTCATACCTAGCCTAATACCTTATTGTGAGCTTCAAAGACAAACACCTTTGACAATCATAGAGAGATCCCTCTCTGGACCTAGGAGGGCTAGATCCTAAGGTCTAAAATTGGTTCTATGTTGCCTCATCTTTTGGTCTTGTCAACCTGGCCAAAACATGGGAACCCTAACATAATGGCGACTCCGCTGGGGAATCTGTGCACATTTCACCTTAAACATTCTTAAAGACTCATTGATTTAGAACTCTGGTTAGGTTGACATTAAGTCACTCCTTTCTTTAATCAACCTCCATTGTTGAGTGTCCATCATACTCTTAGATAGATCTTGGAAAGGGCCAGGTAGCCTCCAGATCTCACCCTCTTCGGAGGTGACATATTTGGTAAATGCCCTCCCAGTCAATCTCTGGTTGGAGTTTGTTTTTTTCGAGGAGATTCCTGAAAGGTGATAGTGCCTGAGCACTGTGGTGGACAATGTAACCCCTTAGATATACCCTAAAACCCTCCACCTGGCGGCTCCATTGTTCCTAAACGAAAATACTCCACTGGTGATCAGTAGACCTGCTGATTAACTTGTTTTCACAGTAGACTCCACTGGGAGACCAACCTCTGAGACAACATCAACCACAGTAGAAGTAACAAGTAGGGTTAAGCTGCTTGGCTAGGAAACAACATTCTGGCTTTTAGAACCATTCATACAAGAGCTTATCCCAACCCTGACCCACCTGAAATAGTTGACAATCCGGAGAGTATCCTCAAGGGAGCTCCTGCACCTAAAAGACAAACTATTTCCAGTCACATTCATAGAGCTAACTCTGCATCGGAAAACCTTACAGCTCTATTAAACCCACTCCTTGACCTAGACCCTCCAAACAGTTTACCAAGAGCTAGGTCATTCAATCATCTAGACCAGCCAGACCTTGAGTTTCATAGTTCACCATCTCATAGTGGTCAACACACTAGGGACAGAGGGACCCCTCCATCTACACAACTTGATATCCATTTCATTCAAAACTTGGGGCTCAGTCACCCTAGATCCACTCAACAAGCTTCTGCTGGTCCTAATATCCCTGTCATCCATATACCAGCTGCTCAAGCCAACCCTATACCTCATCAGAACATTATCATGGCAGCTTGGTATGCACCTCTGGTTTTACCTCAGCCCTTGTTACCCTTACCCAATAATTATCAATAAAAAACCCCACACTTCACTGCTAAAGAATCCATCACCGCTCAGCAACATGTAGATAAGATGGAGGATTCTTTTGACTGCATGGAAATAGATGATGAAATAATCAAAATGAGAATCTTTGCCCAAATCTTAGGGGGTGATGTAAACAAATGGTTTAAAAGCTTACCTCCTGGCAGTATCCAAGATCTCCCTGCATTATATTAGACCTTCATAAACAAATGGGAAGTTAGGGAAAACCCTCGCCAGCTCCTAGAAGACTACATGACCCTTAAGAGGAATGTGGGAGAGAGTGTCCATGATTACACCACTAGATTCAACAACATTTACAATGCCCTCCCTCCACATATGAAACCTCCACAAGGTATGGCCCTAGAAAAATACCCCGAAGGCTTTGATGCTGACATGGCCTATGAGCTTAGGGATAAAGAATACACCACATTGGAGGACATGCAGAAAGGAGCAGTGAACATAGAGGCAAAAATGATTGAGAAAAGAGCAAGACTGAGGTCTGAGAAGAGGGTAACATATAGGGATGACACTGTGGCTTCCACATCAGATCCAAACTATGACAGACTATCTAAAAATGTGGATAAGCTACAAAAAATGATGGAGAAAATGGTTGTCACGGTCAGTAACCAAAATAGAAACCAAAACCAGAACCAGAACTTTAGAAGGAACAAAAATTCTCCCAACAGACAGAAAGAATCAGATCAACAAGTTATTCCCCCTTTCCAAAAAAATTTAGATGAAGATGAGGGAATCATAGAGGAGTCTGAAGGGAATGCGATAAACATGTTTGAAACAGAAGACTCAATCCATAACTTTGATTCAGGGGAAGACCAACCCTCACCTTCTTATTGGGAGGAGGAGTGGTTCGAAACTGAAGATTACAGATTAGGATTTGAAAATGCCATGATGCAGGTCAGAGAACAATATGAACTTAGGAGCAAAAAGAACCAAGAAAATTCCAAAACTGAGACTCCTAAGTTTACCATCAAGAAAAGACTTGATAAAACTTCTAAAGCATCTGCTATAAATAACAAATCAGCAGCTGAAAGTTCTGGGAGAAACAAAGAAAAAGACAACCAGAAGAATGAAAAACAAGGTGAGCCCGCTAGCAGTACTAGCACTTCAGTTAGTACTCCTGATACAATCGTTCCTAACCCTGTACATAATGAGAAATTACAAACTGATTCAGCCACTAAGGCAATGGCTAACAGAACAAAATCGAGCATTTCCAAGAGTCAATCCACTTTCAATTTAGAGAGTGAGATTGCAAAAATCAAAATCTCTGTACCATTATCTGAGCTGGCCACTCAGGATGTATATAAAGGCCAAATTTTGAAAGCATTAAATTTAGGTGAGAGCAGTGACACTGTAAATTTGAGTGATGATCAACCTGCCCTTCTGTTCGGTCCAAAGATTGAGGGAAAGTTTCAGGAGGGGGTAGTTCCACCTTTCTATATCAGCCTCAACATTCATGACAAGATCCTTCATAATGCCATGCATGAATCTGGAGCGTCACACAATCTAATTCCTAAGGTAGTGATGGAGAAATTAGGCCTAGAGATAACCCTGCCTTACAAAGACCTATATTCATTTGACTCTGGCAGAGTGAAGTGCCTAGGCCTAATCAAAGACTTATGTGTGAGCTTGACCCAGATTCCTGCTAAATGTATGGTCATGGATGTGGTGGTAGCAGATGTGCTGCCCAAGTATGGCATGCTATTGTCAAGATCATGGGGAGCCAAATTGGAAGGAACAATGAAGATGGATGGCTCATATGCCACTATCCCTATCTTTGGCCAACTTAGAAGACTGTATAGAGAAGCTAAAATGAAATTCCTGGTCAGTAGCCCCGAGAAACTTGAAAATTCACCATTATACTCTTTACACATAGACCTGGATTCTTTCATTCTTTATAGTCACCCATCCTTAGGAGAGCCAACGTTAGAAAAAAGAGATACAAACAATAACATAGAGCCCATGGACTTTAACATAATGGTTACCCTAGAAGAATATGATGAAGAAAGCCATGGGAAGGGTACTGAAAATGAAACTTTGAGTGAACCAAAAACAGAAATAGAACACAAACAACAAGACAACCAACTCCCTGAACTCCACACATGTCATGAAGAACAAAACAACCCGCAGCCTAGTACAGACCCCATAGTGCAACATAATGGCGAACCCCTGTGGGAGATGAATTTTGATGGGTCTTGTACTAGGAAAACTGCTGGAGCTGGGGTGTGGATACGTAATACAGAAAGTGATTACGCAGAGAGCCTTGCATGCAATCTGCATTTCAAATGTACCAATAATATTGTAGAATACGAGGCTCTCATCCTAGGTTTAAATCTGCTGAAAAAATTAGGGGCCCGTAGGGTAACCATGCTAGGAGATTCAGAGTTGATCATCAAACAAGTGAATAGTGAATACGCAGCAAAATGACCTAGACTGAGGGCATATAGGAACAATGCCATGGATATATTGAAAACTTTCGTGGAATACGAATTGGTGTTTGTTCCCAGGAGTCAAAACGTTATTGCTAATGGATTAGCTTGCCTGGCTAGTTCATATCCTAAGACTCCCGCTAACCAAAAAATCATCATTCATACCAAGTTCAGACCTGCAGTGCCAGCCAACAAAAAATATTGGCAGGTCTTTGAAGGAGACAAATAGATTGAATATTTTCTGGTAGGTAGAAATGAGTTTGAATTTTCTGATTCCGACTCAAAATCTGATGACAGCTGCCCAAGTGACGATCCCCCAAATGAACACGAAACACCCTGTAACATAGAGATAAACACCCTGAATGAAGAAACAGGAAATCCAACCGAAAAATGTGAAAACGCAGATAGCGAAGAGATAGAGGTGATGCAGGCCAAAGATAAGAATATACCCAGAGTCCTAGCACCCTTAGAAGACCTTTTTGACTTCGATGATGTAGAAAAAAGGCCCACTATAGAACATGCAGACTCTGATGTTGAAGAATGCAACATAGGCACTGAAGATAGACCCAAAATGATCAAACTGGCTAAGTCTATACCTGCAAACATGAAGAACAAATACATTGACCTGTTCAAGGAATTCATTGATGTGTTTGCATGGAGTTATGAAGACTTAAAGGCCTATGACACAAGCATAATACAACACAAAATACCCTTGAAGGAAAATCAAAAGCCTTTCCGACAAAAACTTCGCAGAATCAATCCAAAACAATTTCCTGCAGTAGAGAAAGAGATTAAAAAGATGTATGAGGCAGGCATAATAGTCCCTGTAAGGTTCTCTAATTGGGTATCAAACTTAGTGGATGTGAGGAAGAAAACAGGGGAGATCAGATTGTGTATAGAATTCAGAAATCTTAATAGAGCCTCATTAAAAGACAACTACCCCTTGCCTAGAATGGAACATATCTTACAAAAGGTAGTGGGCTCTAAGAGAATCTCCCTGCTTGATGGTTTTTCTGGATACAATCAGGTCTTATTACTCCCAGAGGATCAACTCAAAACAACATTTACCACTCCTTGGGGCACCTTTATGTATGTGAAGATGCCTTTTGGATTGATGAATGCTGGCGCCACCTTCCAGAGAGCGATGGATATAGATTTCTCAGATGAGATAGGACACTTCATTGTTATCTACTTGGATGACTTGACTGTATATTCTAAAACTGAAGAAGAAAACTTGAAACATCTGAGGAAATTTTTTGAAAAATGTAGAAGGTATGGTCTGTCACTAAACCCTAAGAAAACTATTTTTGGGCTGCAAGAAGGTAAACTTCTTGGTCACATTATATCTGAGAAAGGGATTAGGATAGACCCACAAAGAGTTGAGGGGATACTTCAAATCACACACCCGAGAAACATCAACGAATTACAGTCCTTCATTGGGAAGATCAATTTCCTTAGGAGATTCATTCCCAACCTAGCTGAGCACCTTAGGAGAATGACTAACATGCTAAAGAAAGGTGCAGGAATTAAGTGGATTGTTGAAGCCAAGAAATATTTTGAGTCAGTAAAACTTGCACTCACACAAGCCCCTGTCTTGATCAGCCCAGATTTCTCAAAATATTTTCTGATCTTTTCATTTGCCTCTGAACACACAATAGCTACAGTCTTGCTGCAAAAGAACACAGAGGGAATGGAACAACCAATTGCCTTCTTCAGCAAAGCACTGAGAGATGCACCCTTGAAATACAACATAATGTAAAAGCAGGCCTACGCTCTGGTTAAGGCCTTAAAGGATTTTAGGGTGTAAATTCTGCATTCTTGCACCATAGCTTATGTGCCAAATATAGTGGTCAAAGATATCTTGTCCCAAGACCCAGATGGGAAAAGGGGCAAATGGATTGCTACAATTTTAGAATATGACCTTGAGATAAAACCCACCAAACTGATCAAAGGTCAGGGCTTAGCTAAATTAATGGTTGAATCAAATCTGCAAGCCCTCGACATTAACATGATAGCTACCTTGGATGAGTAGGAAGGATTTCCTGTTTTCACAGTTGAGGAGAAGTTTCAGAACTCTCCTTGGTATTCTGATATCCTTTATGTGCTCACCAACCTCAAGCTCCACCTGAATTGTCAAAGACCAAGGCCAGATTTCTGAAACTAAAAGCCAGTAAATACTGCATTCTTAAAGAAAACTTATACTAGAAAAACCCAAATGGCCTATTGCTCAAATGTTTTCCTGAACCTGAAGCTGAAAGAATTAAACAAGAATTCCATGCTGGGGAGTGTGGAGGACACTTGAGTTGGAAAGCCACTGCTAACAAGATACTCAGGGCTGGCTATTATTGGCTCACTATCTTCAATGATGTCCATAAAATGGTAACTGCCTGTCATAAATGCCAAATCTTTGAAGGCAAAAGAAAGCTTCTTCCCTTACCTATACAACCTATCACTATTGAAGGTCCCTTTCTACAATGGGGCCTAGATTTTATAGGAGAAATTCATCCTGCTTCTTCTGCACAACACAAATGGATCCTCACAGCCACAGACTACTTCACTAAGTGGATAGAGGCCATACCTACTAGGAATGCCACAGATTCAGTCATCATTAGGTTCCTAGAAGGTCATATTTTCTCTCGGTTTGGCTGCCCAAGGAAAATAATCACTGATAATGCTACTGCTTTTGGATCCAATAAAATGGTCGATTTTTGACACAGGTATGGAGTAACACTCATTCATTCAACTGACTATTACCCCCAAGGTAATGGCTTAGCTGAATCATCAAACAAGAGCCTGGTGATCATTATCAAGAAGATGTTGGAAGAAAACAAGAAGTCATGGCATAACAAGCTGGTACATGATTTGTGGGCTGACAGGCTTACAACAAAGAATTCCATTGGCATGTCACCTTTCCAGCTGGTCTATGGAACAGAAGCAGTCTTCCATACCAGCCTTGGGGTTCCAGTAATCAAACTTGTCCAAGAGATCCAGACAGAAGAAGATAACATGATAAGAAGGATAAATCAAACCATTCATCTCCAACAAACAAGGGAGGAGGTATATAACAGAGCTATCAGAGTTCAGGAAAACAGAAAGAAGCTGTTTGACAAGAGAACCAAAGCTGCTGATTTCAAAATTGGGGATAAAGTTCTGAAGTGGGACTCAAGGAGAGAGGACAAAGGTAAGCATGGAAAGTTTGACAGTTTGTGGCAGGGTCCATACATCATCCATGCCACTGTGGGTCCCAATGCGTTTTTTCTACAAGAGCTTGATGGTACAGAGCTATTTGGAGGTCCTGTCAATGGCAGGATGCTCAAACACTACATCTGCTAATTTTCATTTCCAGTTTCATTTCCATTGTACATACCATTGTAGTTTTACTTTCAAGAAAACAGAGAAAAATGTTTCAAAAAATAGTGAGAAAGGAGAGGTTCAGACATGCTCAAAACATGAACCTCTGAGGTGCTAATATTGGCTCTGATAAGCCCATGCATTTTCCTGAGTAAGGGCCTACTCCAGACCAATTGGACGAGCAGGACATGTACGATGATCTTGTTCTGGAGTTTGCTCTTGCTCAGAAAATTCTCAAGATGGGGCTCACAAAGATATCCCACCTCAGTATTAGTCCATACAGGAAGTCAAGAAGCTGGTCCTAACACACTCAAAACCTGGACCAGCAAAGGAAAAAGAGAAATCAACTCTAACATGCCTAAAACCAGAGCCGGAATGTAAAGGAAGTGACTCTGATAAGCTCAAAACTTGAGTCACAAAGAGAAGAAGGATACTGCAATTTTCATATTTAAAGCCTTCATAGTTTTGTTTTCTGCAAAATTTCATCCATGTGCAACTGTTTTTATGCCTTGGATCCACAGCCAGTCAGACATTTTAACCCTGGCTTGGCTGTTTTTCAATTGCTGTCTTAGAATATAGTGAAGACACCTGTTGGACAGTTTAATCCCAGCAGGTAGTAGATTAGGTAGAGAATCAAATGAGACCAACAGTCTAATCTGGTCTCATGGAGCAATAATGGTAGAAGTAGGATAGGTTTGTTTTCTGCTTCTAAAATAAATGATGTAAAGGGTCTGCTAGCTCAAATGCACCCTAAAAGAAGAAAAAATGCTAGGACTGTAGTTTGGGTAGGTAGATTGGTTGGGAAAAATGTTTCTGCTGATTAATGTATCCAACACATTGTGGCAGCTGAAAATCAAAGAAAGAAAGGGATGTGCCAAGCAGCAGGCATCCGGCCTACTCCAAAGATAATTTCTGGTTTCTTGACTCCTTCAAGAAGAAGCCATCCCCATGTGGAGCCACTGTTAGCCCCCCTATGAAATTCTTGACAAGAAAGCTGGGGGCTAGATTGTTTTGGAGCCTTCAAGGGATGCCTTTTCCATGAAAACCCATCACCCTTGAAGTCTCTAGGTGCTATGCCTAAAAAAGTTTCCCCCTGCTAATCCATTTCTCAAAGGGCTTGTTTTCCCCCTTATATCCCTGCAAATGCCCTCATTTTAATCCCTTGCCCCCTTTGTCAAAGTCCCCTTGTTTCCTCTATTTCTTCTGTCAATCCTCTAAAATCCCCTCGAAAATCCCTTGTAAACCTTCCAAGCACACTGTGTTCGGTTTAAATCCCCTTTTTCCCCCTATCGTGACCAAATTCAGTCCTCCAATTGCATTAAAAATGGCCTAAAAACCATATTTTTCATATTATAAGGGCCTAGCCCCTTTCGGCGTAAGCACCCTCGCCTTTTCCCTCCACGTGATCCAGTGCCCGAACCATCTGCTGAAGAAAAAGGCGCTTATCCACTGAGTTTATCGGGCGAAATTCCATCCGTCGATCTTGGTTGATCGGAAAGTGAGCGTGAATCCGACGCCCTCCATTTTCCCCCGTTCATTTTCTTATCGCGCGATCGCCGTTCATTCCCCGTCAGATCAATGGTCCACAGTCCTCCCGCCGGTGGTCCCCGCCCGTGCACTGTTCCAAACCTGCCGGTTTTCATTGCACCGCTTATGCGCGGCAAGCGGTTTCTCTCCAATGCCTAGCGATTCCACTCATCGCGCGCTGCGTGTCCTTTGTATGATGGCAAAACCGCCATCCCATCGTGCATTATATTTCGGACCAAGCCGCGGAGCGATATGTGTAATACTCGTTTGATCCGCTGACGCCCATCCGACGGCTATCGTCCCTCGAAGCTGCGCACTGCTTAACTCATGGCCCCCATACCCCTGGCCCACTGTCTGTTGCCCCCCGCCGTTGATCTCCACCACAATTGACGGTCTAGATCTGTTTGCCCTCCGTTGACCATCCCCTTGGTCCACCCCGCCACGTCACTCCCGCCATGTGTGTCCACCGTACACTCATTATTTCTGTTGCATATAACGTTCAAGTTCGGGTTTTTTAAGGTTTTCACATATATTTGCTCTGCGTTCCGCCGACCCTCCGCCATCTTTCCTGTCTTCCATTTCATGCTGTATTCTTCCGCCACGGTCCACCACTATTCCACCATGGCACTATACTGTACAATCACTCTGGTCGTCTCCATCGCATCCGCCACCCCATAGATGTTTTTGTAACCAGTCTTTCGTTTTTGCAGGGTTATTAAGAGTTAATGGCCGCCATGATGCACATCTCTGCTACAAGGACATAGAAATCAAATAAGATCATTTACAGGAGCAAAATTTATGAAAAATGACCCGGGAAGGTGAAGACAGGACGTTCATTAAAGGAACAGGGTTCAAATTCTGTGGAAAATCTCCCGGCACCATTAAAGCTCGAGCTAACCTAACAGAAGCAGAGATGGGGCGGAAAAGTGTTTTAGTACAAAGAAAAGAGATTAAGGCACGCCAAAGAAAATCTTGAGCCTTAAATCTGCAGTTTAAAGAGGCCAAGCACCAGTGTGAAGACCCCAAGGACCAATCAAAGGTCCTGAGCGTGAGTAAAAGGTAACATCAGGGTTTATTCGTCAGCAGTATGTTTTTCTTCATTAAGGACAGGGTGCCCATACAACTTTTATTATGCACTGTGCCCCTGAAGAAATTTCCACTAGACAGCAGACCGAAACTACCAGAGCATTTGATTCACAGCATGGCAGACCCAAGTATCATTTATTTCCATTTTGTTTACTCACCAAAAGTACTACAAACCACCGCAGCCAAAGTACACCAAAGACATGCCTGGAGTAAATGGAGATCTAAAGGAGATCATATTTTTGCCCAAATAATGCCTTGGATTAAAACGCTCAGAATATTAAACAAAATGGGCCTCGGCCCTCTCTCTTTTCAGAAGTTTTAATACGGCATTTAGTTCCTCACCTACCACTACTACTTCTCTTCAGCTATAAAACTCAGAAAGAAACATTGTAAAGGTTGTTGATGAGATATCAGAGAAATGCAAGCATTTTCCTCTTGAGACAAGTTCTCTGTGTAATATTGTAAGATAGGCTGAGATTTGATGTATTCAGATTGAATGTTCAAGCTGTGGGCAATGTTGTACCTGATTGGTGTTGTTTTTAATATGACAAGCACATTTCTTTGGATCCTGATCTAAAGCAGCTGGTGATGTTTTCCTATCTTTGTGTTTGATTTCATTTCATTCCATTTCTACTAGCTTGCATCAGAAGTTTGGCATAAGATTTACCCTTGATAGGTACCTTATGTTGCTGCTCTCCCAGCGTTTTATGTTTTCTGCTTATATGTGTATCTGAATATTGATTTCATTGATTTAACCAGTGTAGTGGATGTCATTTCCTGCTCTCTGATGTATGAATTGAAGAAATCTATTTTTAGATGTTCTTGCTAGGATTTAGTTGGATGAGTTGAGAACACTGGGAGGTCTAGAACCCTGTCTCTGCCTCACTAGGATCTTTCCATCTCAATTAAGCCTTTCTAAGATCCCTTGTATTGCCTCTGATTTTGTCCAAGCAGGTCTGGAGTTAAATGACCTCTGACCTGATCTATAGACAGAATTGGATGGTTCTTCTCCTCTCATTTTCAGTCCTTAATGTCCCATCCCAAATACCATATTTAAGATCCAAATGCTCTGGATGACTAGCCCAACTGAAAGCTTGCACATTGAACATAAGTAAATCCTCTCTTGACTCCATTTCCCAATGGCCTTGATGTTCTCTAAGTTATCTATCTTTGCCTAACTTCCTCTTTGCTCATCCTTGTCTTATATTGGACCCTTCTTTCCTGATTCCCAACAACCAAACATAAACAAACAAACAAACCTTGTGTCTATAACTAGCCTAATATCTTGAACCCGAGCCTCAAAGACATATCCTTTGACTCATATAGAGAGATCCCTCTCTGGACCTAGGAGGGCTAGATCCTAAGGTCCGAAAGTGGTTCTGATGTTGTCTCATCTTTTGGTCTTGCCAGCACAGCTGGCTCATGGGAACCCCAACACATTGTACCTCGGAAAATGTTTTGTGATGAATTATTTAAGAATGTTCTTCAAGTCATATCTTAGTTATTTTGTCAAGCCCTTCGTTATCCCGAGTCTGGAATTTATCTCCAGTTCATTGAAGAATCATTGGTAGCATTTTATGACAGTCTTGCAGGATAGGATTTTACACATATTATCACCTTTTTGAAGCTGGAAGAAAAAAAAAAATTTGGCAGATGATAAAGAGTTCCCATTGGAGATTTTTGACGCAGAAGTCAAGCCAGTACTACAATCAATGTCAAATATACTTGGAAATGAGGATGCTGCACAAATTGATAGGTTGGTGCTTTGGTTATTTTCCTTGATGATGAAACCTAATGTGGTGTTGGATATTCCCTCCTACTTGTAAGAGAACATTAACACTCATCTTATGAGCCTGTCCCTCACTGGGTCTTTCAGGTTTACTTCATTGATAACTTAATTATTCTTGTATCAAAATGTAGAATAATTTTTACATTTGGGGCTAAATATTATGGATTCAAATAAGAAAATACAGTCAGTAATATTTTGGACGGATATTAATAGAAATGAGCCAGATGAGGGAGGGGTTTTTGATTTTTCTTCTTATTTCATGCCAATTTCCTATGTCTTGAATGGAGTTCCTCCCCCATGTTTTCTGCCAAAATCCCAAGAGTTTCTTCAGTTAAGTGCTAGTTGTAAATTTGGGGATTGGTTTGCGTATGATGATCATTCATAAATTAGATTATATGGAGTTGTGATTGAACCTTATAGATTACCAATCTTTGTCTCCATGAGATTGTTTGCCTTGGAGTTTATTAGATAGAGTCTGAATGTAGATCAAGTACATTTTGTTCCAATGAAGAAAGTCCATTTATTTAAGTTTCCTATGTTTGTGGGACCCTTCATAGGGAATATGAGGCAAGCAGCAAATGAAGCTAACAGGATATTAGAAAACATGCACTTGTTACTAGGTGAGAAACGAGCTTATGACCCACACAAGGTAATCTCTAATAGAAGGGTTGAAAATGGTTATTCTAATTTTGTTCATGATAGCAGGCCTAAAGTAGAGAAGTTAGCTAATAAAGGTTTTGCAGACTCTAATAGTACCAGCATTCAGACTCCAATCATTTCTGAAAGGTTAATAAAAAGAAGCAAAGAGAAGGTTGTTGATTTTGAAGATGAAGAAAAGAGAGCTGAGAAAAGAGATAAGTTGACTGAATAAATACCAAGCACCCAACCTAGTTTCCTTATTCAATTAGGAGATACTCAAAATGCACCAGCTTCACCATCAAGACATGGATTTTTTCAGGATCAAGTTCCTTTTATCAAGCAAGTGTTTGCTCAATTTGCAGAAAAGAATCAGAAGATTAAAGCTAGTATGGAGGCTCAAGCTTAATATCAAATTACTCCTGACAAAACCAGATTGTTGACTGATATGGACTTAGAAAGGGACCAGTTGAATATTTCTTTCTCTCACCCATCTGAAATCACAGTAAGGTCATCTAGCAGTTTTAAAACTGTTAATTTAACTATTTATGTTAAGGAGATCCCTTTACTTGACAAAGTTAATTTGCATATCCAGACGGGCCAATTGATTGTTAATGACCTAACAAAAACAAGTGCAGCTTCTCATAAGGTAGAACATATGTTAGGAAAAGTGATCAAACAGCTAAAATTGGAGAAGGAAAATTCCAGGGCTCTTTTAACTCAGAATGAAGAGTTGAGGAAGATAATTGTGAAAATTGGAGTGGACCGCAGTGATAAATCAGCTGTACAGAAGTTATTAAAAAAAATTTAGTCAGAAATCAAAGTATTGAAAAAGAAGTTAAAGTTACCTACAGGAAAGTATCTAATGGAAGCAGAGCTAGCAGAGGTAGAGAATGAAAAGGAAATTCTTTTGCAGTAGTTGTTGTAGAAAGAGGAAGAGATTACTAAATTAAAGGAGCCAGTACTTAACTTGCAAATTCAAATTGAATCTCATTCTTGCACCGTAGTCATGTCATCTGAAACTGATGATCGAGCAGCAATATTTTCCCAGTAGAGTTAAAGATGGCAGAGATTGATCTTAATAATACTCAGAGTGACCTTGACACAAAAATGAAGATAATGCAGGCCAAAGAAGGAGAATTTGATAAGTATAAATTAGATTGCTAGATAGCGTATGATGAAATCAAGAATCTTAAAGAAAAATTTAAAGGAAACATGAATTTGATTCAAGTGAAGGATATTGTGTGGAATGAAATCATTGAAGTCATGAAAACATCTTGGTAGTCCTTGATTATAGTGTCAGAGGAAAAAATCATAGTCAGAGATTTACAAGAACATGTTTTGGCTGGCAAACAGAAGACTCTTAACAGAGCTTTATGGGCAAAGAAATTCATTGATTTTATCAATTCCAAGACAGATCAGGATTTGGAGGAAAATGAAATCAAATATAGAACATTGGTGTGTTCTAGAGATAAATAATTTGATTGTGAAAAATGCTTCCAAGAAGTCAACGGAGAAGAAATTAACAGAAATCAAACAGGCCATAAACATATTTGATAATATATTTGACAAAAGGACTAGAACAGGGCTGCCATCATGTTGGGATATGAAAGGAAGTCTTCTATCATGGGATTCATATGAGTCTCTATTAGTGATAGAAAAGAGCAATATTGATAATACCCATGACAAAACTGCAATTTTGAAAGGAGCTACAATTGTCAATTTCTTACCGAGGCATTTTCAATTATTATGGATGGTAAAGAATTTGTTCACAGAAATGCCCACTTCCAACAGGTTGACTAATTTCAAATTAGAATATCACAAGTTGGTCAATTCTCCTAATGAAAACATTCAAATCTAGAAAAAGTGTAGAGCATGGATGACTAATTCACTGGGTGATAGCTCAGCACCTCAGAAGGACACATCGGCAAATCAAGGAAACATAGTGACAACCAATCAAATCCAGATCCAACAAATAGATTCATGCTTTTAGTTTTATTTATCTTTTTTGTTAAGAGATCGATGTTGTAATGAAGTCTTTAATCGCAATGTAATAGGTAGTTTACACAGTTTTAGGTAGTTTGAGTAGTTACAAGAAGTTCTAGTAGTTACAAACTGCTTTTGTACGTATTTAAACAAATGAGAAAGAAAGAGGAGGGTTCCAAGTTTTGGACCTCTGGATGACTGAAAATTTTGTACTTCATTTTCTGAGAAATTAATGAAAGAAGATCAAGTTTCTTGCATATGTTGATGGTGATTTGTATTTCTAGTTTCATTATGTGTTATTCCTCTTTGAATGGAGTGAAGTACAGTAGTTTTCGGTCTCTTTATTGCACCTATAGGTAAGAGTTAAATAACCGTGATATGCACTCCTTCACTCCAACACTTCTTTCTACAGAAAGTTCTTCTGAGATTTAAAGTGATAGACTATGTTTTTCAGCATATCATTTTGAGTTTCCTCCTTCAGTTATTCCTTTCACTCTGATATCAACATTTAATGGCATTGTGAAGTCTTTCATTATATTATATTATTAAGGGTATTAAAGAATTAATTTCCAAAGGAATTAAACAAAGACCATATTATATTATATGTTTTGTGACATATATTTCTAAAATGTCTTAAGCATTGATTCCTTACCACAGCCAAGTGATTGTCTCTTGAGATACAACACATCTGATGTTCATACTTTCTGTTTTTTAGTATGTATGACATTTTATCAATACTCCTGTACAAATAGTGAGGGATTTTGAGAAATTTCACCCTTGTGAAATGCATGAGCAGTCTGATGTGATAGGCATATAGTCTGGAGAATCTTCCCTAACAGGTGAAGTACTTCATGATGATCTTCATCATGGGAGAAAATCTATCAAGTAGGTGGCTCGAAGGAAAGAATCTGTTTTTATCATTTTTGTACCTTAGCTTGAGAAATGGTTCATAATGCTGAGTATTTATATCTTTTGCCTTAAACCACTTCTCAACCACATTAGGTATCTTTGTGTCTACAAAAATAATATATATGGAGATGGTGAAGGTTACTCTTGCAATGGTCACTTTATTGCCTTTGAGGTTTGAGATAAAAACTCCGGTCAAAGCAGGGTGATGTTGTACTCTTTGGAACATTTTACAGAAGTCAAAACATCCCACATGTTTGAAGCAATTGACTGTCATGGGTGAGGCCAACAGTTTGCTAGTATTGGATGATTCAAGCCTCAAAATCCTGCCTCTTTTGTGTTGTCTCCTTTCCTCTTCTATTTTCATCTCCTCTTCCTGAATATGTCTTTCCTCCTCAATAGTATTTGTTTTTTTTTGGAACCCTAGGGAAGGGGAAGGGAAAGGGGTAGGATAGTAGGTTTGGGTAATTGGGATTAGTGTAGGAAACTTTATGGGATTTGGGAAGGGAGTTAGGGAGCTTAGGGAAGTGGTGGGGGGATAGAAAAACTTAGGGAAACATGATAGGGAATTTTATTACTGGGATATGGTATGGATGCCTAAGAACATGAAGCCTAGGATTAGGGTTTTACGAAATGGAAATTGGGGATAAGGGATAGGGTAATGTAGCAATAAGGGGAGTAATTTTAGAGTGTGGAAGGGAAAATAGGGTCTAGGGAAAACCAATTTAGCTTGCAATGGTAAAAACTAGGGTTTCATGGCTCAAAACATGAAATAGTAAATGAGGAGCTTTTACGCCATGAATTCAAATTATAAACTGAAGGGACGATTAAAAAGAGGTGTAACCCACTTGCATTGGAGTAAAGAAACCTTTGTTTGATGGCTGGAGCAGTTGCACTAAAGATTTGGAGCCGTGGAAGAAAACTGAAAAAAGTGCAACGCCTCCCTGGTAAAAGTGCAACGCCTTAAGGAGAAGCGCAACACCCTATCTGTCAAAAGTGCAATGCCTGAATGGAAAGTGTAGCCCCTGCAAAAACAATTGATTTTCTTGCTCAAAATTCAATTTTTGACTTGGGAGTTCGAGAGCTCAATGCATGAGGATGCAAATGAGTGTTTTTATTTTGTCTTTGATGGCCCTTTATAATTGGTGAATATTCATAATTTGGATTTCAGACCCACATTTCCTCTAAACTCAACTTTGACATTACACTTTACCTTTTGAACTTGATTCTTTGGATTTCATCTTTGTTGATGGATTTTGAACAGTGGAGCTTTTTAGAACATTGACTTTTTTGGCTGATTAGAACCTTGAGTACGTAGCTTCTTGGAACCATGAGAAATTATTACATATTAGGAAACATAAAATTACATATTGAATAGAAATTAAATTTACAAATCAGACTTTCATAATGAAATGTTTTTATCGTCACTCTCTTACTTGTTGGTATTTTATGCATGCAGATGATGATTTGATGGTACTTGAAAACCCTAAGACCTAATGAAGACTCTGACTGAATGAACTTCATGATGATAAGAATTCATGAGTGATGTACACTCGGCAAAGTGGTGAAATGAGCCAGCAAGTAGTGAAATTTCTGAAAAGAGTGCAACTTGACCTAAATCTGCACCAAGTGACCAAATTTTTGCATGATGACCTAATGGAATGAGAAAAATTTTAGAATGTGACCCTTAACATGACATGAAAGAGTTTATTTTATCATTGGTGGAAGGATGCAAATACTGACACTAATATTGGCTCCAACTGGGGATGGTAGCTCCTTGGAGGTGCCAAGAACAATGTAGACCAAATGCTTATCCATTGGGAATGGAGTCAAAAGCTAAAAGACAAAATGAAAACTGAAATCTTAAGCTAATTTTAAAACAAACTCAAACTGACTTAAAACTGACTTAAAACTGACTCAAAAGTAAATTGACTTTGACTAACTTAATTTTGAAAACAAAGAAAACCAATGAAACTTTATGGCCTTCACCTCGAGCTCCAAGCTTCGAGGATTCTCCTCTTACACTTTGCAGAAATTTAAACTGATATTTACAATGGACTTAAGAAATTTGAAATGTGCATCAGAAAAGATAATGTTTAAGGAGCCTACAATTAACTGGTCCTCCTATGCATTCTTCTCCATTCATCTCCTTCAGTATAAAATCATGTTGCCAATGGAATTCTAAGATCTTGTATGGCCCTTTCCATAGTTTTTCAAATTTTCCTTTTTCCTCATTCCTTGCATCCCACCAAAGGACTACATCTTCAAGATTGAAATCATTCACCTTGGTTTTGCTTTCATACACCTTCTTTATCTTCTCATGAAGCTTTGAGGTGTTCTGAAATACCTCGCCTCTCATCTGCTAAATATGGATCATCTGATTTATTCGGCATTGTACATCATTCTCCTCACTTCTTGCTTCTTGCGACAATTTCATGAATGGGACTACAAGTGATGTAGGAAAAACAGTCTCTACACCATAAAATAACTGAAAAGGTGAAATCCCTATAGATTTCTTACTACTCACCCTGTCTACCCACAAGGCATTCACAAGATTTTATGCCCGTTCTTATTTTTTGCCTCCAACATCTTATTTATGATATTAATTATGGATTTATTAGAGGATTCTTCTAAGCCATTACCATGTGGATAATACGCGGTTAAGTGCCCCAAATTGATGTTATATTTTTCACAAAACTCCACCAGCCTTTTTTATTTGAATGTTGCCACATTGTAAGTAATAATCTTATGAGGACAACCAAAACGAGACAATATGTTAGTCTCCAAAAACTGAATAATTACTAGGTATGTTGCTTGCCTTATTGGGATCCCCTCGATCCATTTGGTGAAGTAGTCGGTTGTTGTTAATATCCATTTATGTTGTGTAGATGATGTAGGGTGAATCTCTCTAATGAAGTCAAGTCCCCGCTGTTGAAAAGGTGCATGTACTGAAATAGGGTGCAAAGGTAAAGGAAGAAGTTTTCTTTTACCTTGAAACACTTGACACTCATGGAAACTCATCATTGTTTTGTACAAGTCTACAAAAAGAGTTGGCCAGTAGTATCCCGATCTCAACACTTTATTATTTGTGGTCTTCCAGAAAATATATCCCCCGTAGTATCATTTATGAAAATCATTTATAACTTCTTAGGCTTCATTATCAACTAAACAATTTAGCAAAATACCTCCTGGATCTTTCCAATAAATGGCATTGTCCAAAATGCAGTATTTGGAAGCTTTCAACTTTAAAGACCTAAACTTACTCTTAGTCATGCGTGGAGGAGGGTTCAAATGCTAAGAACATATATTATATTAGAATACCAAGGAGACAACAAAAACATATTATATACATGTATCAGAGTGACATCGTCTTCTTCATCGGACATTGATGTAATAAGATTTATGTCTAAAACATGCAAATTTGTCTCGGCCATAAGCTTGGCTAGACCTTGACCTTTGATCAACTTTGTGGGCTTGATCTCTAGGTCATATTCCAACATTGTTGATATCCATTTCCCTCTTCTTCCTTTCGGATCTGTTTGCATCAGAACATCTTTTATTGTTGCATTGGGGACATAAGCCAAAATATGTGAATGTAAAATATAAACACATAAATCCTTCAATGCTTTTACCAAAGCCAAAGCCTATTTCTATATGATATTTTACTGAAGAGCTGCATCTTTGATGTTTTGGTTGAAAAAAACTATGGGATTCTCAGTCTTATCCTTTTTCTGCATCACGACTACAACCAATGTATGCTCGAAGGAAAATGAGAAAATGATAAAATCAATTGAATAATCTGGGCTGATTAAAACAAGGGTTGTGGTTAAGGAAAACTTCACTGAGTTAAAGGACTTCTTGGCATCCTCAGACCACTTTACCTCATTTTATTTTTTCAACATATTGGTCATTTATCGAAGGTTCTTAGCCAAATTTGGAATAAATCTGCATAAGAAATTCATCTTACCATTGAAAGCCTGAATTTCTTTCTTGCTCCATGGAAATTCAATTTGTTGAATTACCTTAACTCGAGAAGGGTCAATTCAGATTCCATCCTTAGAGATGATGTGACCGAGAAGTTTTCCCTATCTATGGACCATGGGCTACTTCTTGATTATGATTATGGGCATAAAAAGAGAAGAAACAATGCTAAATCATTTACCACATGAATTCCATCAATATAGCTACAACTATGTGTGTTATTATTAGCCAAAAGTCTGATTACAAAAAGTGTTCCAAGATCAATCCTACCCTTTCTATGAGAAAAGAAGTGAGTAATATAGACCAAAATTTTTTCTCCCCAACTCAGGGGTCAAATCCATAACTTGAGGAACTAATCCACAAAGTTCTCAACTGGAAACCAAAAGACTAGGGAGGTCAAAAAACGTATCCCTAACTTTGGTGACACTGATACATTTTAGCCAAAAATCCACTTTTACCTAAGTATATTGGGTGAAAATGTATTTGGGTTACACTTTTTGCCCTTTTTTGAGAAAAAAATTTCATTTTTTTTCGGTTCTTCAACTTTCTGCAAACTATAACAATTTTTCTGTGTAGAATTTCATTTTGTGATAAAAATAAAAGTTGTGAGAAATTTTGTTAGCTTTCTATTACTTATTTTTTGAAATTTTTTTATGCAGATTTGATATGTCAACTTAGCATTTATTTGAGTGTGTGTTTCTTAACAATCAAAGGATTCATAAGAAGTCATGTTATGACGCAATGTTGTATTCATTGAAAATTTGTGTTTTTGAAAAAACAAAATGTGTTACAACAATCCATACAGAGTCTACTTTGTTTTTGTCATATTTACAAAGCTAATGGATGCATATCATAATTACTAGAATTTTTTGAACTGGTCCAATACGAAAAATTGCGTATTTTGGATATGTTTCGCGTCGCAAGAAATTTCTTAACATATAAGTTATAAACTAAAAATCTAAAAGCTACCCATTAGAGACGACGGACCAATGTAATGCCCCATAATTTTTTCAATTTTTTTTACAATGTATTTTAGGAGATACAAAATTTTGATTTCAGTAAATCACAATGACCCTCAGAAATTGTTTGCACCCATTTTATTAGAAAAATAATTAAAATTAATAAACGTTTATGAAATTCCATAAAAGTTATATTTCCTGAAAGTAGATTCAATTTTGAAAATGCTTGTCTTGGTTCCGACAGTTAATTAACAATCTTTCATGGAATTTAATCAGTCCAAAGTTGCAGAACCGTTTTCAGAGCGTGGTTTTTGCGTAATTGTGACGCGTTAGTTCGGCCGAACTTTTACTCAAAGTTCGGCCGAACTATGTTTTCCGCTTAAAGCCCGTTAAATGTAACGTCTTAATAGTTCGACCGAACTTTTAATCCATAGTTCGACCGAACTATTGTAAAACTCTCCGTCGGCCGGAAAATTTTGCGGAGCCCGATACTAAAACACATTTCGCGTCAATATAAATTGCCGCGAAATGATTCACAATTTTCGCACATTTCGCACACTTCATCTCATTTTACAAAGATCTTGGTTTGGGTTCACAAGTTTGGGTTTAAGAACATTTCTTGGAAGAAAATTGATTTTTTGGAAGACATTTCTTGGAGGTTTCTTCAAAGTCTGGGTTTAAGAACATTTCTTGGAAGCAAATTGATTTTTTGGAAGACATTTCTTGGAGGTATGTACGTGTTTTGAGTTGAAGTAAATCTTTTGAACTTCGTTTCATTTTTATAAAACATTTTTCTCTCGAATTTTTTAAAGTCTGTGTTTTGGATTGGAGTATGTATTTTTTACAAAAAAATTACACTGAATTTTTTTAAATTAAATCTTTTGTGATATTTTTTGTAATTGAGTTATTGTCTAATTTTTTGAAGGAAATTTTTTGAACTTCATACCCTATTATCATGGGAAATCAAAGAACTTGTGCGAGAAAATATGATCGAAAAAGAGACCTTGAGGCACGTAGAGAAGAAACGAGACAATCTCGCAAAAGAAAGTTAGAAGCCCTCTCAAATATTGAAGAGGAAAATCAACCTCAAGCAGAAATTGAAGCAGGTATGTAAACGTAAATATTATGATCTATTGATATATTTTTAAAATTTTCGCAATGTAGAATGTGAAGCTTAATTTTTATTTGATGAACTAGTTTGAAAAATATTTTTTTTAATGTAAACAGACAGAGATACTCCTCAAAATATTGAAGAAGAAAATCAACCTCAAACAGAAATTGAAGCGGGTATGTAAATGTAAATATTATGATCTATTGATATATTTTTAAAGTTTTCCCAATGTACAATGTGAAGCTTAATTTTTATTTGATGAACTAGTTTGAAAAATATTTTGTTTAATGTAAACAGACAGAGATACTCCTCAAAATATTGAAGAAGAAAATCAACCTCAAGCATAAATTGAAGTGGGTATGTAAATGTAAATATTATGATCTATTGATATATTTAAAATTTTCCTAATATTTATTGACATAGTTATTAATTTAGTGATTTATTGAATATGTACTATTTTTTCGAATATGTACAGATGAAATCACTATCGATAATGAGATTTTAGAAAATGTTGACACTCACACATATGGAGATAAAAAACCTAACCATGTTATACGATATCATGTCAATCGCATTTTTGAAGAGTATTTCTTAAATGAGCAAGTGACAGTTCAGGCTCAAATGTTGAAATTTCTCCTATCATTAAAGAAATTAAAAGAAGTGACGACACTATTGGGTATTCAAAAATCAACCAAAGATAAAAAAATGAATGAAGAGGTGATAAAAAATATGAGTAGTGCTATAAAGTCAATTAAGAGATCTAGAGATAAAGATGTTTCAAATATACATAGAGGAATACAGATGGCAATAGTTTCACCAAGTACTCAAGAGAATCGTTTGATAACATCTATGGCACGAGCACTGGGAACCTCGCGAAAAACTCTGCACAAACATCGAAAATTTTGACTACAAATAGATGTAAATGATGAACTCGCTTGTTGGAGAGCTATTTGTAGGCAACCATACAAAGATAGACTTGGAGAAAATGTTAAAAAAATAATATATGAATATTGGAAGAACAATTCGTGTGTTTCACCAACTGTAAGACATGTGATGCGAAGAAGAATAGCACGAAATCAGTACGAAGAACATGAAAAACATCTCTTGGAAACCACTCAGATAGAGTTATTCAACAAGTTCAAAAAAGAGAATCGTCAAATTCATGTTTCACTCGGTGCTTTTGTTCAACAAAAACCATGGTATGTAAAACCTATCACCGTACGCGACACTTGTTGTTGCCGTTATCATGTGGAATTTGAGTTATATTATGACACATTCCTTGATTTCGGTAGAACATTATGGAAGGATTCACCTCCTCCTTCCACTATCCATGAATTCATATCTCAAATTCTATGTGAAAGAGAAAGCGATAAACTATTTTACAAAAAAATGTGTTGGTGGTAAAAAATGCGATGATTGTGGAAATTTGACCAAATTTCAAAACAAATATCGTATTGATATAAATGATCAATCATTGTCCAACATGAAAGTGAAATGGAAGAGATATGAATATATCGGTACATCGATTCAAGGTGCAAATTATGAGAAGAAACAAATTTTCTGATAGACTTTTTGAGAAAGTTTGAGGCAGAAATTTACAAATACACCAAGCATTCCCATAGAGCTCGATGGCAAGACTTGCAATTCAAAAAATCTCGTGAAGTTTTTCCACCAGGGACCATTTTGTCAGTGATTGATTTTGCAGAAAACTACACATTTGTTCCACAAAAAGAAATTCGGAGTGAATACTATCATTCTGACCAAGTCTCCATGCTCGTCCATATTCTATATAGACATGCTGAACAAAATGTCGATCATATAGAAAGCACGAGTGAAAATTGACATATAATTAAAGAATATCACTTTTATATCAGTGACGATCGTACACATGATACATGTTTTGTACAACATTGTTTTGGAAGAATTTATGATTCATTGAAAGATCATGGAATAACATTCAATGAACATTGGATATGGTCAGACGGATGCGCAGGTCAATTCAAATCTGCACGATCATTCTTTTGGTTGTGTTGTCTTCATAAGAAAACATGCATTAAACACTGTTGGAATTTCTTTGAGACTGGCCATGGAAAAGGAGAACATGACGGTGCAGGAGCATGCATAAAACGAGTACTTCGAAGATATCAAATGAACCACTCTGCATGCCGACTTGTGAACGCTAAAGAAGTTGTTGAATGGTGCATCGCTGCTCTAAGCCATGAGAACAACCCATCAAGAGAAGTGCGAAGGTACATTCAATTTAATTTATATTGGAAATCTAATTTTAAACATTGTACATTTATCATGCAATGATTATTTTTAATTGTGTTTTGATATCATATTTACAAATTCATTTTCTAATTTTCCATATAAAGGTTTTTCTGGCATATTGGAATCGGAGACGTAGATAGATCAATTGGAAATGACGTTGAAACAATAAAAGGGACTCAAAAATTGCATTCAATTCAAACAAAGTTGTCCACAAATGTGTTTGCATTGGATAAAAGAAAATATTCTTGTTTTGTGATGTTTGCATAGACAACACAAAATCCAATGACGTTTGTGAAAACAAAAAGTATGTGAACGATTGGAAACATACATAGCTAAATACAAAGGGAAAAATTTCTATTGCAATGTTTGAAGAAATGCAATCAGAGGAAACTACAATATCATCCGATGGTGATCGAGTTTCTGATCTTGTTAGAGAAGGTAACATTTGAATTACTTTCTAATGATTTAAAGATTTAGAAATAAATTTAAATATGCATAATTAAATGTTAAATTTATTTTATTGTGCAGGAGATGTTTTTGCTGTAATTGCACCTCTTGACAACGATGAAAATGTGAAGTATTATTTGATGCATTGCACTGAACGAAAAATGAAATTATTACAAAACTATGATGATCACGGATTTCAGTATGACAGAGGGTCTATTATACTGAAAGGTTATTTTTTCAAACAAACTCATCAAAGTGGAGACTTTGTTTACTTTGAAGACTATGAACCTGATTCCATAAGTTTTCAATATAGTCACTTGGTGTGTGCAACACGCATAAAGTTGATAGAAGTTCAATCAAAGAAAAAATCGAAAATTAAGAAATGGAAAATGTCAAAATCCGATCATGAGCGGATTATTGAGGATGGAATTCCATTAGAATTTTTTTGAGTGAAGTGTCCAACAATTTATTATCTTTGGATTAAATATGTTATAAAACTTCCAGTACTCAACTAAAAATTGAGTTGCTTATGTTATTTTTGGTTTGCACATGTTACAAATTGTTTGGGTACAAGCACGTGCTCTAGTATCAACTGAAAGTAGTTTTTCTATACATGTGCATTGATGAAAAATGTTATATGTATTGGATATATATATATATATATATATATATATATATATATATATTCTAGAATGAAATTAATTGTTCTTGTATATTAATTGTTCTTGTATATGTTTTCCGATCGTATGGTACAAATTATTTCACTTTATTTTGTAAGGTCAGATTCGGTCCCCATATGGCCTAGCCTCCAAGGGACGAGATAACAAGTGGTTGTCCCCACTTGCCCGAATCTCAGCTTTTAAGTACAATTTTACTGTTTATGGCAGGAATCTTACATGATGTCCTAGCCAAGGATAGATTCTCTTTGTTTCAAGTTTTCGGTAAAAGTTGTCACCAAATGACCTACTAGGATATTATAAATACTAGCTTTGTAAGATCATTTGGCATTCAGAAAAATTCGAAAGTCTTAGACCAATTCTTTAATGAATTCCAATGCACTAGACCAAAGTTGGTGACCTACTTGGTTTTTCACCCAAGAAATTCCAAGTTACTCTTCTTACCTTTGGCCCCCAAAGCTACAATGGAGTTATAGGAAGGTGAAGAAAACTTTTTTCACTGATAGGAATTTGGTCACATCCCTAATCTCCCCTTATCAAAAAGTTCCTATCTACTACATTATCCAGCGTGTACTCAAGATCACTATTTCGTAATTAGAATATCACAATATCACAAGTTCTCACAAAAATACATGGAATGCCATTACGACACTCATCTAACAATGGGGAGCTCAAAACCTAGAAAGCTCCTCGTCCCCTTAATAATAATGTGTTTAATTTAGTCTTTTAGGTGAGGATTAAGTGTGAATCTTGTTTTCACATAAAAAAATAATTAATTGTTTAATTCCATAAATTTGATTATTCACCAAAATACATGTCATATCCACTATTTGTCTCTCCTACAAATTCCCATTATTTTATTAAAATATGATTTTATCTCACCCAACTATCACATGTTCCTAAATTTACTCCTAATTGTTCCCTATGTTGCTTTTCCCTTACTTATTTTTAGAAATTTATTTTCCTAGATCCATCATAACTATAGATCTATCAAGCGCCGAGAGGGATCAAATATCTAGAGGTGCAAACCTCTTTTTTGAGTGCAAAACTTGAGGAAAGGTTTGCACCTCGAGAGATTTGATCCCTTTCGACGCTTGATAGATCCGTAGTTAAGATGGATCTAGGTTGGTTTCAGTCGTGTGCAACCAAGGAAAAAATATCGATAAACCATTTTAAATATGCTAAATATGTTTGAGATTTATCAAGTCATTTTAATTTTAAATTTTCTTAGTTACCTCAATTTGTTGAGATGATAAATATTGTAGAATAACTTTAATAATGGAAAATGATCAAATAAAATTTTTGAATGTGAAGTGACAATGTAATAATATTGAATGATAGAATGTGAATAATTAGAATGTAATCACTTACAAATAGCATTTATTGTGATCAATCTTAAACTATTTTCTTCTTCTATTCTTATTGTCACCCTTATTAGTTTTGTCATCTTTCCGTATTGATTATATTAAAAATAAAGTAAAAATCATAAATCATAAACCATTTAAATATTTAGCTCGAACTCTTGTAGTAAACACCATACCTTATCTCTCTTGCTCTCCAATATTATTAGGTTTAATTATTATAACACAAAAATCGTTCTACATTGTCAATAATTTTTTGCGCTTACACTGAAATCAATGAACACTATTAATCCAATGACTTTATAAGTAATGTACCATCATACATGCAATTATATCAAATTATAAATCAACATATACAATGAAATCAATGGGGATTGTCTTGTTACAAGTAACATAATTTCAATTTACCACATGTGCAAATGTAGGTTGAAACCATCCAAAAATTTAAGTTGTAGATTGAAACCATCCAAAACTTTAAGTTTTAAAACCATTTTGATTATATATTGTGCAACATTAAAACATTAAACATTTAAAGTTCATTAAATATCACATGAAAAATGTAGATTGAAACCATCCAAAACTTGAGTTTTAAAAACTTCACATGCCATGCCAATTATAATTCAACTATCCAACAAAAACATTTAACATTAAATATCACATGCCAAATGTAGTTCGGATGACAACATTACTTCACATTCACATGCCAAAAGTACTAAAACCATCCAAAAAATTAAATAAAACAAATTATATAATAACAATGTAATAAAATATGTCCAAAAATTGTAAATCTCACAAGTATCAAACTGTATCAAGTTTAACAAATTTTAAAACCATGTAAATTTTGAAATCAAATCTACTGTAAATCATGTCCATCAAATGGAGACGGATCTAGCGTCTTCCCTACTAGGGTCTCAGTCCGCGCCCTATCCTGTGAATGGGAAACCTACATACACAATGCACATGTACTTGAACATTAAAATTTGATGTTTTAAAAATGAATGAGAATATATATATCTAGAACTTCATGTAAAAAACAAAATATAACAAAAAAATCATGCAATACCTCATGAGGTTCCCTCTCCATTTGATTAACAAGTTCTCCCATAGGAACATCTGCAGTGGTAAACTGTACGATATACATGTATAGTTATATATATATATATATATATATATATATATATATATATATATATTAAAAACTTTCAAATGAAAATGCACGTGTACATATATAAACTTATTTTCAATAATATTAAAAAAGGAACTAAAGACAACTTGTTCAAATGTTGTGGATGTTCCTATCTCCGTCGCTAGAGTCCGCGGATTAAAGAAATCTTCTATAGGAACCTAAATTCAAAAAAATTTAAATAACTCAAAATATAGATCTCTCTCTCTCTATATATATATATCTCAATTTTTAATGGAACTTTTTGAGGTGGAATATTTATATATATATATATATATATATATATATATAACTTTTAAACATAAATTTTAAACTTGTGAAAAATTGTCCATACTTGTGGCTCATCTCCCAAGGAAGTAGAAGGTACATCTCCCAAGGAAGAAGAAGGTACTGCCATCCCAAAAACATCAAACGGAATCGGTACCTGTTAAAACATTTTATCAAATTATATATATACATACATGTACATGTGTGGCAACAATTATTTATTTTAGAGTCACTTAAAAAACACTAACATACATGTGCCAACATATCATGATGGTCAGCATCGTTTGAACTGGAGGTCCCGAACGTAATATTAACATTTTCATCACGCATCATGCCTGAGAACTGCAAATGGTGTTTTAACATATAATCATACATTAAATTAGATTAATGTACACATAAAAATAAATGTATACATGTACATACACATGTATTTATTACAAATTGTACACATGTATATGTAAAAATAATTTCAAACCCTAACGTCACTAACACATACCGTTCCGGTGCCCTCTTCCTCATGAAAAATTAGGTCTTGCAGACCATTGCGACAATTTATTGCATATGTTTGGAGATCTTCAACATTCATGTTGTAAATCTCCTCATCTGTATGATAAACAAAATTGGCATGTGCATTTTCACGTGCTCTTTGTCGATTTAAACAAAGATCGACTCCACTCAATCCGCTATGAACATTGTCGATCATAACATCTCTTGCTTCTCGACTTATTTGAGAAGTCGCATCCATCTCTGATCGCAGAGTTTCGACTCGAAACGGTCGACTCACCAATGGCGGCTCAGGGCGAGGCAACTCCACATCTCGCTTAGTGCCCTTACGTTGATATAATCGACCTCTCCCTGGGCCAAAAAATTCTGAAGGAAGGTCATTATAGTCGGGTTTCATACCCAAAAAAAATTCTGCATAAAACATTTGTGCAAAATAAACAGGAACCTCATCGTTCCATGGAAGCCTTCCAAAGGCCACAAGATGTCGATCATACAAATAACCAGCTTTGTCTGGGTGCTTGAAATACTGCACCTTCAACATTTTTCTTTTTGGCCCTTCCTTATAATTAAACATTGACTTGGCATCTGCTCTTGTAACTTTTTGTTTTATGTCCTGCCATTTATCGGGACCTATCATTGTTTCTTTTCTCTTTCTCATCAGTTCTACAAACGAATCAGTCGTTGGCCCCAAATTTCTGTACACATTTACCATTTCACCCAATGAATGTGTAACTATTTCAAGGCTTTGTCTACTCTCAGTAGGTAGAGACAAAGCCATGAGATCTCTTTGCAATTTTGCATGAAGGCTTTCACACCTTTGTAAGGTGCATTCCGCCATGTTGGTTTCCCATGGTATATCAGTAATCTCGGCCGGATAAGTTGTGTTGGGTTGACAACCTTCTTCTTGAATGTAGCGGGCTGCCCTGCGTCTATTTTGACCACTAGCTCGAACATTTTCGGCCTCTGCATCAATATATATAAAATTTCGTATATTAGAAAAAACACGTGTAAAAAAAATTGTACAAATTTAATGAAAAAATATTGAAATTGATGGCAACCTTGATGTTGTTGGTTAACATCTTCTCCAACATGACCCTGCTGAGAACCAGCCCCAGAATGACGCTGCTGAGAACCAGACCCACAATGACCCTGTTGAGAACCAGCAGTGGTTGATTGGCCTTCGGGGGAATAAATATCACCCCCTTCCCGCAACCTGCTACCACTCATACCTCGACTGGTTGAACCTTGGCCACGCTCCATGGATGGAGTTGAAACCCTTCTCCTCTTACCTCCTAAAAATTAAAATATGAAACTTACTAACAACTAATTTAACTCACAAAGTTAATAAAAAAATCAATTCCATATGTACACACATGTATGGAGATTTAAGATTATATTTAAATACCGTGAACATTCCCCGATCCCTGAACCTCCATATGGGATTCGACTGATCTTCGTTGTTCATCCTCCATGATATATATCTATTGGTCAACATTTACACAAAATAGATTTCAAAAAATCAATTTGTAATTTAGTGTACACAAATTATGTAGAACACAACTTTCAAAGCAATAATTGATCATGTGTGAAACTAAGTTTAATCGAAAAAGATATTATAAAAATGATAAGTTCACCAAATTGCGCTTTACATGGTGGGAGCACACTTGGTATAAAATTTACTACTTATACACTTTAGTTTGTGGGAGAAATGACACATGTACATATTTTACCTTAAAGTTGTTGTGTTTTATGGATATTAAAATGAAGAACTTCTATTTAGATCCATTCCAGAGATTGACTGTAGGGGAATTTACTAGATATGTCACCTTTCATAAAATATGAGATCCAGAGGCTACCTGGCCCTTTACAGACTTTGCCTATAGAACTTGTAGAAGTAAACACTAGAGGCATTAACAATATCAAAGAACGTTTTCATGCTCAGACATGGGAATGTGTCTCTTTCCTTACGCAAAAAAATAGTTCAAGGTAGTTAATCTTCATAGACATGTCATCAAGCAAGTCAATGTGATCATCCCCAACTTACTTTTTATGAAATTAGGCTTGGAATCTCATTTTAGAGCTCAAATAAACCTCTAGTTTATTTTGGTTTAGACAAGGTCTAGAATTTGAAAAGTGAATTCCCTCTTTCTTCAGGATTCTTACATGTCCAATGATCAGAATTTGGATTGAGGAAAAGATTTTCCTAGAAATAAAAATTTTGCATTTCATAAATATGTAAACATGAGTTTTTAAATAAATGAGGCAAAAAGTCAAAGGCCCATTGGACAAACCCCTTCCCCAACAAAACTAGTTTGTCCATATTCAAATCAAGTTGGTATCAAAGTACGATTTAGCTCATTTTAGTCAAGGTTAGTTAGAAGAATTAGCTATTGGTTTCTGTCTTCAATTTCCTCTGAAAATGAATGTGTACATGCTTTTGAGAGACGCTAGAGGAATAAGGTCCAAATTTTTGATGAAAATGTGCTATGAAAGTAAAGGGTTTTAAAGGCAAGCATGTACAAGGCATAGTTGAGTACAAGGCATAGTTGAGCCAAATGTTCTTCAGGAAGGGCCTAATTATTTGGGTCTTGGTTATGGAAAACATGGAAAATTCTCCAAAGCCAAGGAGGCACATGAAGCTATTCCAAGAAGGAATTTTATTTCGTGTTCATTACCTCAAGCTTGTGAAGTTTGTGTTCATGATGAATGGAAAAGTTTGACACCCACTTTGCAAGAAGATGTTAATAATCATGCAGCTAATGAGAATGTAAAAGAAGAGGATGTTGAAAGCTCTAGAGCCACTACCTCATGTCAAATTCACCTCCTCAAGAAGGCAACAACGGTGAATGTTCAAGGTATAAATTTGCCTCTAATCAAATTGCTTTTGATTATGATAAACATGGTAAATATTCAAATAAGATATAGAAAAGAACTTGCATGTTCCTTTTGTGGTTTGAATTTAATCATAATGTTTATATAGATGTTGGAAGAAGATATCCATGCACATAAAACTTTCTAAATAAATGAGGCAAAAAGTCAAAGGCCTATTGGACAAGGAAAATGATGTTGAAAATAAGTTGAAATTGTTTATTACTCATTGCCATAAGAAAGGTCACCTTGTAGAATATTTTGCTACATACAACATTGAACATTTTTAAAACATAAACTAACTTCTAGCAAACAATAATATTAAATTAGATTTAATTGTTTGTGCAGTTGAATTGATGTGCATAGAAAAACTGGGAATAGATATCTTTGATACATACAACACACAAATGAAGCAACAAAAACAAGGCAGCAAGGAAGCAAACATGTACAAGGCATAGTTGAGTACAAGGCATAGTTGAGCCAAATGTTCTTCAGGAAGGGCCTAATTATTTGGGTCTTGGTTATGGAAAACATGGAAAATGCTCCAAAGCCAAGGAGGCACATGAAGTTGTTCCAAGAAGGAATTTTATTTCGTGTTCATTACCTCAAGCTTGTGAAGTTTTTGTTCATGATGAATGGAAAAGTTTGACACCCACTTTGCAAGAAGATGTTAATAACATGGAAAACATGGAATAGAAAAACTGGGAATAGATATCTTTGATACATACAACACACAAATGAAGCAACAAAAACAAGGCAGCAAGGAAGCAAACAATGAAGATGGCAGTGGCAAAGATAAGTTTGCTGGCTTGATTTTTATGTGTAATTCTCAAACAAAGCAAGAGTGTTTCCGATACAAAGTGTTTGGGTTGCCACCAACCAAAAAGGAGCTTGTAGAAAAGGTGAAGCTCGGAATGAAGCTCTTCTTGTATGATTTTAACCTTAGACAAATGTATGGTATCTACAAGACAACGTCTTCCGGAGGAATGAATGTGGAACCAAATGCTTTTCGAAGTTGTAAAAGGCCACTCCCAACACAAGTAATCTTTTTATACATGAAAGGGGTGCATCAAGCTTGTGAAGTTTGTATTCATGTTGAATGGAAAAGTTTGACACCCACTTTGCAAGAAGATGTTAATAATCATGCAGCTAATGAGAATGTAAAAGAAGAGGATGTTGAAAACTCTAGAGTCATTGAATTCATTGCTAGTATTCAAAGGAGAGCCACTACCTCATCAAATTCACCTCCTCAATAAGGCGACAACGATGAATGTTCAAGGTATAAATTTTCCTCTAATCAAATTGATTTTGATTATGATAAATATGGTAAATATTCACATAAGATTTGGAAAAGAACTTGCATGTTCCTTTTGTGGTTTGAATAATCATAATGTTTATAGATGTTGGACAAGTGTTGGACTTTGTATCCAACAAGTCATCCACAACATTTGAAGAAGGTGGAATGAGATAACGACAAGAATGGAAAAGAGGATTTCATAATCGATGAGGGTCAAGATGATTCACATGATATAGTGCAACTAAAGGAAGCGCCA